>OZ038478.1:97326177-97411177 GCA_964036315.1 Acanthosepion esculentum
AGACAAGACGTTCGACAGTAGTCTGAAAGCTACCGCCCATATCCGTCAGATTAGTGATACGGCCTTATTAAAAATTGATAAATCAGGTCTGCCAATCCAATTTAAAGCATGGGTATTTCAACACTCATTATGAACCAGATTGCTTTGGCCGCTTCAACTATATGAAGTCCCTCTCACTACGGTGGAAACTCTGGAGAGGAGAATAACAACGAGCCTGTAAAGATGACTTGGGTTACCTAGAAGTTTAAGCAGTGCTGCGCTGTATGGTAACACAAACATGCTAAAGCTGCCACTTAGCAGCATCAAAGAGGAGTTCCTAGTAATAGCCGGACTAGGGAAGGCATCCAATTCAGAGAATCTAAAGACCCAAAAGTGAAAGGAGCAGGAAAAGAGAATAGGACAGGGAGAAAATGAAGTGCCAGTAAGGAATTAGCTGTGGCAGAAGAGAGGCTAAGACAAAAAGCCTTAATAGGGATCACGGCAATAGGGAGAAAAGGCAGCACTGCCACCCCGATCTATTAATTTATTCGAATAGCACAAAGAAGTTAATAATTTGGGAATTATCGGTTGCTTGGGAAGAAGACATCACGCTGGCCAACGAAAGAAAGCGTAAGAAATACCAGGAATTGGTCGAAAGGTGCCAGCAAATGGTTGGAAAACTTCGGTCCGATAGAAATGGGGTGCAAAGGTTTTGTGGGACACTCACTGTGCAAACCATTAGCGAAAATTGGAATCGTGGGAGCCGTAAAAAAGAAAGTCCTGAAAGAATGCTCAAATGCAGTTGAAGAAGGATTCCGGTGGATTTGGCTGAAAAGAAATGATCAGTGCATTAAAGTTTATGAATAAGTCCGTTCGTTGAATGAAACAGTTTTTTTTGTTTTGTTTTGTTTTTCCTCAAGTAAATGCAAAAAAAAAAGACTTACCATAACATTGGCGCATGTGCAGGAGAGGCAAAGCTAGAAAACGCGGGCATGTCGCGCTTTTGTTCTTTTTTGTTCTACCTCTAGAAAGCAGACAAGCAAATTTGATCGGCGAATGCAAGTCCCATTGCCATTATAAAAGAACGATCTACCTCCTGATTATTAATACATTTTCTGTTATTAAAATCACATTGTGGGACGAATTATGCGGAGAGGCGGCCTGTTAATAGGTCGGCGTACCTAGCAGAACGGAGCTGATGTTGCAATACCCGAAATCCGCAATGAAACCAGGGTGACATCACTGATGACCTCTACCATTGCATTGTATAAATGTATTTTAAGAAATATATATATATGTATAGGATTAAAAAATAAATCCATTAATTCTTTATATATATATATATATATATATATATATATTTATATATATATATATATATATATAAACAATTGACGAATTTATTTTTTAATCTGATATATTTTTATTACTTCAAATATTATTTTAACTGATACCCATATTTGAGTAGATGCTCTGTCTATTATAAACAATATTTATTCCATCTGCTGGCCTGTGTACTCGAGAAAACTTAATACAAAAAATGTTCCCTGCGCTAGGATTCAAACCTGCGTCCCCATTTGCAGGATGAACCACCGTCCGATCGAAGAGCGACACGATAAAGCAAGGTTTTACTTTTAAAGCACACTGACTCGTTAAGATTTCCCTAAACACATATCTACATAAATTCATATCCAAAACGTGAACAGAGCAATTTCTAAAGAATGAATGGAATGGGTTTTATCTTTTAATCTGACATTCTTATTACTTCAATTGAAGAATATTGGTATATATCAGAGGTATATTGGTCATACGGCCACTGCTTTTGGTACAGAATTTTGTTCGGTTGATGATCTGATGCACTAAAATATCCCTAAAAATATTAAACAAATAAATAAAAATAAAAATATTCCTAAAATACTTTATGAAAGATGATTTTTTTCATGTACTGTAAATTTATAAACTTCCAAAATCTGACAAGTATTTCACAATCCAATGTTGAATTAAAATATTTATGTTAAGAACGATGATAACTGTGACTTTTCTGTTGTGTTTATTTATTTTATTTTTTGCTATTGTAGATAAGTAAAATCCTGAGAAGTGATCCAGGCGCTTATACAAATTTCTTGGAGTATCTTTTGAACGGTAAAATTGATAAGAACATTTTCAAGTGGTTCCATCTACACTTGTTCCAGCCAACAGAAAATGTTCAACAACCGCTGTTCCGTAAGTATTTTTTTGTTTTTGTTATTAGGATCTGAATAAGGTTAACGAAAGATAAGATAAGTTTTAAGCAGATGCTAATTTTTTTCTTTGCTAAATGTGTCTGAGAATTAATGTCTGCTATCTACAATTAAGATAATTCTTCGTTTTTTTTTTAACACGGTTCAGTTTTATACAACTTTTTTGTATAGATTCTTTCTTGCATTTTTCTTTCTTTCTCATTGCTTTGCAAAATTCAAATACAGTATTCATTAAAACTCATTTACGTATTAAATTAGTAAATGCACCAAAAATAACAAAACTGAAATGTTTCGAATTAACTGCTTTCACTTTGGAAAATGCACAGGCACTATAAAGCGAATCTATTGCTTTAAAAAATTAGCATAATTTAAAACATCAGGTTGATAACTTCAAATCTACAGTTGAAAAAATTTCAATTTTAAAAACTCCTTAGAGATATTAGACAACCTTTATTTCATACAGTGACAGTTAACCGCGTATCAAGTGCAAAAATAAATAACTTAAAATGGAATGAAATAACAACAGATGTGTACTTAAAATTAAACTTAAAATGTGGCAATTTATTAAATGTTTAAAAAAGTGAATAAAGATGTGACTAAATTTGTGAGAGAAAGGAGCGGCAATTGGTTAAATATTTTGAATATTTTTTCAAACTTTAAGAACATAGTCAACGGTTTATCCAGATAATCAATAATGGGGGAGAGACAGTATCTATCTCAAAATGTGTGTGTATGTATGTGTCTGTGTGTTATCGGATGTTTTTTATACATTACCACAGTTTTCATCCGATTTCGATGAAATTTTTTTGTTTAATAGATAATTCTTCAGTGCCGGTTTTGAGTCCAAATTGGCTGGAAAAAATTATAACCTTGAAAGTGAAAAATCGGAAAAAACTGATTTTTTACACTTTGCGCAAAAATCAAAGGCAAAATTTAATGTCTGTAAAAAAGAGCGTACAATCAGTTTAGAGAGTTGAAATCTAACGCAAAAGATTATAAAGAATTATAAAAAAAAATAATACTATAAATTAGGTACCGCCATGAGATCGCTAGAAAATAAGCATAGCAGGTTAATAACGGCCTTAAACTTGACGAAAACAAAATCTTATCGTCTAAATGTCTGTTTTTATTAAGAGGAAAGAACAAAGTAAATTTTAATTATTTTTCAAAAATTTTCTGTCTTTATTAGAGCATTCTAACTTTTGATTGGAAAACATCGTTTCTCTTCATCAGCGAATGTCCTACTAAATAACATGGCGGATTTTTGTGTATTTTTTTTAATAGCAGTCATTAATTTTGAAAATCTTGCAAAAATAAAAATAATTGTCAGATTTTAATAAAACTTTCAGAAACTATTCACAAATGATGGAAATTATTATAAATATGTTGTTTTTTTTTAAGTCATGTTAAAAAAATTTTTTATATTTATTACCCCTCCATAATTAATTTTATGAAAACAAGAAATTCTAATTTGTACAGTTTTACTGATTAATTAGTTAAAAGCACAAGGCTTTGAGGAAAGCAAATCATTTTTTTTAGTTGACACCCTTCGACCTTAAAATCAGCTCTGAATTGTAACATACAAAACTCAATAAAAAAAGATATTATTTAATTTCAAAAACTTTTAGTGGCTTTTACTTGTTTGTATGAATATGGATAATATTTTCTGAAAGCAAAAAAACGTTTGGACGTGCTAGAAATTATTAAAAAATGTTAAAAAAATAATCAAAAAATACTTTCGTCTTTCCTCTTGATAATTACATAAACATTTAGACGATAACAAATTATTTTCATCAAGTTTAAGGCCGTTATTATCCTGCTATGCTCATTTTCCAGCGATCTCATGTTCGTACCTACTATAAATAAAAATCATCGTATATTATTATTTTGACGATCCATGGAAGAGGTTCCTTCCTTGCAAGATTGAGAACGCAAAACCGGCCCTTTTCAGTGCCATCCCCATTCAGATTGTTAAACCCCCATTTGGGGATCTACCCCAGTTGCACCCAATTATTGTTGCTAATATTGATTTTCAGGTAGGCTGATTTAAACTTAAACTGATCCAATTGAACGGCAAAAATTCCCAGTAATGAAACACCCGATCGAAGACGTGTTATACTGCTAGTATTCAGCAAAAACAGTATTATTATATGTGTTTGTAAATGGCGTGTAACACTTTTGGTACACATTTATATATTGATTATATTTATTAGTTTTACCCATAAATCGAGAGTGATTAGCAGTAGGTTTTTCTTAGTCAATTTTAGGATCTTTGAGTTTCAGAAAACAAATTAATGCATTTTTATTAATGATATATGATGGATGATAGAATATATTAAGCATAGTGATACCGAAAAAAAGACCGGATATAAATACTGAGCCACCTACGAAAATTTCACCTGTCAACGCTTTCTTTTTTAACTTAAAAAGGAATTTATTTTGCAAGAATGAATCTTTATTATTAGTACAAGACGTCAAAGTTTGTAGTTAGTAATTAATTTTACTGCAAAAGATTGCAGTACATGATACAGTCTAATCGGTAACAAATTAAAAGAAAATGTTATATTTCATGTGTATTATTATTATTGTTATTGTTATTATTATTATTATTATTATTATTATAGAAAGTACAAGACGACAAAGTATGTAAATAGTCATTAGTGTTACTGCCACTGGCTCGTTTCGAGATCGCATTGAATAGGTCTAAATATTATTACTGGGAATTTTTACCCATTCTTCTTGGAAGTAATTTCAAAGCTCTTTATAGATTACATCGTTTTCATTGGAGCATTTTTTTTTCGGTTCCCATCACAGTGGTTCAATTATATTCAGATTAGAACTTTATGCTGGTTGAACTTCTTCATCTGCAAGAAACCTTTTTGTTACATGTAATGTGTGACAAAAAATGTCCTTATCTTCGTAGTCTGACAGATTAAACCTTGGTAAGCTGGTATAGTTTTCCCTGTTTAGGTTTCCCATACAACCCCATATGTGTCAATCACCAAATTTTACCGCCTTTCTGTTGTATCTTGCATTGTTTTTTCTCCCTTGGTTAATGATAATTTCTTTTTTGCTGATATACACCCATTAAAGTTGTTTTTCGCAATACTCTGCGTAATGTATCAACTGAAATCTCATTGTTAAGACTGCATTCACTTCTCACATATCTAGCTGTTAATTTTGGATTGCCTACCGAGATTCATACATTGTTTTTTTTATCTTTCTTGTCTAACTTTTGTGGTCTTCTGGTTTTCCTTGCATTTAAACACTTCCAGTAGAAGCAAACGTCTTTTGAATAGTTTGAACACTGTTTATGGAAATTCACAGCCCCTCTCTTACTCTCTCGTTAAGTCATTTTCCACTTCAACTTTAATCTTTGTTTCAGCAGAAATTTTTGCCATAATTTTTGTGTAAAAAAATGATCAACTACAACGACTTGCCAGGGCACCTTACACTCATGTTAATAAGTTGCAACAGTTCCTACTTAGAAATTTGACTATAATCATGATTTGTGAACTCCGAACTTTGACCCATTAGTTTTGCATGTCCTTTTTTTAGCTTCAACCTGTTCAAAGCGTTATCTTTTGTTATACAGCACCTACGAAAACGCAACAACTTATTTTCTAATATTCAAGGTTCACAGACACAATTTATAAAACCAGTGCTAAATAATCTTAATTTCTTAATAAAATAAAAGTGTATAATAATCTTTTGATGTTTTGCCTCAAATTCTTGCACGCCAGTGTATATTAAAAAGAAAATTATTGCACCTGTGATACTGAATTGATATAACAGCCTATGTACAACATGCAGGACAATTATTAAAACATTGTTTAACTCATTGCAGCGAAATTACTACCACCCGTAATACCAGGAAATATCGATCCCTTTAACTTACCCTTTCCTGGTTCTTCGACTTCAAATAATCAATTTCCGCCACTGACACAGCCGCTGCAGCCGTTGCAGCCGTTGCAGCCGTTGCAGCCGCTGCAGCCGCTGCCTCACTTTCCAGGGCAACCATCTCGTAAGTACTTTTCTTATTAAGAATAACTATTTCTTTATTTTGCGTCAGAATAATATTTTCCTCGGCAACCACTTATTATTTTTTAAAGGTTGACAACGGATTTTTTCAATCAATAGTGTGTGCGTGTGTGCGTATGTATGTGTGTGTGTGTGTGTGTGTGTGACAGTGGCGGCATATCGAAAGACCTTAGGGGGTCCATTTTCGTAGCGCTGCCTTAGGAGCTCGGTGTAAATGAATGCAAGCTCCATCGGACAATCAGCTTAATCAGCCACATTACTAAATTTATGCTCCGGATGCTGATTGATAGGTCGCATTGCATAGACCGGAAATATGATCAGAATAGTGTGGTTTCGTAATAGACCGGAAATATGATTAGAACAGTGTGGTTTCGTAAAAGAAATGCAATATTTATTATCAGAATGAAATCAGAAAGAGCAGTACAAATGCAGAAGAACGTTTACCTATGTCAGTCTACACAATTTGATGAGGTACTATTTGAACTGCTAGGAACACCTTGAGAATGATATTAGAATAACCCAAAATATATACTTAGAATAAACTGCTGAGTACAAAGAGAAAATGTATTAATTAAAAAAAATAAAAGGGATGTAAGACAAGGATGCGTTCTTTCATCGGATTTATTTATCTTATACAGGAAGGGAATCCTAAGGTAACCAGAAGTTCTACTAGGATTTATTATTGATAGCGACAATCGTATCAACATAAGATACGCAAATGACATTTTGTTGATGGCAAACACAGAAGAAAAACTACAGAAATTCTTAGACGATGTAAGTAAAGGCAGGAAGAAAGAACTAAGCATCAATTGTAAGAAAACAGAATGCATGGTTGACAACAATTGGAACAACTCGAGATTCGAAGTGGAGAAAATGCAAATACAAATTTAACTATATGGGAACTGTTTTAACAGTCGACAGACAATCCGAAGGCGCATTGGAATAGCGAAAGACGCCTTCCAAAAGCTAAGCAAAGTATTAAGAAAAAGAAAAATTTCGTTAGAAATAAAGAAGTGTGCTAAAAGGCTATATTGAATGAATGCATGCTTAACATTTTCCTCGCAGATGAAGAGACTTGTGGCAACAGATGTGATTCTAGAGAAGGATGCTACGAGGAAGTCTTAAGTAGAATGGAAGAATAAAGAACTCTTAACTTACACGTATAATCACAAAATGACACATAAGAGGGATTGGAGACTTTGACACTCAAAGGAAGCATTGAAGGCAAGAAAGACAGATGAAAACACCGTATAATCTAACAAGACTTCGTAAATGACTGGCCGAGCGAGACTAAAAGATAGTAAACAACAAACATTGCTAAGAGTTACAAAGGATAGGAAGTTGTGGAGTGCCATGATCCGTTACATGTGTGAGAGAGAAGTGAGAAATTTGTGCTCAGTGTATTTGTCGCAACTTTTTCAATCAAGCGTGGAATTATTCAGGTGTCATCTATAATGATCACATGTTTGGCAGAAAACCATCGCGCATATACGCCGTAGAATACATATTTGTAATTGTAATAATATAGTAACGAGATCGGTGGGGGTGGGGGTATTGCTAAACTGTAGACAGGACAATGACTTCTGATTATCAGAATAAATGCATCTATGAAAATCTGTTTCTGTTAGTGAATTGGGAAATATATTAATAAACTACGGTACGCAACAGACAGTTTTAGTTTTGGTAGAGTAATGGATAGCGGCTCGGATTGAGGAATCGGAGAGCCGAGTTCGAATTCCAGTCGAATCCATTACATTCACTTACGTGCTAATACCCTTGGGAAAGGTATGAATCCTCTTTTTCTCCCCACCCCCAGATATGGGTAAATATCAGGACAGACCGGGTTCTATAGCCTTGGATGGCCTTGGTCTACCGCAGAAAGAAATGGCAATCTACTGCGGGAAAAAATTTGCCTCGTCAGTCATGTATCGAAAGATACATGATCGCCTAAGCGTGTATCACGCATGGTACATAACTGACTAAGCTACGATAATCAACTGATCGTTCCTAAAAACCTTAGTAGAGAAGAAAAGAAATAAAATAAAAATTATTTATACTATTTACAATCAGTCTCATTTTCGCTTTTGTTTTCTTCTTCAGCAAATCTTTGTAAGAGAAATAACATCAATGGAAACGTGAACATTACATTTGATGTTCGCGTGAGTGACATTAGTCACTGCAAAGCTAACAAGATCGAACCAAGACAAAAAGTGAAAAATTTACTTATATTGGCCTCACACTATTATAACTGTCTCAAGTAAGTATACCTCTTAGTTCAATCATACATTTTGACAATATCGTCATCTCCGTTTTCATTTTGTTTTATGTGTAAATGTAAATATTCAACCTGTAATTAGAGAAAATGCACGATGGTTTATAAGCCCATGCACTATCTAAAAATATCTCGCGGGTCTTATATGTAAAGTTAAGATATCTAGTAGGCTAATGTTTACTCGGCCATTGGAGACTACCAGTACTTGTACCTAGATTAACCCTACAATACTGTAATATTAAATGGGAATATTTTGTCATCTATTATTATCATTCACTCTTGTTCTCTCCTGCTTGCAATATATATATATATATATATATATATATATATATATATATATATATATATAAGTGTATTGCATGTTATATGAAAATGATTTAATGTTGATAATATGCTTTTGCCATTGTGAATAATAACAGATTTACTCATTTTTGGTCTTACGTACTTCTGCTGTCCCATAAGACGTCCGTAAATTTATGCAGCCTTTCATTAAATATAGTTAAGGAAAACTGATCCACTTAACCTTTGAGGCAACTGGTAACACGCACTCAATAAAAAAAATGTCTTTTTCACTGTATTTTCAGGAAGAAAAATCAGCGATATTTGTTAAAAAACCAGTTGACTAATTAAATTAACTAATTGTCTTTAAAGACAATATTTCTATAACAACTTCTACATCTTTTTAATATTTTAACAGTGGAGTTTAAATTTTATCTCAGCAAACATCAATCATGATGCAGCTGGAGTTAATATATTGGATAACAAAAATTTGACATTAATGACAGTTGAAAATATTCTTAAATATGCAAAAGTAGTTTTAATCTTTTTTGCGACTAAATGCTACTTCCTTGCAATTAAACCAAAATTAAAACTTCAGAGAAAATATTTATACTATTACAATACTTGTCAAGTTTTTATGTGACGAAA
Organism: Acanthosepion esculentum; assembly: GCA_964036315.1. Classification (NCBI taxonomy): domain Eukaryota; kingdom Metazoa; phylum Mollusca; class Cephalopoda; order Sepiida; family Sepiidae; genus Acanthosepion; species Acanthosepion esculentum. The sequence continues at coordinate 97,335,637 of OZ038478.1, forward strand.
TAGGATCCAGTTGTGCTAAGGACAAACACGAAATTAAGTGGGCCCTAAATGATTTTATACCTGCTGTGTTTTATTGCTGCGCATGCAGTAAAATCTAAAAGTAAAGTCTTAAAGGGAAGTAAGTAAATACATAAAAACCTCCGGGATTAAGTGGCAGTTGGCCGGAAGTAAGAAAGGCATTGCAATTAGAATTTTAGTTTTCGAACTACCCGTTAGGTGGCAGGCCGTCGGTGAAGATGTAAAGAAGCGTTCAGCTTTGAAATAGAGATGAGTAGTGGAATTGTATGTGAGAGTTAACAGTCAGTGACGAGAAAAAGTGAGACGATTAAAACGTGAGAGGTATGGAGTCGGAGTTCCCACTGGTTAAAGGGGAGATCTGGTCCGTTAGTCTGTCGTGAGAGAAGACAGAATTTATAGTGAAATTGTCCCAAATATCATCTACCTACTTCCTAGCCAAGCGAATCCCTGAATAAATAATCGAATATATTGGAAACAGGATTCGTATTTTTCATTTTTCGTTGTGGCGTGATTTCACCTTTTGTCTCCTTGTAAGCCTACACCGAGCCTTTACTCGTTTTTGTACACACAGACGCGAACAAGAATCGAAACATCGATGAAAATCTGAGAGAGGGCCGCGAAGTATGTTTACTTTTGCAAAAGTTCATAATCGTTGTTACAGATTCTAATGCTTTTGGTACCTACCTACTTCAGGCGAGCAACATATAATATAATATTTTATGCAACAATATTTTGGGATTATGTATACAAAAAATGGAAGGCATATCCGGTCTAAGCAAATCATGACTTTTTTAAGGGATTACGGCCATATAGTATTGAAACACCGATTCCACTACGATCACCGAAGTTAAACAACGTCAAGCTTGGTTAGTACCTGGATGGGTGATCGCCTGGATGTGCGTATAGTGTAATGGACGATGGCTCTGAATTGTTCATCGGAAAGCCGAATTCCAATTCCAGTTGCGTTTGTTATATTCAATTTTGCACAAATACAATTTGGAAAACTATGATTCCACCTCTTCTTTCCCTCAGCTATGGATTAATTAGTAATACTTTAATCACTAAAGCATTATTACCCCCCACCCAAATTCTTACAATCTAAAATATGACCCATTTATTATTTCGTCTTTGCTGCACAATGAGTCAGTTGTGCATTCATTTAGCTTCCTAACTAACTTTTCCTTTTACAGACCTGATATATAATAAACCCCGATATAATATATATAATTTAGTACAAAGACCAAGAAATACTTGTACACGCGAAAAGAACGGTCATATCAAGAATACCTTTTTATTATATTTACTACTTATTCTAACGTTGCACAATAATAGCTTATTATAGTATATTGATTGATATTATATTGATTGATATTATAGTATATTGATTGATATGCATAAAAAAACATTTATAATTTCTTCATTTCGTTCATTGCATTTTTGTATTTCACTTTTATAGAATTACTACGAAGTCCAATACTCCTAATTTGAAACACCCTGGCAATGAAATCTTAAATTCAGTTGACGGAATCGCAAATACACGAGATAATGAATGGGTAATCTATCTAAATCGTACGAAGAAATATGTTGGTAAGTGTGTTTTTGTTTTTATTCCTTGATGATCGAAAAACTCCACTCATTTTGACCAATTATTGGTTAACAGTTCTCGGCCCCAGTGCCTTACAACCGGCCTTGTCTCATATATGTGTTAGATCAAACAATTTCACTCGCGTCTTGTTCCTAAGAATCCATCTTCCAGGAAGTACCTCCCTATTACACTGAACGAGTAGGTTCAGTTTGTACGATATGCCGATGGAATTGGGCAATTTTTGTATTTACCAACACACTTTCATGTGTGGTGTCCTACGTCTAAAGATTTTGTGCCGATCCTATCACCGTGGAGGATGTCTAAATAGCCTTCCCAATACTCGAAATAATAAACTGTAATGAACGTTTTACGCCCTCGTTTTGTGCAGCATCTGAACCTTCCAGAAACTCTAAGTTATAATTTTTTTTATTTTTTGTTATTTTCTTTGCTTTAGTGGCTTATTGGCACATTAGACTGATTCATCATCATAATAATAATCATTATCAGTCTTATGACCGGGTGAGATGATCGCTGAACATATGACTAGCTCCCTCCATATGTCTCGGTTGCGTGCCAATGTCTGAGTTTCCGTGAATTATCTACCAGTCTAGGTAGTGACGTTGTCAGCACATTTTTCTTCTGTCTGCCTTTTCTTCTTTTTCTTAAATGCAGGATAGCATCGGAAAGATTTTTGGTTCTTATGACATGTCCATACTATTTCAAGTTTCTCTTCTTGACGGTGGCTATTAGCTTTTCCATCGGATTTGTCTCTTGTGTGATGATGTCTCGCACTGCGTTACTTGTGATGCCGTTTACATGTAAGATGCCTACAATGGTTCTACAGCAACGATTCCACTCCGCAGGAAAACTTTTGTTTATAATCGAAGCATTTCGGTATTATGAGCTAAGTTAGTGGGTTTTTAATATAAATGATGCGTGCTTATTTATCTAAGAAGGTTTGGATAACCTAAATTTTCTTAGATGTTGACTGCGTATTTCTTGAACACCCACTCCCGTATCCGTTTTTCTATATCATATCTTTAGCATGCATTTGACAGTTTTTTTAAGTTTATTGATGAATTATTGTAATCAATGCACGATATGTTTGTTCACCTGGTATATATATATATATATATATATATATATATATATATGTGTGTGTGTGTGTGTGTGTGTGTGTGTGTGTGTGTGTGTGTGTGTGTGTGTGTGTGTGTATAGGGGGAAGAGGTTATAGTAGTTCCAACGAGAGAAAAGTGTGTATATTAAAAAGAAGGGAGAAACCGCAAACGTTTTTGGTTGTAATGTGGATTTTTTAAAAAATATATTATGCTTTATTTTCCATAATTTTGCTACACGTGTTTCCGGTCTCGCGACCTTCATCAGACAAAGAGTGGATATCTCCACATATTATTAAAATGAATTAATTTTTTTAATGTTTTTATATGTTAAATATTCTCGATATTAGACATTCTCTTTTTTGTGTGTTAGTGACCCAAATGTTTTCCTTGAACTGGCAGTGAAAAAGTTCTGCGTGAAGGGTAATAAAACAATTAAGACTGGTCCGAGAAAGGGTGAGAAATATATCTATATTCTTATCTTTTAATGACCCTTGTGTGTTCTTAGATTTATTTCCATTTTTTGTGTTTTTGTCAGCATGCGTACGCATACGTATATTCCCTCTCCATCCATACATATTGTCTTATTATAAGGAATTAGTATACCCATATGTACACACACACATACACACACATTTGGGTTACTAACACACAAAAAAGAATGTCTATATATTATAGGCATATATTACGTTGAAGACTTTTTGTATACTTAAACATACATTTACACATATGTATGTATATATGTTTACAACTATACATTAAAAATAGGGTATATAATGTGTATATTCATATGTGTATATATGTATGCACAGATATGTACGAATAGATATGTATATGTGTACATGTTTTTTAAATATATATTTTTCGCTTCCCGGTAGCACAACTCTGAGTTTCATGTATGACACAATAATGCATGAAACTCAATTCTGCTACCGATGAGGAAAAAAACATTCTATATATATGATTGAATAAATTACAGACATTATGTCTGCTAATTTTTAACAAAATCCGTTCATACTCACGAATAACTTTCTGGAAATTGATGTTAAAGGATGAGAGAAATTTTATATATATATGTTTTAGGATCAAAGTTAGATTTGTCCAGAAAACGGTTATATTAAAAAGTGCTCAATACACAATATAAAAAAGAAAAAACGATTGTGCAGAGCCATTAAATATCATAGTCAAGGGCTACTAACCACTCATGGTACCATGGTTTCCACCAGTAAGGGTTCTTCATGCAATGAAGTTTAATAGTGATTCTCGAACAAAGCGTTCGGGGATCACTATATATTAATATATATATATATATATATATATATATATATATATATATATGTGTATATGTGTGTGTGTGTGTGTGTGTGTGTGTGTGTGTGTTTCCTCACCGTTTCTTACTTTTGAAATAGCAGTATTGATCAGTTAAATTAATGAGGTCCCTCTCCTTAAATAAACAGATAACTTTCTCATCAAACGAATTGGTGTATTTCGACTACATTTACATTTTCCGACCTTAATTTTACATCAATGTAAAACTCATACAAGAAACCATAAAATTAAAATGTCATTTACAATTGTATTTGTATTGTCTAATTTGTTTTATCTTTGTATTACAGATCTGAATAATTATTTGCCATTAAACGGAGATTACTTCATTATTAACTACGTTGATTCTAATAAAATATAAAACATGAAAAAGTACTCAGAATTTGCAGTCCTAGTTAGCAGTTTTGTGTTGAATTATCCTATTTTAATAAAATATGTAATAATTTGTTTTCGAGTTTTTTTCACTTTCTTATTTGTTTTTCTTTCATTTTCTTTAGTTATTTTCCGTTATATCTTTTCTGCTTTTTTTCCTTCACTTATGTTACCCTTCATTTTTTTCTTTTTCATCGATTTTTTTCTGTTTTTCTTTCTTTTTTTTCTTCTTCCTTTATTTCTTTCTTTCATTTTTAAACTATTTATCTGCTTTTTGCTCATGCAGATATTTTAACTTTTACAAAATAAACGCGGGAGAAGTCTATTGTCAGCAGAGAAAAGAAAGATTAAAATGCTTTAATGATCGAATCAGGGATTTATTATAAATTATACACGATTCTAGTGCATAATTTATTAATATTAATTTCTACCTGTTCATAAGGAACAGAAATAAAATTATCCCAAGAAATTTATATATATTTTGCACTAGTTTGTAAAGGAACCCCAAAACTGTTTATTTCACATTCAACACAAAACTGAGTAAATGCTCTCACCCAAAAACACGAAACTTAGTAAAAAGAAGGGATTTTCAAATGACTTCACTAAGATAGAGGAAGGTGTAATGAAAAAAAGACCTGCTAATAAACTGTAAAAGAAAATGCGAATGCGGAAACAAAATATTTATCGGGAAATCCAAAAAACGTATGAGAACAGAAAACTAATTCAGCAAAATTTAAGTAAAAGAGAAATTAATCTCTTGAATCAAGAACTTCATAAGAAATTACTACCTCTGTCTCAAAATAGCTGATACATTTGCATAGGCATTTCAGTCACTAAATTTAACACCTATTACATTAGATATAAACATTTTTTAACAAACAGAATTTATATATATATGTTCATTTTATTAAAAAAAAATTTTTTTGTTTATACATACCTACTATGTGCTTTAGAACTTCACTATTCCTACATTCACTGAACACAAATAACTGATTGTCTACAGATCCAGCAATGGTTCCATTAACATAAATTTCATTCAATTTCAATAAATCAATATATCAATTTCATTCATTGTCAATCGAACTCAAAGTCAAATTATGTTCTTAACAATTTTTGTGAGTGAAAATATTAGTGTATACACGGCTCATAACAGTTTTCGATTTCGTTCTCTTCTACCTCCGAATTTATTAAAAGTTAAAAGAACTGCCTCTGCTGTTCGTTGATGATTTATTAAAACTCTTTAGAACATTGAAATATGCCTGCTACAACAAGGAGATATTTATTTGTTCTTTCACGCAGACAAATTGCTTTTTTAACTCCGGAACCGAGATACATTTGTATGTGAGTTAGATGCAAACGTTTTCAGATATTCTCTTTGAGTTTATGTTTATACTGGCGTCCCTTCCAGTTTGTAAAACTGTCGGCAAAGTCCACTTTTGTCGTCGCCATCAGCTGCCTTGCCTCGTTCTCTCTAATCGCGTGCATGGTCTGAAGTCTTCTTCTGATTTATTATTTTTGTCTTGGATAAAACCAGAAGTCGTATAGCCTTGCGCCTTGAACCAGCACCTGGTTGGGTGATCGCTGTGGCATGATCAAATGAAAGTGTCCCTGTTGTAGAAAAAATCACGGACAACAACAGTTTAAAAATCTGGTTTATTCATGTTCTTCAACAGCGAGACGAGATGGCTACTACTAGATTTTAGAAATAGGGAAAGTGAATAGTGTCGCATAGAGAACCCTCCCCGTAGCGCTCACCTGGGCTCTAAATGTCTCTTTTATGAAATCTGAACACTGTCCTCCTGTCAGATTTATTAGAAGATATAAATCACAGCTCCTAGCCCACACTGGTCCCATCCAAAAATATGTTGGTCAAGGCTGATTGGAGATAAGAACGTCATCTATCGGGTTCTTTGAGCAAATAAAAGTATCATTTTCTCACTCTCAGCTCCTTTAATGAGCATCATTGTATATTGCTACAGCCTAGACTGTAGGTGAGTTGTAAGGTGTTGGTGATGGCATTTTCTTTAAATAAAATGAGACGTAAAGAATGGGCAGTCAGTATATTCTATGTGATTGGGTATATTCTGTACAATGCAATCCCAAATTCTAATTATCCTTCGATTACAATTAGTAAACATACAGCAATATCGAATGTTTTGTTTGTTAAAGGCGTCCGAGAACCTGGATCGATTTCAACGGATTCACGGCCAAATCTGAAATGACGGTACCAAAAACCTTATCTGTGCATGGTTCATTGGATCATCTCTGAAAGCTTTCTTAATCAAGTTTCAACTTTATGCATATTGGTTATGAATGCAACTGTCACACAGTAAACAAGCTCACTGAGTAACGCCACATGAGTGTGTTTGTTGAAGCATGCGCAGTAAGCTCCATTCTGTTTGGTTGCCAAGTTAAATCATAGCCATGCAATTGATTTTCGAGATATTCAAAATGGCTATAGAGTTTTCGGATCGACCTTGGACAGTCGGTCAAAGAAGAGCAGAAAGACAGGCGAAAAGGAATACTTTTTCTCTTTTATGATGTCGGTGAACATTTCGATTTTTTCGTTTACTGCAGCATTTATAAATTCATAACAGGATAAAAATGTTTTATTCATTTTGTTGAGTTTTTCTTTTGTTGCTTTTTATCGCGGTGCTGAGGTTCTTTGTCTATTTAGCGAGCATCAGGATTTGGAAAAAAACTTACAGCCGAGATTTGATTTTGTCTCTTTTATCCTTGTAATAGCATATCTCCTGATAGAAGAAAGCTCCAGCAATTAATCTGCGAAAACTGCCAAACCAAAGTCATTCAAATTTTGCTATATAACTAAATTCTTTCTTATGGCTAGGTCAATGTTTCCGACTATAAAGAATATATCTTTTTCTGTCTTATTCAAATATATAGATTAGTGAAATATTTCTAAATTTAGAGAATACACTATATGAAAATTTCACGTGTCAGGCCTATCAACATAAACGTTGCGTAACTAAGAGAAAAAAAACATGCAGTTAAAAGCTCGATCTGGCTAAGATTAAAAGTTGTCTTATAATAAAACCAACTTAATGTTTCGCCAAGAAAGGTTCGTGCATACTAGGCATTTACTCTGTCTCCCCACTAAGACGAGTTGTGACACAAGGTCTTTTTAAGGTGGGCACCCGAGCGCGTACACCCGGGCTAGAAACAAAAATTGCCCGCAGCCGCCACAGCCGTCCGTTGCGCGGGCCTCGGTGCGAGCATCAATCCCTCTCTCTTGTTCTCCAGGGCTGGGCACCTCTCAGTATAATTTTCCTCAGTTGCGACTCTGTCCTTTGACAGAGTCGATCCTGAGTGCACTCTGCCCAAGGACGGACACGCAACTGAGAGATGATAAATAATGTGTTACAAACCACTCCAAGGAGCGATTATACTATTCTCGGTGGAATCTTGCAATCGTTAGCGTGTTCTTCTGACGTTTTTAACGCAAGTTGCACGCACCACATGAGTTGTGCCACGAATATGTCTGAGAAGGTTTCATCGAAAATAATTCATTTGAGACATGACCCTGAAATTTACTTGACTTCAATCGCTCAGAGATTCTTGGAATCACCATGAATGAGCGTGTGTTGAAAAGGTCCTCTTGGACTTGCCCAAAGAACAGAAACATTCTTAACAGTATATGACGCGAGGGTGAGCAATGTCATTTTGGAGAAATTAAAAGGCAAACAAAGTTCAGATACTTCTTTCAATTGTTTAAAACTCGGTAGGATTTCATGAAGGCTTCTGTTGCGAAATCGATGAAAAATTATTGACAGTAAGTTGATTCGATGTTGCTTGTAAAAACAAATTTCGATTTTATATTGAGACATTCTTTACAAAGCTTAAACCTAAATGAAATCTACTTGGAATGAATTATAAATGAACGTGAATAATCTTGTCATACGAAGAAAGTGAAAATAGCTATTATTTATTTTATTTCATTGGTTCGTTTTCTGCGTGTTATCAACCCTTTGCAGATTATTTAAAGCCAGAAAATATTTTTAGGCTGTAAAAAAAAATTTTGAGATAATAATGGTTTAGTGACACAAGTGTTACTAATTAACCCATAGCTGGGGTAAGTTGCAGTTACTTCATTTTAATGAAGTAACTGCAACTTACCCCAGCTATGGGTTAATTAGTAACACTTGTGTCACTAATTCACTAATTTTTGTTTTTATGGCTTATTAACTCTTTGCTAGTTATTTAAAGCCGGAAAATATTTTTAGATTGTAGGAATTTCTTTTTGAGGGGATAATACTGATTTAGTGATACACGTTTAACTGATTAACTGGGGAGAAGAGGTGGATTTATCTCTTTCGCAAGGGTATTTGCGCGTAATTGAATATAACGAACTCAACTGGATTTGGATCCAAGCTTACAGCACCTGGTATTCCCAAGCGGTCACCCATTTAGGTACTAACCAGGCTCATTATTCACTTGCCAAACTGGTTTTACTTGTCTGTTTGTGCTTGTGTGTGTGTGCGCGTGTGTAGATGGATGGGTGGGTGAGTGTGTGTGGTTTTGATGATATTTACTAAACTGCAGGAAATTTAGTTAGCATCGAACTTATTAGTTTTGATCTGGAATACTGTGAGCAGCCCAAAAGATATTCAGAAAGGCCGCAAGGAATGGACCCCAAAAGATTCCTAGGGCTCCAGTGAAAATTTGAGACAATACAGACGTCAGCAACGTCGTAATAATACTGAAAAACGTGCTGGAAATTTGAAAAGATTTAGTTATTTAGTTTCCAATAATAAACATCACAGACGGCTGATAATAATGGCTGACCGCTCCTATCCAAGTATGATTGCCAATCCCTATTTCAGACGCCTGCTCAAGTACATTTGTGTTTGTGTAACAGCCACAGAGCACACTGTGGTTTATACTGCTACTATGCCGAGCGGACATAAGTTACAATTTCTGGGAGAAAGTGCATCATCTGGGATGATCAATGGTTTGAACAAGGGCCATTACGCTCAAATCCCCGACCACGATGACATGTGACTTCCTTGCTAGCACCACCTTTCCGTCTACCTAGTTTCACTCACAATGCTCGAGTCAACTCCTGTTACAGGCACTTTCCCTAGGTGCTGCATGCTGGGATCACTTTCCCAGGCTGATAACATCATGGAGTCACCTTTTTGACAAATCGGCGATGGTGAGATTTGAACCCGATCCTAACCACTCGGCACGCGCCCAGATATGTACAACAACAATCAGACATATCTATGAGAAGTGGCGCCTATGACAGAGCACTAAAACTACGCCCTTGTCTCAACATTTTATATTCTACCAAAGTGCAAAGTAGACCTAGATAAAAAAAAGTCAAAACTGTTAATATATATATATATATATATATATATATATATATATATATATATATATATATATTATAATTTTTTCATGTAGACAAAAAAAATTTACTCACTACAAAGATGCAATTCCTTTCCGTGCATTTAATTCCACTCTTAGAAGCCTTGTAAATTCTGTGCCTAAACCCCTGACCGGTGTTGTCGAAAAGAAATTTTTCGGTGTCTAGACATCACTTTAACACCTCGACCATTCTTCACTAAACTGCTATCAACAAGCACTATTGTTTCACTCTGTCGCCCTTTTCCCCTTATGTACTATTTTTTTGTCAAACAAATGGAAAAAAGGAAGTGACGTTTCACATGCGGCTTGCTTACAAACAGAATTGGTCATAACCATTTTGGTTCTCACCAGTCGAAGTGCTATTAAATTCACCGAAACGAAGTTGCATCTTTATAGTGAGTAAATTGTTTTTGTCTATATGAAAAAATTATAAATAATTATTGCTCTACTATCTGTATTGAGCCAGCTTTTAAATAATTGCTGTGAACGTTAGATTTTATATATTATTTTCGTTCTCATTACATTCGGATATATATATATATATATATATATATATATATATATATATATATATATATATATATTTATATATATATAATACTTTTGTGATGTCAACGAACACTCGTTTGACATTTTTGTAATGTCAACGAATATTCGTTGTTACTTTCGTAATACTTGTTGTAATAGAGACTGTGTAATCGCCATTGAACGTTGGTGTCAGACGCCTTCGAATAATCTCGCACTAATAGTACTTGCTCGATAATAGTCGTTCGAAGACTGTGTAGTGATCCGAAGAGAGAAATGGTATAGTAAATAGAGTAGAGAATAGCGGACTGTTTAGTGATAATAGATAGACTAGAATTGGAGATGATATTTATTGTACTATATGTACAAATGTGGCACAAGGCTAAAAGAGGGAATGGGGTAAAGGATGATCTTCTTCTGTTTTAATATTTAAACTTGGCTAGCCGCTAACACTGACCCAAACAGACTGACAATATTCCTTTCACCAAAACAACTCATTCTTACTTACCATTCTTACCTCATACACCATAATACCTCAGAAACTCTATGAAGTCCTAACTTGTCCCCATATATACAATTCATTGTTTGTGGGGGGAGGGGATTTAAATAATAATTTATTTTTTTTTAAATCCCCAATGATTATATACAAATGTGTACAAACTATATACAAGAAACTAATCAAATTTTTTGTTAGTAATAAAACCCCCACAAAGTCTTAAATGTAGCAGTAACATCAGGTCACTGGACAAAATCAATGCCGGACTTGAAAAAAATATAAAACATTCATACATCCCAAGCACTCACTCAAACACACACTCATTCAAACACAAAAACAGTTACGAAAGTCACACCCGAAACGAAAGACGCCCAGCACCCACCAAAGAATTGACATCACTACCCACCTAAAGATGGGAGGGATGGGGAATTAAACCAAAAGAAAAAAATAGGGACAAAAAATTAAAGGAGCCAATGAGCATACACACCCTAGCTAAGTTTACTAACGAGAAAAGAACTAAGACAAAAAAGTCGCCCTAAACTATTAAGGGGAGGGTTGCCTATGTTCAACCCAGCAAACACAATGTCCTCCTAACCGGCATCAAAATGCCACTCTAAGTCAGCATCTTTCACTCGGCAGAGACGCGCAAGACTCAACCACCTTTCGCCAAATTCCAATGGATGGAGTCGCTTCCTTTCCGTCCTGATCTTGACTTTAAGCTGATGCTTAAAGAACAGGATCAGTTGGGAAGAGGTAAACTTCTCGGCCCCACGGAATTCCTTCTGTCGCGTCGTTCATATCACGACTCGCAGTAAGCAAAGGATCACATAGTGCTCAGCCTTAGCCAACGGCGGTACTATATTGCTACAGACGGAACTGGCCTCGAGGACAAAAAACTTTCCGCGCAGCATGCGAACCATGATGTTTTCAACAAACTTGCACAACGGAGCTACGACACTACAATGAAAAAAGGCGTGACCTAGGGTCTCCACCTCGCCACTGCAGAGAACGCAGTTTGGCGACTTTGCCAAACCCGCCGAATGAAGTCTTTTGGCGACCCAGAGGGCCCCTCGAATCACCAGCCAGGTGAGTGATGCCTCAGAGTTAGTGAGACATTTCAACCCAGGCGCCCAAGGCCATATGCAGCGAGCCTCCCGCTTCGCCAAAACGAGCTCGCCTATCAAAGCATCTTGAACGTTCCCCCGAACTAATACCTGATATAATGCCTTATGAGACAACGTCTGGACGTCAGAGAAGCCATCCTTCGCCCGTAAGAGTCGCTTGAGGGCAATCCGACATTCACGATAGAAAGAGTCCTCGCCTCGAGGAGTACGGCCGGCCGGCCTCCTCCTCACACGAGCGCACATTTCTCAAGGATGGAAAATGTTTATGGGCGTCTTCCTTCCAGAATTCGCCGTTCTCATCCAGTTGCATACACATCCGGTCTAGATAAGTAATGCGAAGCGTATGTTGACGAATCTCAACGCAAGGCACCCCTAGACCGCCATCAGAAGGATGAAGGTAACAGATCTCGCGACTAACCATGGCGGCTCTGCCTCCCCACAAGAAGGAGAACAGGAGCCTTACAAACGCCAATAAAATGTTAGAAGGGAGTGGATGCACGGAGAGTCGGTAAAGGAGAATCGGGTAGATGTGCGAGGCACATACTTCCGCCCTCCCCTTCAAGGAAAGACTCCTCCGGGACCACAGACGCACTGCGACCTCGGCCTTCTCCTGCACCTCCGACCAATTCATTTCCAACAGGAGGTCGGGACCGAACCAGACGCCGTCCGTCCAGTGGAAAGATTCGGGAAGAGAAAATCCCTTCCACGAACCCAACCGCAAGCCAACAGACTTATCGCGGTTGATCTTGGCTCCTGTCACCATCCCATAGCCTTTGATTTCCTTGCTGACTTCGTTAATTTCGGTTCTGCTCGACACAAGAACCGAAACGTCATCAGCATAGGCGGAGTATCTGGCCGAGGTGGTAGCACCAGGTAAGGAAATTCCGCGAAGGACCGGATTCGTCTTCAACTTACACAGGAAATGTTCCAACGCAAGAACGTACAGCAATGGAGACAGCGGACAACCTTGACGAATGGAGCGAGACAAAATGAAAGGTTTCGATCTTACCCCATTCACTTCTACCAGTGCACTGGGGGGCGCATACAGCAGTCGGATCCAAGTGCGAAAGGCCGGCCCGAAACCTGCGGCCGAAAGAACAGTTTCCAGAAATCGATGGTCAACCATATCGAAAAACTTGGACTGATCTAAATTGATCAGCGCGGCATCACTGTCGACTTGCTCGATGATCAAGTGTACCAAATGAAGGTTGTCCTGAATAGTCCTGCCCTTCACAGCAGAAGTCTGCTCGAGACCAACCAGACTAGAGAATACAGCCTGCAAACGGTCGGCTAAGACCTTGGCTAAAATCTTCAACTCCGTGTTTAACATCGTCAAAGGCCGATAATTATCTACCCCATCCCCACCATCTTTGCTCTTGCGAAGCAACTTGATCACACCCCTGGTGAAGCATTTAGGTATAGACCCCTGCTTCAACCAGTTGTTGAAGATCAGTGCCAGCAAGGGGACAAAGATGGGCGACTGCCTCAAGTACATTTCGTAAGGAAGACCATCTCATCCCGGAGTCTTGTCCAGGCCAACCTGTTTCTGCGCATCCCAGATCTCAGACTCAGTATGGGACCCTCGCACCCAGCCGCTTCAACCGCCTCGAGGCAGGGAAAGTCGGCTAAATAGGCATCGAACTGAGCAGGGCTCAGACCTAGCTCCCTGGTAAATAGTTCCTGAAAGTAGTCACGGAAAGCCTCACAAATGTCCACGTCTCTGGTCTCAGTCCGCTTATCCGGCAATGTGATGATCACGATATGCCGACTAGATCCCCGCAATGAAGCGGTCATATTCGTAGCCTCGCAAGACATTCTTTTTAACCTAGCCCTAACTACTAGAGCTTGATCCTTCTTGATAAGCAAGGAGGCCAGCTCCGCCTTAGCTAAGGCTACGTCCCCACTATCACGGGATTTGATCGCCCGATCGACTTTTGCGCTGCTAACCCGGCGACTAAAATCTGCAGCAAAAGACCTAAGTTTAGATTTTAAAGTATCCCACTACTTATTCCCAACCACAGCCCCCGATAATTCCCGCTGTAGCATTAGTAGAAGCTGGTCCCGGAAATCTTGCTCACCAGCCAGGAAATACTCCTCGAGGTTCCATCAAAACATGCTGAATAGAGGACGAACCTCTTAGACAGAATGTCCTCACGGTCGCGAGATAAAAAAAATGACACAACAAACATCCAACCCGAGGCGCTGAAGATCGCGATCTAGTCTCAGCCTACGAGACTCCGACCTCAGGCCCCGGGCATTCAAACTTGCTAACCAGAGAGTCATAATGAAAGCCAATCAGTGTTACTCTCCTGTGTTAAACATGGCCGGGGAAAGGACACCGACAGCCTCTTCCATTGAACCAGTTCCCATCTGAGTATTGATGGAGCCATCGGGAGACGCCACCGACGTCCAAGGGGAAAGTTAACTCAATAGCTCTATACAGGGAGGGGTGAGTAAAAAGCGGGAACCTCCCTACACAAAATTGTTGCAACTTATTAAGCGTTTCATTATCGAAACACGCCATGGGAGGAAACATGGAGAAAGCTTGGTTTGCCTCCGCCACCATGGACCAAATTTGTTGCCCAGCTTCACCAGCACGGATGATAGTCAAGACCCTCTTCGCATTTGGGAAGTTCACTGGATCTTCGACATCTAAATCTCCCTGACATTTAATAGAGTCTTAAGGTTCTTTAATTTTTTTAGAGTGAAGTAGAGCCTTGTTTTCCAACTCCTTGGAGACCCGGCACACGTCCACGGACTTCTGTCTTTTAGATAGTTCTGATTTTGGAGGAGTACAGGCAGGATTTTTGACAGGTGAAGTCTTTGGGGTAATCGGGGTATAAATAGCGTGGGAACGGTCTTTAGAAGCAGCCTTTCTTAGGGTTGTAAGTTTGGAGGGCGTGGGAGATCTCAAAACAGGAGGTGGAGCCATAATGTGTTTCTCAGAAGAAGGGGAAGACAGTGTCGAGGAGATAGGACAAGATTAGAGATTCCTTAAGATTTTGTAGTTTTTCAGCCTTCTCAAAAGAAGGCTCATACTGTAATTTTTGTTGTCGCAGTTTATCTGCATATCGGGTCGAGGAGTTGCCCTTTGAGCTAGTGGAGGGAATGGGACTGTATGTGTCACTAACCTTGGGGGCTTCATTCGGACGAGGACCCGCTGCCTGGAGCTTCCCTCTAGCCTTACCAACAACCTGCCATCCCCCCTTTTCCTTCTCCGCAACCGCACTGACGACGGGCAAAGGCTTTTCGGGGAGTGGGGGCAGAGAGACTGATACAACCGGGGATTTTACCATACCGGTTCTGGCTGCTGGCATACCCATTACAGGCGAGACGGAAACAACAGACTCGGCCAGAGGGGAATTTGGGTCGGCGGGGTCCAGAACTCCAGAGGCCTTCTTCGCTGGGCAGGAAGAGGAGAGGTGACCAGTCTTTCCACATTTCCAGCAAGTTGGTCTTCTGCCTGTAACTATATTTTCTGGCCCTCAACATCCAGGCAGTTGGGGATGGAGGCGAAGGCATTGTGATCAACCATTATTTCAAAACTCCATGCCGCGGTCAGATCATCTGAGGCAGCACTAAGTATCTGTCCGAATTGACACAGATAAGCGGCCAAGTGTTCCCCGACAATCTGAGAAGGGACCTCGTATATACCCGCTTTGGTCCTACGCCTGCCTTGATACTCGGTCCTCAGAATCAGATCTTTAGTGATTAGGTCACGTGCTGATTGCTTCGCATTTCGCAGGCGTGGGCAACAATATGTCCCACATGAAAAAAACTTTTCCTTTGAGTTCTCTCTGCGGTTTAACCCCCAGGGACGTCAATGATTTGCTGACGGTGTCTTTCGTGGAGCGACAAATTTTGCGCGAACACTTGTCGACCACAAAGACTGACACAATTCGTTTCTCAACTTTCTGCAGTTCCTCAGAATTTGACAAGAAACCATTTTTGGTAACAAGATGAGCGTAGCTCTTGGCTTTCTCCAGGAACTCCGTTATGTTGATCTTACATTTCGGAGGGGACGTCCAGCAAGAGAGCTTCTCCCCGACGGCTGAGTTGTCTTCTTTGTTTTTGTCAGTATTAGGAGAACTTGGGCTTGTTTCCGCCACCATATTCTCCACCATTTTTTCTTCTGTGCTTGAACTTAGGCCTTTATCGGCCACCATACTTTCTTCTAAGCTTTGGCCATTTTCTGCCACCATATTTAAAACTTATTAGCAGGTAAATTTTGGCTGTTACCGGCCACCATATTATCTACGGGCTCCAAATCAGTTTTATTGGATTGCTTATCTGGGGGATCATTTTTCTTTCTTTTTTTTGTCCCAAATAAATTTTTTCGAACCGTCCGTTTGGCACCCATTCAGTATATTTTTTCCTCTTTTTTATGTATGTAAAGGGAAGGGGAGGGGCGTTATGGAAAGAAAAGAAAAAAGAAA
This sequence comes from Acanthosepion esculentum, assembly GCA_964036315.1. Taxonomy (NCBI): domain Eukaryota; kingdom Metazoa; phylum Mollusca; class Cephalopoda; order Sepiida; family Sepiidae; genus Acanthosepion; species Acanthosepion esculentum. The sequence continues at coordinate 97,352,022 of OZ038478.1, forward strand.
ATACAAATAAAGTTTACAAAATAGACAACCTTAAACGATAATCATTAAATATAAAACAAGACAACAAATTTAACCAGACAAAGAAAACACAAAATAATAGGACGGGTAAAATAAAAACGAGAAAAAAAACGAAAAATTAAATTTTAAACGATAAAGAATAAGGTAAAACAAGTAACGATCACAAAATAACTTTTAAGACGGAAAAAGAAAGGTTACAATTGCAAAAAAAAAAAAAAATTAATACTATAGGCAAAAAAAGAAAGTTTAACAATAATAAAAAAACGATAAACTTAAAAAAATACGAAACAACCAATTAAGAAATTTTCAATATGGCCGCTGTTAAAAACTAGTCTGACCAGAAAACGAACGAAACAATAATAAAGACAGATTAAACAAAATAAACGTAAATTTTAACACAGAACAATAAAGGATAAAAACACGGACTTAAAAGATATTTAGAAAGGAAAAGAATAAAAAAAATTAACACGTAATAAATAAAGAGAAAATGAAGAAGTAAGACAAAATAAATACGTGGAAGCAAGGAAAGATTTTAAGGGGGAGGGTTACAGAAAATTAACCAAAGAATATAAAACCAAAATAATAATAATAAAAGAAAGGAAATAAATGGATAAAGTAAAATGAGGGGTGATGAAAAAAAATGAAAAATATCAAACTTTTGCAAAAAACTGTCAGTAAAATAAAACGCAAGAAAATTAAAAAAACAACTCTTATCGTAACAAAAAGGTTCAAACAAAAGGACATTGACGCTGACAGAAAATCCCACGAGCTGAAAGAATTACCGGTCGTAAACGGTCGGTAAAAAAGGGATCACCACTTCCAAAGACTAGAATTGGAGATCAATCTAGACGTCACGCGACTTCCTATATGTGCGTTTCCTCTATGGTCACGTGGTCTACTCAATTCAATAATGGGATCTCCTGTGTTTGCTCACTGGCGATCTATATTCAAACTCAAGTGTCGGCAGCGACACTTTATTCCTATGTAACAAATAAATAAAAGGTTAATGGTCAGAGCAAGAAAAAGTGGTAATAAACTAGCTGACCATGTGTTTTTTTTTGTTTTTGTTTTTTTTATAAGCTTATCACCCCAAGCAAGGCTGGAGGCCACTAGCACGCAAGGGGTTACAGAAGTTTTGGAGGAAGAGCAGATAAGAGTGGTAAAGGAGAGGATGTGGAGAAGGATAGTGGATCGATCAAGGCAAGGGGGTTACAGAACAGAGCAAGGGGGTTACAGTTACAAGCGAGAGCAGATAGAAATGAAAGGTGAAAGGATGTGGAGAAGGGAAGTGGATAGATCAAGGCAACTGAAGATATCGATTGACGTTACACTTAAATAGTTGGAGATTGTATTTGTCAGGGAAACAGGAATAGGGAAGGGAGGTCCACAGGCGAGATGTGCGAGACATAAAGCTATTGGAGTAGAAGATACGTCTACATCTAACAGTTTCAACAGTGAAGGGGTGGGAACGGGATGCCAGCCTCGTGGAACGTTTAAATTCATGATGCCTAGGGACCAGCGAAAGCAGCTCCTCGGAGCAATTACCGTGAAAGTATTTGTAAAAAAGACAGAGCGAGGCAACGTCGCGTCTGTGAGAAAGCGACTGCAGACGAAATGACAGATCAGGGCCAATTACATTGCATATCCGTCTCTGGATCTTATCAAGAACCCTGAGGCAAACAGCAGGTGCTCCAGACCCATATATGGCAGTAATACTCCATGCAAGGGCGAATGGTCGATTTATAGATTTGGAGGATCGATTCCGGGGAGAAAAATTTCCTGGCTCGGCACAGGGAACCCACTTTCCTTGCGGTGGATGATGCAACTGACTCGATATATTTGTTCCATCTCAGATCAGCGGACATCGTGAGACCGAGCAGCCGCAGAGAGGAGCTCTCGAGAAGTTGGTCTTCAGACATTCTAATGGGATGCAGGGATGGATCCTTGTGGTGGTTAATAGAGAGCAGTTTTGTTTTAGAGGCGTTAAAGTTAACCATCCATTTCTCGCCCCAGTTCACAACCGATTGGAGGTCCTTTTCTATTTGAACTGCCAGGTTAACTTTGTCAGCATCACTAGATTTGTGTTTGCGGCAGGAGTAAATTGTGGTGTCGTCAGCATAGATGCCGACTTGGGAGTCTGTGGCGTCAGGAAGGTCGTTTATGGATATGAGGAACAGAGTAGGGCCTAGGGTGGAGCCTTGAGGAACACCTGCGTTAGTGGGATAGGATCTGGAGATGAATCACGACGCTTGACACTATATTTGAATGATAACTCTAACATTTTTAGGCATTTAAAACAACATGCCTGGCCGCATACACAATTCCGGAAAATCCTCGTCGAAAACACAACTATACTTAAACATGAAAACAATAAACAAAAACTAAAAATTCTTGAAGATATATACATAAAACAGTTGAAACCTAACCTGAACAATATAAACTATGAAATCTCCACAAATATCCTTAAATGCCTATAATTAGTAACAGAAGCCATTGGTTCATACCAACGGCTTTCCATACTCAATACTCATCGGATTCACTCTCGCGTGGTCATGTGTGACGTCATGAGCTGTGGTGCGATTTTCGCTTTCAGCGTCTTATATGCACGTGTTTATCGTTGCTTGGAAATCATCCATGTAAACAAAAACAGACCATCATCAATTTCTTGTTCGTGTATTGCTTAATATATTGTGTAATTGTCATCTTTGATAATGGCTTACGTAAGCCGAAAGCTTAGATTGGATTAAAAAATATGTATCAATATTGTGATTTTCTTTCATTGTTTAATGATAATGTTATTAAGCTTATCAGACGATATGAAAAGAACTTACATAAAATATATAGACAACACTTATCTATATTATTTAATGAAACATGTATGAATATATATATATATATATATATATATATATATATATATGCACATTTCATTAAAAACGACAGACAAGGTGCTTTTATTTAGTTTTTTATACAATTTTTAATAACACCTATTTTATATCTAAGAGGGCATTCACTAGAGAAATTAAAATGGCAAGAGTCTTTACTATATATAAAATATATGTTATTAAAAATTTCATCACGAGAGCGCATGAGAATTCATCCTCTCGCACTTTTTTCTTTAATTAATTAAAAAATATGAAACAAACGCTGATTAATAACGGATTTCCTAATCAGTTGTTGGATTTTCACATTAGGCGTTTCTTGTTTAAGGTAGCTAATAGCAACGGCAAGAATAGAAATAATATTAATATTTTTTATAAAAATCAGATGAACGAAAATTATAAACAGGATGAATGCAGAATTAAGAACATTTATAAAAAAAATGCATAACACCAGTTGACAATAGCAAAAAAAATTAGATTAATTATTTATTATAAAAAAATTTAAAACTTCTAAACTTATAGTTAAAAATAATAATTCACCTCCTAGAACAAAATTAAATAGGGCAAATATTATTTATGAATTCAAATTCCCATTAAGGAATTGTATTCCTCAACAATCACCTTTCGTAAATAATTATATAGGCCACACTACATGTTTAACACGCTGACTCTACACCTTTCTGACAATAGCTCAATTAGATCTCATTTAAATATTCATGTAGACCTACCGGACACTATTCGGAACATACTTGTCGACAACACCAATATAATAGCATCATCCACATGCAAAAAAAGGCTAAACAATAATGGAAGCCTTATTAATAAAAACAAACAAACACTTAATAATATTAACTTTGAACATGGACACAATATCTTGACCGTGTTTTGAAACAAAAAATGAAAACATTTTATAAAACATACATACAACAAACTATTTCTAATTTTAACAGTTAAAATATAATCTTTGAGAATGGCTAAATGTATAGCCGAAAGCGCTCGGATAAAAAAAAATTCGGACAGTTTTTATATAATTTATCATCCGAAAAGAAAAAAATATTAGATCGCATGAGAAATTGTATAAAAAAACTAAATAAAAGCACCTTGTCAGTCGTTTTTAATGAAATGTGCATGAAAGAAGGATTGCTGCCTAAATACACAAATATATATATATATATATATATATATATATATATATATATATATATATATGATAAAAGATATAGTTTTATGGCATGCTATATTTATGGGTAAATGTGCTCAATATCTGGGATAGAGCGTATGTAATTATAAAAGTCAGCACTGAAATCAACACCGAGTGGCGAAAATCTGTTACACACACGCACACACACACACACACACACACACACACACACACACATATATATATATATATATATATATATATATATATATATATATATATATATATATATATATATATATATGTATTACTATTTAAGTATGCTACCCGTACATCATATCAAACTAATACCATTGAGCCGGACTGATAATGTAATTTTAACGTTTCCCACATATTATACCCTCAAAAATCCCATAACCAGCAAATTGCAATAAATATAATGAATGAAATATTTACTTGACATTGCAGCGAGCTTAAATCTTCGTCTTACTCGGAATCAGTTTAAGTGAAAACAATTCAATTTAAAAGAAAATTATTAATTTGTTAATCTAATTTCCAGTTGAGTTTAGAAATACCGACCCCGCCTCTTGTCTTATTTATTTATTAAGGGTGAATTATTAAAAAAAATATCTCAAATTACTATCAATTAAACATCCTTAAATCAAGATTATAAAAAAATTATTTGTTTAATTTTTGCTATGTATATTCATTGTAAAATGAACACTAACTTCTCTTCCAGTGAATACAAATTAAACTATTGAAGAAAATTCAAATCGGAAGGTGGTATTTGAAGGGGATTTCGAACTTGCAAGGCTAACACCATTGAGTAATATACATATTCGGTTCACATTACAGATATTTCTTTCATTGCTGTAAAAATTATAACTTTTTTCCACTTACTTTTTCAGTTTAAATCTTCGTAGAAAACAATATTCTTGATTTTTCATCTGGCCCCAGAATGGAGAGAATATCTGGGTTTCTAACTCTTTATATTGGTCTTTCAGAGCAAGATAAAATTTGTCATGCGAAAAGAAAGGATTCTGCCAGATTCAGTCCAAGAACTTTCGATAACTGTACCTGAGATTTTTTTATATTCATAGAAAATTTTAGCATAACATGTAACTAGAGCCTTTGAAGTTCAAATGGCAAGTCAGTTGTTCCCATAGGAATTCTAGCGATGAAGTAGTCCACTCCAGCATATTTTCTTGACATGATTGTAGCTTCCAGCACATTAAGAATCATACCTTTAATGGTAAGTCTTGTGCCATCGCATAGTTTTGGTGGATCGTACTTACTTATTACAAGCTTCAGAATGTAATTTTCGATGTTGTTCAAGATGCTCTCGTAATTCTCTTCTCTGGTCATCTATTAGTCGAAGTTGATTTTCATCGATAAACTAATCCGAGGCACAAATATCTTAATTAATCTCATATTTCCAGAGTATGATGACAACTCCAAGAACTGCTATTTCATAGAACTGACACCTGTGTCGCTGCTTCCATGACCTGTACAGTGTTTCTTTTTTATTTTGAAATATTATATTTCATGTCAGGCACTTCGCGTGGTGTAATGGTTAGCAAGCTTGTCTCGCTAGAACAGATACGACTGAATAGTGAGTTCGATCCTCACTGGATGCCACATTCGTTCGGCTTTGTGCCACATCTAATCTCCGCTTGGAAAATCGCTATTGCATTTCATGTGGCACAAGGCCAAACGGAGGTGGGGAAAGTTTGTTAATTAATCATTACAATTTGCTACTTAATATTTACAATTTACTCATATATCATCAAAATATCATTCATCGCTATTCAGTCCAACACATACCGCGTACCATGACATGAAAATATATACAATTGTTTTTTTTTGTTGTTGTTGTTTTTTATTATAAAAATATATAAAATTATGGCATGAATTGCGGAAAGGAGGGGATGTACCCAATAAGGAAATTAAAATATGTTAGTAAAACCTGTCCACCCCAAAGAAAAATAAAAGATCCCACTGTGTTCTGCCTCTAAGTAGAATCAAGCAGCTCACACGCTAGGGGTAAGGAAGAAACAAAATAAATTAGGGAGTGGAGAATTACCAAAGGCTGATCCAGTCAAGATAAAAAGAGGGTGGAAACAAAAACAGACTGGGAGGTTGAGAATCTTGACATGCATCATAAAAAAGAATGCCGGAAGCAGACCAGGAACAACAATTATTCATATTAACTAGGTAAAAAAAATGTCTAGCTTAACCAGGGGAGGTGTCCAACAGAAAACCGTCCCGTCAAAATGCGACTAAAAGAGAAAATCAAGATTGGCCCCATCCACACAAATTAAGCTTACCGCTTTTACCCATCTTTCGTTGAAATCTGGCAATAAACGCTTTCTGTCAGTTCTGATCTTCCTCTTGAGCTGATGCCGAAAGAATCCAACAAAACCCTGATGAGTATAACGTTCGTATCATAAGATTCCTTCCATCCGCGTCGTTCACTCCACCACGGCTAGCAGCGTCAGAAACACCATCCGTCTCACCCCAGAACACGGGGGCGACACATAATCGCACGCGTATTCGAGATCAATGGGCAATAGATGTTCGGGGATCAATACAAGCAGTCAACTCGCCGACATGATCCCAGAACGGGCGCACCTGAGGACAGTGGAAGAATGCGTGCGTAGCAGCTTCTTCCAAACCAAGGTCACACCGATGACAGTTGGGCATATTTGCCCAGCCCACTTTGAAGCCCACGTCATTAAGAGATAGCGCCAGGTAAGCGAAAATTCGCAGCTGGATTTTTTCTAATTGATCTCTTTAGCTGTAAGTTGAAATAAAGAGAGAGAGTCTCGTATTCGAGGATACCCGATCTCTATTGCAGACGCTTGCTTGGGCACATTTGTGTTTGCTCAACACCCACAGAGCCCACCTGTTGTTTATATTGCAACTATGCCGAGCAGACCATAGTTACAGTTTCTGGGAGACAGCGTGTTATCTAGCGTGATCATAGCGTGATCAACAATTTGAAAAAGGCCAGCACGCTCAAGTCCTCGGCCACAATGACTTGTGACTTTGTACTAGCACAGTTATCGACAGCCCTTAAGAGTTCCGTCTACCCAATTTCACTCACATAACTTGGTTCAACCAGTGGTATGGTTTCAGGGACTTTCCAAAGGTGCCGCACGCTGAGATCGACCTCAATCCATTCTAATAACATCAGGAAGTCTCCTTCCTGACAAATCGACCCTGGTGAGATTCGAACCCGGGTCTCATGGTTAGAAATACACACACACACACACACACACATATATATATATATATATATATATATATATATATATATATATATATATATATATATATATATATATATATATATATATATATATATATATATATATATATATATATATAATTAATAAATATACATATTATCCCTCACCATTCGCACGACACGGAGTTTCATGTAAAACGCAATGTTCAGTTGGGCTGACCACTACGTAAATTTAATTTACAAAAATATATCTGTTTACCGCAATACTGCCACAATTAAGTATTATATATATTGGGAATATAGTTTTATTAAAAATTATATTCCTCCAAAAAAATTGTTTTAAATTAAACATTTTTTTTAATTCCTTAAAAAAAATTTTTAATTATATTTTTCAAAACATTTGACAGTTAAATTAAATGGGATTATCATATAAACGTAAACGATTTATATCTATTTATAATTATAATTATATTTTATTTTATAGTAATGGATCACCAATTATTTAATTAAAAGGAGCTTACTTAATCATATTTAAAAAAAAAGTAATATTAAAAATTAAACAAGAATCTAACTGATTGATATCCTAATCAAGACCTCGACTCTAGAGTTTCGTTTACGAACCTTTTTGCAATTGTTCAGTCTACTCATCAGAAGGTTTTAACAATTGACAGCCGTTTTCTCACTTTTCGTTATCTTTATACGAAGTGGGATGTAATTAATTTATGCGCTAGTTATTTTTTAGTTGATTTTTCCCTCTTTGTGTGTGTGCGGAAGTGCGTTTTTGTGTTTCTGGGTATCTGAATACATTGTTATTTTCCATGTTAATATCAGCTCTTTGACCTGTAACCGTGATCAGTTTTCAACCATTGATTTTGTTAACTTTTCTACTGTTTAGATTTTAACATTACTTGCAACAGTGTTGCTTCCCGTTATTTTTTTTTTTTTTTACTTTATTATTCTATTTTCATATACATTTCATTTAATGGTGGAATAAGAGTTTTCTAGTAGATTAATAATTGGAGAGGCTGCGGGGCTATTTCTGTAAAATTAATTAATTATGTGAATCCCTTTTGACAAGGTGGGAAGTAGTCAGCGTGTGCAAACTTTGATGGAACAAATTTACTATTTACTATTTACAGCTTTTAGATGTAACCTGTGACACTCAAAAATGTGCAAGAAATTATAATTCTCTGAATTTATCTTGGTGTCATTTTCACTTGTAAAAACTTATAATCTTACTGCCATAACTGTGGTCTTCTAAGTTATGTCGATTGACGACCCACCTTCGATTTCAGCCATCGGGTTCATTTAATATAGCTCTGTTTTCATTGCTAATAATTACTGTTGAGAAATCAGTTTTCATCTGCTTCTTCGCCAAACTTGCAGTTTTTCTTTATGATTTCTACTTAAGGTTGGCAGTTTGGTTGCTGTTCGGTCTTTGGACAATGTTCTTAATATTCTGCATCTTTTCTCCTTGTTTTTGTTCGCAACACAAGCTTCTTACTGATCAATCTACTTTTCTTTCTTATTACTTATTTTTCTTAAATCTCTTTTTTTTAATATTCTTAAAACCAGTTTTTAAATTTTTAATTAAAATCTATTTTTATTTTGTCAATGATTTTTTAATGTTTTATAATTTCTGTTCATCATTTTCAACATTTTCAACGCTATTCCCAAAACTCAATAATGTTTTAATATCTTGATTTTTGACGTTATAACTTTCATACAACCGATAAGAAACTTTATATATGTGAAGTTAAAAAAATAAATAGAAATAACTATATTATATATATATATTTATTTACAATATAATCAATATCTCTCGAGTAACCTAATAAAGGCTCACAAAACCAAATACGTTTTTGCAAATATTTCTAATAAAATAGACATTGGCTGAAATTCAAATTATATATTTATCATATAAATTGGAGTATATCCTCAAGATTTTACCAATATTGATTTCTTAATTGTGTAGACATTGATTTACATAATACAATTTGACAGACTGTACACATAACGCACATAGAATATATGGACAATAAAAGCAGTCCATCTAAATCGGAAACGTTGCAAGTTTTTCCATGTTTTTTGTTTTTAATTTGAGTTGTTAAAAAATAAGACGAATCGCACTGGAATATGATTTATTTGATGAATGGAAAAAGATCATTTATTTTATAGTGGCTATCTTGTTTATAATTATTTTCCAGTCAGTGTAGTCGATTATAATAAGATCACCATTTTGGGGCCGAAATGTATTCAACTCTGGAAATAGGAAAAATATAAAAATCAAATTATATTTCTATATTTACAGAAAAAACAAAACAAAACGAAGAGATAAAAATCTTCGAAACATCATAAGTAATAAGAACATTTTGTGAGAGGAATTTGGATTTTAGAAGAAAAGAAAAAGGCGATGCAGAAAAGAACCCGGAAGGCAGAAAAACAGAGCGTCAGACATGATGTGGTAACGTACAGTTAGCGCGAGAAGTTTCATTTAGGTAACATAATAAGCAGGTGAATGTTATAAGTAATGAATGCAATAAGAAAGTTAAAAACAAAGGATATTGAAAACCTAATATTCCCTATCGAGGTGCAATATTATGGTTTCCTCCTGAAAGAAATACCTCGTTATTCACTGTTGGCTTCTCTGTCAGGTTTAATGTCAATGTGTGCAATGAGAAACCATTGTAAAATAGGTAAGATTAGACTAGATTCTATTTGACTGGAATAATAAGCCATATACCATATTAATGTTTGTTAACCTAAGCTTAATAAATATCGATAGTATATAGCATTGGCTTTGTGCTATGTTAACCTCAGCTTAATAATTATCTATATTATATATCATTGACTTTGTGCTTTGGTAACCTAAGCTTAATAAATATAATCTATATCATTGGTTTTGTGTTCTTTGTTAAACTCAGCTTAATGAATATCTATAGTATATAACATTGGCTTTGTGCATTGAACCTAAGCTTAATAAATATAATCTATATCATTGGTTTTGTGTTCTTTGTTAAACTCAGCTTAATGAATATCTATAGTATATAACATTGGCTTTGTGCATTGAACCTAAGCTTAATAAATATAATCTATATCATTGGTTTTGTGTTCTTTGTTAAACTCAGCTTAATGAATATCTATAGTATATAACATTGGCTTTGTGCATTGAACCTAAGCTTAATAAATATAATCTATATCATTGGTTTTGTGTTCTTTGTTAAACTCAGCTTAATGAATATCTATAGTATATAACATTGGCTTTGTGCATTGAACCTAAGCTTAATAAATATAATCTATATCATTGGTTTTGTGTTCTTTGTTAAACTCAGCTTAATGAATATCTATAGTATATAACATTGGCTTTGTGCATTGAACCTAAGCTTAATAAATATAATCTATATCATTGGTTTTGTGTTCTTTGTTAAACTCAGCTTAATGAATATCTATAGTATATAACATTGGCTTTGTGCATTGAACCTAAGCTTAATAAATATAATCTATATCATTGGTTTTGTGTTCTTTGTTAAACTCAGCTTAATGAATATCTATAGTATATAACATTGGCTTTGTGCATTGAACCTAAGCTTAATAAATATAATCTATATCATTGGTTTTGTGTTCTTTGTTAAACTCAGCTTAATGAATATCTATAGTATATAACATTGGCTTTGTGCATTGAACCTAAGCTTAATAAATATAATCTATATCATTGGTTTTGTGTTCTTTGTTAAACTCAGCTTAATGAATATCTATAGTATATAACATTGGCTTTGTGCATTGAACCTAAGCTTAATAAATATAATCTATATCATTGGTTTTGTGTTCTTTGTTAAACTCAGCTTAATGAATATCTATAGTATATAACATTGGCTTTGTGCATTGAACCTAAGCTTAATAAATATAATCTATATCATTGGTTTTGTGTTCTTTGTTAAACTCAGCTTAATGAATATCTATAGTATATAACATTGGCTTTGTGCATTGAACCTAAGCTTAATAAATATAATCTATATCATTGGTTTTGTGTTCTTTGTTAAACTCAGCTTAATGAATATCTATAGTATATAACATTGGCTTTGTGCATTGAACCTAAGCTTAATAAATATAATCTATATCATTGGTTTTGTGTTCTTTGTTAAACTCAGCTTAATGAATATCTATAGTATATAACATTGGCTTTGTGCATTGAACCTAAGCTTAATAAATATAATCTATATCATTGGTTTTGTGTTCTTTGTTAAACTCAGCTTAATGAATATCTATAGTATATAACATTGGCTTTGTGCATTGAACCTAAGCTTAATAAATATAATCTATATCATTGGTTTTGTGTTCTTTGTTAAACTCAGCTTAATGAATATCTATAGTATATAACATTGGCTTTGTGCATTGAACCTAAGCTTAATAAATATAATCTATATCATTGGTTTTGTGTTCTTTGTTAAACTCAGCTTAATGAATATCTATAGTATATAACATTGGCTTTGTGCATTGAACCTAAGCTTAATAAATATAATCTATATCATTGGTTTTGTGTTCTTTGTTAAACTCAGCTTAATGAATATCTATAGTATATAACATTGGCTTTGTGCATTGAACCTAAGCTTAATAAATATAATCTATATCATTGGTTTTGTGTTCTTTGTTAAACTCAGCTTAATGAATATCTATAGTATATAACATTGGCTTTGTGCATTGAACCTAAGCTTAATAAATATAATCTATATCATTGGTTTTGTGTTCTTTGTTAAACTCAGCTTAATGAATATCTATAGTATATAACATTGGCTTTGTGCATTGAACCTAAGCTTAATAAATATAATCTATATCATTGGTTTTGTGTTCTTTGTTAAACTCAGCTTAATGAATATCTATAGTATATAACATTGGCTTTGTGCATTGAACCTAAGCTTAATAAATATAATCTATATCATTGGTTTTGTGTTCTTTGTTAAACTCAGCTTAATGAATATCTATAGTATATAACATTGGCTTTGTGCATTGAACCTAAGCTTAATAAATATCTATATCTATCATTGGCTTTGTGTTTTGTTAACCTAAACTTAATAAACATATATTGAAACGGGAGGAAAGGAATTTAAAAAGATGAATAGGCCGTGCCCACAATTTCAAATAAGATGCGTCTATATATCTCACCTGTATCTTTTGTTCCATTCACCTTATATGAAATCCAATAATTATAGTTGGTTTCTGGCAATCCATTCAGTGAAAAAATATACTCTCCTCTTGTACCTCTAAGTCGGGAATCTCTTACTTTCGTTTTTAAGCTGCTCGAATAAGAAAAATAAAGGAAATGTGAGAGAAAAGAAAAGAAAAAACATATTAAATAAATTAAATATAAGCAAAAACTGTATTTAACGTGAGCTTAAAGTGAAATCAACGATGAATAAGAATTGATAGATGAAAAGCATTGATAACTGAAACGGCGGCAAAGAGTGATCAAACCAGCCGACATAAAAAATGCGAATAATTTGTTATATACAAAAGTAATAAATATTGCAACTATAGCTATAATTACTGTTACTGCTCACATTTGCGGAGATTACAATGGCTACCAATATTACTATTAGAACTAAAGTTGTCGATACTATTAAGATCTTGTATTATTTTCTTTTACTTTATTAGATTTCAATTCATCATCCGCTGCCAAAACCATGAAAACGTCCCCGTGTAAAAATCGGTAAAACATTTAAAAACTTCTTACGTTTTCTTTCGTTCATTTCCGTGACCCGAAGTAAAAAGGAAAGACAAATAATAATTCTCTTTTTATTTTTTCTTTACTTTTTTTTCAGATTTATTTGTTTATTTACCATTTTCAAAATTATTTTTCAGGAATTATTTGCATGTACTATAGGGTGTGTACGAAAAAGTTAATAATTGAATTGAATTTAATAATTTTGGAACTTATATTGAAAATAATCATCTTATAATTCTACTTGTCCCTCCCGTGGTTAACACGACTATTACGCCTTGACAATAGCTGATAAAGATGGAAAAAATATATCAGAAACGTTATTTGATTTCAATGAAAGAAAGAAAGAAAGAAAGAAAGAAAGAGAAGGAACATAGAAATGTTTAACGTCTGTTTCAGTTGTACCAACCTTACTTCATAAAATAGCAACCAGCATTCATATTTATGATTGTTATTGCAAAATTTTGTTAAAGTTGTTAAGCTCAGATATTTAACGATGTTATAGGGAATTTCTATGGATATATTATAGAACTTGCTATGACCTTATTTAATCATTAACTTAAGAATTAAGATTTATAAGAAAATTCATTTATAAGATTTATAAGAAAACTCAATTAGGAAAATCTTGAAATTTTCCATGGATATTTCTAGTTAATAATAATTTATAGCTTTACTGAGAAGAGAACTGTTTGATCTGATTTAAATAAGCCTTTGAATGAAAATAAAAATGAAAAATAATTTATACGGTCTTCTGATAAACGAAGACCATTATTAAAAAAAATAACAATGGGAAATCGAAATATTACAAACACAACATTTATTGATCTTAACATCTTTGAAAGCGACAAGAGAAATATTTACGAAGCTATTGATAAGGAAGAATTACAAACTAATATTTCTCCTTGGCATAAAACTGAAGATTTTAAAATTTGTCAGCTCCTCCAGAAAACCTAAAACACTGATCTCAAGAAAAGTAACTCCATTAAGTATCCATGTTGAGTTTGTAAAACTCCTAATAGTAACAGTTGGAAAATAGTATTAAATACAGGCTAAAATATTCTGAACTGATTTGCACGATATACATACATACTAAATACATACTAACAAACTTGAATGAACATCTGAATGTATATGTTTACGGGTATGTGTATGCATATGTACGTGTGAGTATGTGTATTCGTATATGTGCGTGCATTTTGTGTTTATACATATTTGTGAATGAGCGTTTATGTATAATAAATATATATATATAAAGAAATTGGAAAAGTTCTTCATCCGTTAGGATTTCATCGGACATATATATATATATATTATTTGAGAACTTGTCATTTTCCTTTGCTTTATATTATCTTTGATTTATGATATTACTTTCTGTGTGTAATTCTCTCTCTCTCTCTCTCTCTCTCTCTCTGTCTTTCTGTGTTTTTGCTTGCTTACTATAACGCTGTCGTACACGTTATTCACCTGGTTTCTGGGGCCATCCATATAGCGAAAGTGTTCTGGAAAAAAACTGGAAACGATATACAGATTCAGATTGATTGGACAGTTTACTTCAACAACTTGTATGCAAGAAATCGCTATGTATGTATATATGTATGTATGTATGTACGTATGTATGCTTCGGGTAATATATGTGCGCGTGGCCGAGTGGTTAGAAGCTGTTTGGAATCCGTCGATGGTTGTTCTTGCAGAAAGTTACAAGTCTTTATTTGAGCGAACTAGCCTTGTTCAAACTGATGATCACACTAAATTATGCTCCCTCTCTCTCCCTCTCTCTCTCTCTTTCTCTCTCTTCCTCTCTCTCTCTCTCGCTCTCTCAAACTGTAACTAACGTATGATCAGCTTAGTTGCGATGAATAAATACAAATGTCCCTATAACGGGGATTGGCTAGCCCCCCTAGTAGACAGGTGTGCTCGGAAACGTTTAGCCGGCTATTACTATGTATGAATGTATATATACATTTATATATTAATCAATTTTTAACAAATTGTGAATTTGAATATAGTAACTTTACACTAGGATATTTATATGTGTTCTCATCTACACATACCTATGTACGAATTGATACTGAAAATGTATCGGCTTAATCAAGAAACCATTAAAAAAAATTGCTATTTAATCATTGGCTTGAATTTGGGGAAATGGGTCGTGTTGAGATTATTTCACTCTTGTAAGTCAAAAATCAAAATAGAATCGAAATAACATTTTACCGTTCTCCGTCTCTTCTGATCTCGAAAATTCTATTTCTCCAAGTGCTTTTACCATGCCAAATTTCCATGTTACACAAATTCTAAATGTTAGGGTTCCATTCCCATATTGCTAGTGCTGGCTACCTTTTCTATTGTGCAGTCTTTGCAGTGACTATAACTTACTTGAAACATTCGTTTTCATAAGAAGCCAAGATGAGAAAATTTTTCAAGCTTTGTCGGGGAGCAGTAAGCACGGTCTTACAAAACGTAACGTTTGATCTTCTCATATCCAGAATGATGCTAATTTCTTCATACTGGGGACCACATTTGGTCTGAGTGTCAAATATAGTCTCTATCTGGTTTTGGATTTGATTTTCGGTTGCTGTAATATACGGAAGAACCAGACATTAATACGCTTTAGATAAAAGGATACCCCGGAAGTGATTTTTCGATTTAAGGGTATTGTCCATTTTAGTACTTATTTAAATTCCTCTCTTTTGTTTGCGTATTTATTCAACCTGACAATGTTCTTGTTGCGATCCAAAATTGAAATGTTTAAATATTCTTGAAAAGTTTGGAATCAAAAATAGAATTTTGGCAGGTAGACATTGAATATGAAATTCGCCAAACATACATGCAACGAACATACTAAGATATTTATGTGGAAGTAAAGTCAGGTAGCTAATTAACAATTACATCAATATTAACAACCACATCAGGTAATTGCAAATTATAAGAAAACATTATTCTTTTTATAAGAAACTTGTTTATAAGCAATTATACTCCAATTTTAGTAAACTCACTACTGATATTAGAGTGGCTTAAGCAACCCCCAAAATAGAAGAGAAATTAAACAAAAAGAGTATTAAGTTATTTTTAAACTGTACAAGAATTTTACCAATTTAGTTACATTGAATGTTTTTTCTTTTCTATGTATAAACCAAAGCATAAATTATATTTAAACATCCATTTAAGCAACTTGAATACTAATTAATGCACAAAAATTAAGTGAACGGAGTACTGGTCATAATCCTAAATTGCTAATAATAAAAAATCTCGTGTATGTACAGGGTGCAATGAGTAAATTGTCGACATTTTATATTTTTAATTTCGCGCATGCGTTGTTTGTTTTTGATTTTGTCGGCTGCGCAGCATAATGGGGTCAGTTGGGCACCGTCTTTGAGAAAAAGTGCACCATGACGTAATTCACTCCGCTATAAATTTGGAAACGACATGCTAGACTGCTTGGCATTCGCGCCAGAAGCTCTAATACGAACATTTCAGAGTGTTTAGGTGTCAATCTGAGGACAGTGCAGAAGATTCGAAAATAGTTGGATGAGTCTAATGGTGATTACGAAGGTGTTTGAAGTGTTTACTAGTGATGGTGACGTTATGTCTCCATCCATCTTCCCACAGTATTTTCGGAAATCCAAGGTGACTAACGCATGGTTAATAATGATTCCAAGGTGCAGTTGTTGTGATGCTGACAATTCGGTTTATGCCAACAAGAAACCGTAAACTGATTTCTTTAAGTGAAATAGTGAAAGTACTCAATCAAGAAATGGTAAGAACAAATCTTCTGTCACATAACTTTTGTTACAGAATATTGTTCTAGTTGTTTCTGTTTATTGTTAGTTCTTATTGTGTATCTCTTATTGTATCTAAGTTATAAATTAAACTTTATTATAAGTATGTCAGTCAGTTATGTGCTATGCGTGATACACGCTTAGGCGATCATGTATTTTTTGATACATGACTGCCATTTCTTTCTACAGTAGACCAGTTGCCATCCAAGGCTATTTACCCATAGCTGGAGGGAGAAGACGATGATTCATACTTTTCCCAAGGGTATTAGCACGTAAGTGAATGTAATGAATTCGACTGAAATTCGAACTCGGCTCTCCGATTCCTCAATCCGAGCCGCTATCCATTATTCCATCGTGCCTAAATAAGTATGTACATATAGGAAAAATATATCAGATATAGGGTCCGGTACTATTCGCGGCTTCAGGCATTTATTGAGAGTCATGGAATATATCTATTGCAGATAAGGAGGGAACAATTGAAATATAACAATTAAGTAAGCTTGTAAGTGTGATAACAAGAAATCTGCAGTGTTTCGTATTATTCTATTGAATGAGTTCATATATTGAACTTGTCTTGGGTAAAGCATGCAGGGAATGTTTTATAACAATGTTTCCAGATAAACATGTTTTAAATAGAAATTTAATCGCGTTCATGAATCAAAGAAATATCGTTGAATTGTTTTCGAATCGGAATCTCGTGTCTGAATCAGATATTCTGATTGATCAATTTGTTGCTTGAAAAGAATTCTGTGACCATTTTTGAAAAAAAAAACGGCAATATATGTTCAGTTTGTTAACATCTGGCTGAAGTTAATTTCCATGAAAAAAAAAAAACAATGACATTTCTTGTTGAGCATGTAAAAGAAAAATACCTAGGTGATTTCATCTATATATTTTGCAGGCAAACCGCTAAATAATTAGTTAATATTTTAAATCCACCAGTTACTATTTCTATGTTATGACTAATTATTATTCATTGTATTCCTGTAAGTTGTACTTTCATGTAAGGAATACAATTTCAGAATGCATGATAAACTTCAATTCTTAATCTTACTAAGTAAAGGAATAATAACTCCAAATGTAAACAGAATGTAAGGTAGAAAAATATAGGGTAACTGCTACAAAGGGGGTTTGTAATATTACAGGACAACCAAATTTTTAGCGGTGAGAATTAAAACTAAAAGACTTTAGATATAACAAGTTAAAAAAAGAATAATACTCGTTCTATTCCTTTGTGAGTTATCAGCTAACAACACGAAACCATCAGTAGTTCGTTCTGCATGTATATATATATATATATATATATATATATATATATATATATATATATATATATATATATATATGTATATATATATATATATATGTATATGCATATGTATATGTATATGTATATATATATGTATATGTATATATATATATATATATATATATGTATATGTATATATATATGTATATATATATATATATATATAATTTTTTTTACAATTTGAGCATCCCAAAATATTGCTTTTATAGACATTTTAAAACATTGTTGCTATAGTCATAATTAATTTTATTTAGTGATGGTTGCATTTTCTTTTTATATAGAGCGCTTCAAGAATTTTTGTAAAAAAAATTTTAAGTTGCAGGTTGGGTATTTAAAACCATTAATAATTAAAAATATGATTGAGTTACCTCCCTTACATATTTTTAACGTTAATTTTTAAATTGACTATAATGGAGCGCGTTTCATGCGCATTTACAAAAAAATTCTCATTCAACAATTACATTATTTTTTTATCTTAGCAATTCACCCCTGAAGATGATCTTGGATGAGACTGATAGTACTTTGGAAAATAAAATAAATCACCAAACCTACATCGTGTTTCTTAATCAATTTTGTAACAACACTAAGAAATTAACCCGTGAATTTAAGAGGATTAAAATAAAATAAATAGACATATCTAAATTATTCAACTAAACATACTTGAACGAAGATACATATATATATATATGTGTGTGTGTGTGTGTGTGTGTGTGTGTGTGTGTGTGTGTGTGTGTGTGTGTGTGTGTGTGATAAAATGTAGTTATGGTATGATATATTATTGGGTAAAAATGCACAATAACATGGATAAAGCGTATATGCAAATATAAAATATAAACGTAGGCACTAAGTGGACACTAAGGTCAATAGAGAGTGGCGACAGTCTGTTCCATGCTTGAACCTAATCAAGCCATCATTATGGACTGAAAATTACGCTTCATGCCTCATCGTAATGATGGCCTGAAAATTGCGTTTTTAGTTTGAAACAGCCTGTCGGCACTCGGTGCTGACCTTAGTGTCCACTTTTATATTTTGTATTCGTGTATGTGCGTGCGTGTATGTGCGCGTGTGTGTGTGTATGTATGTATTTTAAACATTTCACTCCAAGCAAAAAACTAGAAGCCACTAGAATGCAAGGGCTTACTGAATGCGAAAAAAAAACCCCCAAAAACAGAACATTAGAAAAAAAGGATAAAAAAAGACAGAAAATGGCGATCGACATTACATTTAAATTTTTGAAGATCGAAGCTGAAAGGAAAGCAAGAAATCGAAAGAGAGTTCCACAACCGAGAAATGCGAGAGAAGAAAGTATTAGCATAAAATTTATCGTTACAAATAGCAATTTCAACAGTGAAATTATGAGACCTATCTGCCAATCTAGTTCTGCAATTAAATTCGTGAAATTGAGGTACCAACGATGAATGCTCATCAGCTACATTTACGATAGTAGGAAAATAACTGAAGCTGTGATGCCAGGTCAGGACCGATAACGTTGCCGACTCTTCTTTAGATTTTATCAAGAATATCTAGATATAAAAAAAGCACTAGACCAGATGTGGCAGCAATATTTGATGCACGAACGAATGGCAGACTTATAACTATGCAAGATAGATTCTGGCGAGAAAAATTGTCTAGCAAAACATAGTGAACCAACTTTCCTATCAGCAGACTTAGTAAGTGATTCAATATAATCTTTCCACTGATGGAAGACAAAACAGATGATTAATTGAAAGCATTTTCGTTTTAGTGGCGTTAAAATTAACAAACCACTTCAACAGATTCAAAGTCATTTTCGAAATCAGCTGCCAATTTGGTTTTATCAAACCTATCATACTTAATATTAAAACTCCTTGGTGCACACTGCTATCGGAGCGGCTATGTTTACACTGTAACAGCAGCAAGAAAACTGGCGCGATCAAGCTCAAATCATAGTACCAACTATAAGCACGCATGAGCAGAAGGCAGTGTGACAAACCTAAAGATATGGCGAAACCTTCGTCGTGTATGTATATGTGTATGTGTGAGATAGAGATTCATGAGTCTTCGCAAACAAACACACACGTGTTTATACCTGCTTATAATTAACATATGTTCATTCAGTGATTTAAGTGCCATGCGCGATACACTCTTGGGCAATCTTTTGCTTAATGACTGACGAGTTTTTCCACAGCGGGTTGCCATTTCTTTCTGTAGACTGGTTTCCAACCAAGACTATAGCCTGTCCTGCTATTCAACCCATAGCTGGGGGTGGGGAGAAGAGATGGATACATATCTTTCACAAGGGTGTTTGCGTGTAAGTGAATGTAACGATCCCGACTGGAATTCGAACTCCACTCTCCGATTTCTCATTCCGAGCCGATATTCATTACACCACTTTACTGATTACTGCAAATAAAATTTAAAATTAACATTATTGAAAAATAAACCATAGAGCACAGCTTTCTGTATGTTACTCTTGCAAAGCATTAACCGAATTATTTTTATTTTTATGCCTTGACCCCGTGTGCTTTATTTGTTATAACCTTGTACCCAAACGCCGATAGTTTTACAGTACTCTACGCTTTTCGCACACATGTCTACAAAATTCGATAATTTAGTCCCTAATGGCAAAAATTTCATAATTAAAACATTATTATTTTTGCATTATTAGTAATTTATAACTAATGGCAAAAATATAAAAATACTATTATGACTCATTCTTTGTAACAAATAATGACGACAGGCTATTGATTTCCCTTGATAGTTAGAATAGTTTTTTTTAGTTGAAATAAATTTTGTGTGTGATTTTGTCTATGACAAGTAGTAATAGATTGGTTTGGTTTGGTTTGTTTCACAGTATATCAACCTCAATGGGTTATTTAATGCCGATAATTTTTATTGCTGGTAATTTTTTTTCAAAAATGTGTTCCTAGTAATATTTTTTCTTTCAAAAGCATTTATTTCTGGTAATATTTTTTCCTTCAAAAAATCTATTTCTGGTAATATTTTTTTCAAAAGTGTATTGCTGGTAATAAATTTTCCTTCAAAGATTTATTGCTGGTAATAATATTTTTACAAAGTATTTCTGGTATTAAAACCTATTTTTACACTTTCATAGTGTCTTGACCCCAGTTTGGGTTGGGG
This sequence comes from Acanthosepion esculentum, assembly GCA_964036315.1. Classification (NCBI taxonomy): domain Eukaryota; kingdom Metazoa; phylum Mollusca; class Cephalopoda; order Sepiida; family Sepiidae; genus Acanthosepion; species Acanthosepion esculentum. The sequence continues at coordinate 97,373,234 of OZ038478.1, forward strand.
GTTAACTATTTACCCATAGCTGGGATTCTAACAGGTGCTACAACTCCGGGTCAGAGTGAACCTGAGAACACCAGCAATTAGGAGGTGGTTCCACGCTCCACAAAACTTCCTTATCAGAGGCCTTGCTGTTGGACGTAGTTTATCGTCTTACCCAGGACGCGGGTGTAGTTTATCGTCAAAAACAGGACGGAAGTAGTAAGAGAACCAACTAGAAATAACCAACTAGTGAGAAAAGACTGACAATAAATTAACGGTAATATCAGATCATACAGAAAGGAACAGTACAAACCGAATAAAAAGCCATCTGCTAATATGTCGAAACAGAAGTGTATATAACTGAGTAATTAATAAATTCTTTAAAGCAAGTGAAGTGTCAACAGTTTCACTCACCTGATACTTTATTTATTTGACGTATATTGTTCAAGTTTGGCAGTTCATATCCCTGTCCTTCATCATAGAAGGTATTCTCATCAAATCCGGGACCTTCAAGGTATGGGTTAGAAAATATCGGAAATTGTGGAAGCTGGAATTGGGGTAAATCACGAGGAAATGGAGGAAAATTTGGTAGAGAAGAAGGAGGAGGAGGAGGAGGAGGAAGCGGACTTGGGTAACATTCATAATTTGTACACAGTGGAGGATAGTAAGGTGGAAACGGATCCTCGGGTTCCGAAGGTTGTTCATCGAGTCCAAACAGGTCTGTTTGACGTTCTGGATCATCATATTCGCCGAAACCAAAATCTGGAGGTACATTACTTAGTGGTCGCCACGGAACGGTTGGTGGCTGCCAGGATGTCGGCGGAAAACCAGGAAATCGAGATTCTGTGCCTGAAAAAGAAAGGATTGGTATTATAGGACATTTAAGTATTTCTTTTTCCTTGTTCTTATTTATTAACTTTTTTATCAACACAACAATAATATCAAATTGACTTTATCATCCCAGCTCCTATTATTACAACTACTACTACAGTAGCAACTCTCCTTCCCCCCTTCACTTTAATTATAACATTAATAACAATAATAGTAATTTTCCTATTGACATGACAGTCCCTGCATATTGTAATGTATTTTTGAAGATCTTCATAAAACTATCAAAATACAAAAATCTTGAAATGGAAATCTCAAAAATGTGACACATGAAAACATCAGTTGAGGTTGGAGCCCTTGGATTGATTGGAAAATGTTCCGATAGACTCATTGAAGGAATTTCTGGCAGTCCATGCCTTAAAGAAATGCAAAAGATTGTACTCATAAGTACAGCTCACATATTACGGAGAGCTTTATTTGTGTAAAATGTGTGTGATTTTAGGTTTTTTATTTTTTTTCCAAAAATGATCAGTGGTTCATGTCATGAAACCATTTCTGACCTTAGGTCTCTGGTTGGGACCCAAAAGGAAATGACTATGTAACAAAAATCAAAAGAAATAATAACAACCAGCAACCTCGCTAACCAAGCAATTAGAAAAATAAGGGATGAAATGAAAAAAACGATTTATCTGACAGAAATTAATCATCTTATATACGCCGCCTCGGCAACAATCGCAGAAACAATAGGTGAAAAAGTAAAAACACAACGTAAACGAAAAAGAAAAATGTCAGCCTGGAAAGAAAAATAGAAACTGAAATAAATAAGCTACGAGGACAATTGTCACTTCTAAGTGAAGTAGACAAAGGCTCCAAAATGAAAGGAAAGAAAGGGGGACAACTGAAACAAAGCCTTAACATAAAGAATAAGATTGGCGTACCAAAAGTTAAAGAGAAGAAAAATTGAAAAAAGAAACAGATTCTTCTGGCAAAAGAAGATCTTCAAAGAAGATGCCAAGAAATTATATTGAGAACTGGAAAAAAATAAAATAGAAATAAATGACCCACCTAATATCCAGGAAGTCGAGTAGTTCTGGAGTAAGATTTGAGAAAACTGCAAAACGCACAATGAAAGCGCTATATGGATCAAGCAACAACAGGAACAACACACACATATACAGTGCCAACAATGATATAATCCTAAACCCAGAAAAATTCTGGTTCACATGGGGAGTAACATACCTACTGTCGAAAACAGTGCAAAGAGCTAGAGTTTGATCATGCAGAAGTTTCTGTTCCTATCATAAATGATAGGAACAAAAACCAGAAGATGTTCAGGAGATTAATAATAAGAAGAAGGAAAAGATACTCTTGGGCTCTGAAATCCAAACTGATTGCACCATCCAAGTAAGAATAGCTTCGGATCTGGTTGTTGTGAACATGGAATTCAAAATCTTCTAGGCTTCCGCCAAGAATTGAAAAAGCTGTGGAACATGAAAGGGAAAGTTATGCCCAGAATTACTGACACACTTGAACTGTACCAAAAATACACGTGTCAACATGGGAGGAACAGGAGATTCAAGGAAGAATTGAGCTGCAATAATGCTAGTGTCTGTAAAGATGAGAGGAAATGGTTTGAGATTTGAAAAAAAAAATTTCCAGTGGTAACCACTATGCATGTTGGCGCAAACATGTAAATGCATCAAATAATAATAATAATATATCACAAACCTAACACCAACATCTTAACTACTACTACTAATAATAATAATACTAATATATCACAGGCCTAACACCAATATCTGTATTACTACTACTACTAATACTACTACTAATAATAATAATCCAGTATCTGTTTCAAGCACTCTAGTAAAATAAACTAAAAATGGATAAGAACATTATTAAAATGAAATGAAGAATAAACAAAACGATTTCTCCCCATTTTGTCCATGCTCCTCGTTGGCGAATCCCGGTCATTCTACATTAACGGTTTTCCTCGGGGCCTGCTCGGACTTCATTTTGTAATAACTGGCGTCTTTCTTTACCTTGGGCTATATCATATCGTATACTAGGAAAGTAGCCCAGCACTAACATTTCTACTATTACTACTACTAATAATAATCATAATCATAATACAATATCTGTTTCAAACACAAAAAGTAAAATAAAAAAAAGGATAAGTGCATGATTAATATGAAATGAAGAATTAAGAAAACGATTAATAACAAAAATATATCTGGGATTAAATTTTTACTCTCTGATTCACGGGTTTGTCCTGGAGATTGTTTCAGATTTCCATTCGAAAGATACCGCCTTAAATAGTATCTGATTTTTAATTTTATAAATGTAGACTATATATATATATATATATATATATATATATATATATATATATATATATATATATATATATATATATATATATATATATATATGCAGGTATGCAGAAAAATAGGAAAGAACACGTTAGGTAAATAATCCGGTGTTCCTTAGTATTTTTGCTTTTATTTTCAAAAAGACAGTGCTCCATACAGAACACCGAAAGTAAAATGGAAAATAATAAATAGAACAAGAACTTGTAAAACCTGGGACGACCCATGCCCTTTATGCCTACATGAAAAACTGCACATCATTAAGTTTCTAAATAGTGAAAAGTTATTAAACCACAGACATGAGTTAACGGTTTTCTGACGGCATCAACAAATTTTCGCATTAAATAATTAATAAATAGATATAAACAAATAAAGTCTATAGTTTAAAAGCCTTAAAAGCTCAGCCCAATAATTAATGAGAAAAACCCTTTGTTGAAGTAAAAAAAAAAAGAAGCCATTTGAATAAACAAATAAATAAACAGATTAAACAGATAATAATGAAACACAACCTTCTCGATACTTAACGACCTGCGGCAAAAAACCAGCTTAACCTACTATCACTCTTGAAATAGCCCCCCATTGTAACTTGACATACATTTTTCGAAGGGGACTGGTCTGTAGATAAAAATTAATTCTTAGCTCTTTGACCACCTAACCAAAATGGCCGACACTAGCCGTTTCCATAGCAACTAATGTTCCAAGAGACCGCACTTATAAACACGCGCTAACCAAAAGATAGCTTATTCCCAAATTCTCGCTTGACGAGGAAGCGTGACCAGACACCTTAACTCAACATAATTTCAAAAATTATATTAGGGTTCTCGGCTCTCGCTTTTGAAACATGAGAACTCTTATGTAGAGAAGGAATCATATTTTTAAAACAAAAAATATTATATTATATATATATATATATATATATATATATATATATATGCACATACATATTCACAGAAAATTCATATGTATATTTATGCAGCAAATGTTCTTTAATGCAAATATTATTAAAGACAACCAACGGTTTGTGGTTATATATATATATATATATATATATATATATATATATATATATATGTATATAAAGACATTTTTATGTTTATACATTCTTTTTATAGATACAAATATTTAAGTAAATGCAGTGTTTATAATAAACAGTATTAATAACATTCATTGTTTACAAACTTGAAAAACTTAATAAAACATTGGAACAGAACTTTCGATATTATTCGATCAAACATGTATGAAATAATTCTTGCTGCCGAAAATACATACATTTATATATATATATATATATATATATATATATATATATATATATATATATATATATATATATATATATATTCAAGCATGTTTTATTGAATAATGTGGGCATATTTTGCCTAATTATTTTTATAATAATCATTTCTAGTTCTCTAATTAGCTTCTTGATGTTAAGTTGAAATTCATCAAGGGAAGCGGCGTAGTTTTTGTTAACCCAAGTACTTTCGATCTTCTCCGAGATCATGATCAAGTGTGAATTGCGAATAAAAACTTATTGTAACTGTTCATTCTGATGATGATTTTTTAAAGCACGCTTGAACGCGCTGTATTATAATTGTTTTAAAATTTTAAATACATCCGTGGTAGATATGGTGTTTTTGCAACCAAGCGTCTCATTATAAGGGAGCTAACCAGAGATGACAGAAATGTCTATATTATCTATGTCTATATTATTCAGTGCAACATGCTTGAATGAAGATATGCTGCCTAAATACACACACACACACGCACATGCACGTGTGTGTGTGTGTGTGTGTGTGCGTGTGTGTGTGTGTATGTGTGTGTGTGTGTGTGTGTGTGTGTGCGTGCGTGCGTAGAAGGATTAAGGCTGACCAGGTAAGTCACTTGGAGAATTTGTGTTTACACCACTGATGAGACTCTTCACCCATTTCTTAAAGGAACTGGCATATTTAGCAGAAACTGACGTGAAGTTGAGCCAGACTTTGATGTTCTCTTCCCACTCCGGAGACGTCTCCATAAATTCATAAACCTGGAAGATAGAACAAACATAGAGAAGATATCGTTTTTAAATACAAATCACCCTAACTGAAAAAAAAATTATATGCACATAAAAATTATTTTTTATTGTCTAATTCCATAATAATTTTTCATTTTAATTTCTGAGACGAATTATCCTTATTATTTTCTAATTTATTTAAACATTTGTTCTCATTTTGGTTGTTATAGTCTCCAGTTTTCTTCAGATGCCTGTCGGTTTCGGCAACGTTTTAGGAATTTCGAGCTCAAAACTTTATTTAATCAACGGGGCTAGATTATCTTCATTTCGATGCCCGTAATAGGATATATCACTGATTCGTCAATTCTTTTACTACTTTGACCTCCTTTTCTCTGTTGTTAATTCGTCTTTGTTTTACTGCTGCTTATCCCTTTCAACCAGAGTATATGGATTCAGTTGCCCGACCCCGGCATTGATCTTACGACCACTATCATTTAAACATAACATTTAAACAATATTTACATTCTCTTCTTTTTTTGTGTATATGAAAAAGTAATGGATAACGACAAATAATATTTAAGTAGTGAAAATTTTCCGTGTCTAGGAAGGGGTTTCCGGATCTCTCTCTCTCTCTCTCTCTCTCTCTCTCTCTCTCTCTCTCTCTCTCTCTCTCTGGCCTCTGTGCTGGTGCTGCGGTGTTTCACCCGTGATGCGTGTAGTCCGACTGGTAGTTCGGAGCCCTAACTCTTGCGTAGCGTCTTGAGCGGCCGCTCTGATCAACAGTTGCATAATATCGGGGTGTCTGTAGTGCCATGTCGCGCATGGATAGGTGTCCCTGCATTCACCTCCGGTGGGCAACCCTGAGGCCACATTATGATTCAGGCTGTGTCAAACCCCCTCTCTGCCCGCGTCATAGGTGTTAACCGTCGGCTTCCTGTAACTCAGGCCTTCTCCTTTTCCAACACCAATCTCCAACCATGAATTACAAAAACCAGAAATATAAACCTAAACCAGCCTTCCAAAAATCACCCAAACCGTTAAATATCTCCTTCACCAACATCCATGGCATCAGAACCAACTTCTGTAGCGTTGAGTCCTTCCTAATTGCTAATCGGCCGGATATACTGGCCCTGTGTGAGACCAATCTTCCCTCCGCTATCTCCTCCTCTGATCTCTCGATCCCTGGATACCTTCCTCTCCTCAGAAAAGACTCTCTAACACACATGCATGGCCTGGGGGTTTACGTCAAGGACCATCTCCCTCTAGCTAGAGAGTCCTCACTCGAATCGCCGGATCATTCGTTCTTGTGTCTCCGGCTCTCTCTTCTCAATGCCGTTAGCTATCTTTTCTTCCTATACCGCTCTCCATCCTCTCAGGACTGTGGGATACTTGATGTAATTTCTGATAGCATACATAGGGCCCTCTCTGCCCATCCGTACGCTCACGTATTTGTATTTGGCGATTTTAACGCCCATCACAGCCAGTGGCTTAAGAACGCTACTACCGACCTCGCAGGCGTTCATACTCTCAACTTTTCAGTCTCTCAATCCCTCACTCAGTTAATCGATTTCCCCACGCGTTTTGCCTACAACCGTGACGATAAGGCCTCACTCCTCGACCTGTGTTTTACCTCCATCCCTGAGTTTTGTAGTGCCACGCAACTCTGTCCTATCGGTAACTCCGATCATGCTGTTGTGTCCGTTAGCATCTCCTTCAGCCCCACACCCTGCAAAGAGCCTCCTACCACCAGAACCACATTCTACTACCAACGGGCTGACTGGGACGCGTTTCGTGACTTCCTCCGCGATGTCCCCTGGGATGCTGTATTTAAGCTCCCCACTCATGAGTGTGCTTCTGAGTTCTCTTCCTGGGTTAAAGCCGGTATCGAAGCCTTCATCCCCTCCAGGAAATTCAAAGTCAAACCTCGCTCCTCCCCCTGGTTCACAGCTGCTTGCTCAGCCGCCATTGCCCATAGGAACCACTTCTTCTACCGTTTTCGAAGTGATATGTCCGACTCCAATAGACGTCTATTTACCTCTGCCCGTAACGAGTGTAAGCGTATCCTCGACGATGCCAAGTCACTATTTGCTGCTCGGATGAAGGAACGTATTGCATCCCACAAATTTGGCTCCAGAGATTATTGGCGCCTCTGCAAGAGCGTCCTGAACAATAACAAACCCTCCATTCCTCCCCTATTCAATCAGTTTGAGGTCTTGACCACCTCTGCTGACAAGGCCGAATGCTTCGCTCGGAAGTTCTCTTCTAATTCTACGCTAGATTCTTCCGGGGTGCCCTTGCCTGATTTCCCTCCCAGAACTGATGCCCTCCTGGACGGATTGCACATAACCCCGTCGTCGGTATTGGGCATTATTTCTAACTTAGATCTCCACAAGGCTACTGGTGGTGACGGAATACCAGCCATTGTCCTAAAGAAATGCGCACCTGAACTGGCGCTGCCCTCTCTAAATTGTACAACCGCTGCCTCAAGGAGTCCTGTTTTCCTGACTGCTGGAAGTCCTCAACCATTGTTCCTGTCTACAAGAACACTGGTGACCCTTCCGACCCTTCCAATTACCGTCCTATCAGTCTCCTACCCCTCTTCGGCAAAGTCCTCGAGGCCATTATCAACTCCGAAGTGATTAATTACCTGATATCCCACGATCTGCTCTCAGACAAGCAGTATGGTTTCCGCTTTGCCCGATCTACTGCCGATGTGCTTATGGCCATCACTGAATTTGTCTGCCAAGCTATCCATAACAACGGTGAAGCTCGTGTCGTGGCCCTTGACATCTCCAAAGCATTCGATAGAATCTGGCATGCCGGCCTTCTCCGCAAGCTCCAGGGTTATGGTATCACAGGTCGATTGTTTGACCTAATACAATCGTTCCTGGCAAACCGGGATTTGAAGGTTGTTCTTAGTGGATCCATCTCCAGATCCTATCCCACTAATGCAGGTGTTCCTCAGGGCTCCATCCTAGGCCCTACTCTGTTCCTCATATTTATAAATGACCTTCCTGACGCCATTGACTCCCAAGTCGGCATCTACGCCGACGACACCACTATTTACTCCTGCCTCAAACGCAAATCTACTGAGGCGGAAAAAGCTAACCTGGCAGCCCAAATTGAAAAGGACCTCCAATCAGTTGTGATCTGGGGTGAGAAATGGATGGTTAACTTTAACGCGTCTAAAACAAAACTGCTCTCCATCAACCACCACAAGGTTCCATCCCTGCATCCCATTAGAATGTCTGATGACCATCTTCTCGAGAGCCCCTCCCTACGGCTGCTCGGTCTCACGCTGTCTGCTGATCTGAGATGGAATAAATACATCGAGTCAGTTGCATCAGCCACCGCAAAGAAAGTTGGTTCTCTGTGCCGAGCCAGGAAATTTTTCTCCCCTGAATCGATCCTTCAAGTCTATAAATCGACCATTCGCCCATGCATGGAGTATTGCTGCCATATATGGTCTGGAGCCCCTGCTGTTTGCTTCGGGGTTCTTGATAAGATCCAGAGACGGATAGGCAATGTGATTGGCCCTGATCTGTCATCTCGTCTGCAGTCGCTCTCTCACAGACGCGATGTTGCCTCGCTCTGCCTTTTTTACAAATACTTCCACGGTAATTGCTCTGAGGAGTTGCGTTCGCTTGTCCCCAGGCCTCGTGAATTTAAACGTCCCACCAAGCTGGCATCCCGCTCCCACCCCTACACCGTGGAAACTGTTAGGTGTAGACGTCTCTTCTACTCCAATAGCTTCATGTCTCGCACATCCCGCCTATGGAACTCCCTTCCCTACTACTGTTTCCCTGACAAATACAATCTCCAAAGGTTTAAGTGTAGCATCAATCGACATCTCCAGTTGCCTTGATCTATCCGCTTCCCTTCTCCACATCCTTTCTTTTCTCATTCCTATCTGCTCTCGCTCCGGATCTTTTGTGGCCCCCTTCTCTTCTTCCTCATCCCCTCCATTGCCACTCCTATCTGCTCTTCCTCCAACCCTTCTTTAACCCCTTGCGCGATAGTGGCCTCTGGCCTTGCTTGGGGCGATATGATTTAAAAAAAAAAAAAGATAAGTTCGTCTGATCCACACCCTTCTCCGGTCTTTTGAACAAGGGTAGACGTTTATCCCTTGTTTGAATTGTAAGGTTTGGGTTTTCGGTTCCTTTTTAAGTTTTCGGCGGAGGCGTTAGAAGTATAGAAGTAATAATTCTAACGCCTCCGCCGAAAACTCTGAACTTTTATTTACTACTAGACTACCCGTGATCCGTTGGGTCACTGACGGTTCAGGTTATAAAACATTGAAGTTGATTTCAACATTCCATTGAAATGAAAGTTTATTTTATTATGATTCAGTTAAATATTTCTATTAGTTCGTGTCATCATTGGTCTGGTTTACAAGTACATGTTTAACGTTTTACTGACTGTTTACAGCATTTAATAGGAATGGAACTTCCGGAATAATCTTGAACTTTAAATCAGATTAAGTTAAAAAAAAATGTTAATATGCCAAAAATATTTTAAAATCATATTCGCTTGAAAATATTTTTTTAAATATGCCAAAAAATATTTATCAAATAGTTAAAATATTGTTTGTTTAAATAAAGCTGAAATATAAATAATTACTTTACAAACAACTGGACAAAACAGCAAAGCGAGATCTCTTTGTGTCTGTCTTTAACTTTAAAATATTTTAATTAAAAAAATTGGCTGTTTGAAGAAAGTTAAAGTAGGAGTAGATAGGATCACCTATCGTCCGGTTCAGAATCCTCTTCGGTCTTTTGAACAGGAGTAGAGATTTATTCCTGATTTCCTGTTTAGAATTGGGTTTCCGGTTCCTTCTAAAGCCTTTTCCAGATGTAATCCTGTACCTCGAGTTGTTCTTGGGCCTTATATCAAGCACTTTGCAAATTAAATACTTATAAACTATCAAAGTGTGCGCATTCTTTTACAAAATTCGAACTCGGTTCGCCAATTCCCTTTCCCGCACTGGTAACCCTTACGTCACCACGCACTACACTCTTTCTCTCAGAGAGGAAAGAGAAACGGGTATCACATACAAGTGTATACATATCTATTTAATTAAAATTCTGATAAGGATAGGAATGAACAAAAAAATATTAAAAATAATTTTCCGCACTTTTTTATCCTACATTGATTATGTAACCCAATTTAACATTTTATAAAATTATAAGTAAATTATTATTTTTGAGATTACTTACATACAACACCGCATTACATAATCATGCTGATTTCCTGGCTACCTTTAAAGTTTGCATATATAAAGATAGTTATCGATTCAATATTTCATTTCTTACTTTATGAATCTCGCCTTATGCCAAAGTTGGCATAATCCAACACATCCGTATGTATAAGGCGAGGAATATATTACGTCTGTCCGAAATTCTTTACAACGAAATTTAGATTCCTACATAATTAAAGTATAAAATCAAGTTGATTCGATAAAACTGGACATTATCCTCTAAGGGAAAATAAAATTACCATCTACTGAAGGACAATAATGATTTTGACCTAGTAACAGTATGTACGTAATAATGGGTAGTCGATATTTTGATAAAATTTTTCAAAGTCATCGGACATCTTCAGCCATACCAGTGCACCGTGGATGAGCTTAAAAGAGCAATGTCTGCTACGATATGGTTAAATGTAGGATGAAGTGCATGTAAGAGCCATGATATTATTTGGACAAAAGTTAGAGACATGTGAGAGAGATCTGATTGCAGACCTTTGAAAAATGGCTGGTCATTACAGAAATGCAGCACATGTTCGACTTGACGCATCGATGGTGCTTCAAAATTTGCAACAATGGTCAGATGAATATACCTACACACGCCAACTACTGGAAGGTTACGTAGCATAGACGCCATGATTAACGCATTCTAAGGGTAGCAGTGGTAGACTGCACAATGTCCGCAGCAGAAGATCGGAACAAATATACCACCAGAAATATCAACACAGACTATTGGGAATTGTTTACTTGCAGCTTAAAAGAGGCAGGCGCACTCTACTTACACCACAACACCGTCGTGTACGTCAGATAGTGCACCGAATGGCGTTTTGTAGTGTTCAAAATGACAGCAGATTTTGCCTTCATGCTATTGATGATCGTTTACGTGTGCGACGTAGACCTGTCACGCAACATTTAGACTGTATTCTCCCAACCCAACTTCAGACATTATAGTGTTTGATTCCATAACTTACAAACGCTTGCTCACTTTTGATGTTTAAACGTTGAACAGCGTTATGAACACACAGAATTTTGTTCAATTTTTTATGCGACTATTTTTTCAACAGGAAAATGATTTACTGTTCGAATTCCACTCGAATCCATTACATTAACTTACGTGCTAATACCCTTGGGAAAGGTATGAATCCTCTTCTTCTCTCCTCCAGCTATGGGTAAATAGCAGGACTTGCCGGGTTCTATAACCTTGGATGGTAACTGGTCTACCGAAGAAAGAAAAGGCAACATACCGCGAGAAAAAATCTGCCTCGTTAGTCATGTATCGCCTAAGCGAGTATCACGCATGGCACATAACTGACTGACATGTACTGATTTGTATATGTGACCATTTATTGTAATCTAGCTATATTATCAATGCATTTAATCCTGAGTAAATTGGAACACATGTTTATAATGTTACAATTTTATTTTTCGTCGGACTATATATTGAATAACAAAGATCCTAGACCCATAACTACTTTAAATGATCTTTTTTCCCTCATGGCTCGACGACACGAATTTTTGAATTTTTGTGTCACTAGATTGGCAACTAGGTTTCACGGTTTATTGAAGAACTAGCTAAATTTAACCGCCAGTTTTATTTTAATAGTTTATTCTCGCACTTGTTCCCTGTGTATATACCTTCCAATTTCTTGTTTCCCTGCTACCTACAATCTTCAAAAATCGAAATGCAACATCAATAACCATCTTCTGTCTTCCTGAACCCTGCCCCTTTTTTGTCCTTTCCTCACTTCTCCTCCCTACAGTCTTCTAAATCTCTTTCACTCCCTTTAACCTCATGCGCCCTAATGGCATTATCACCTTGCTTGAGTGAAATGATTTTAAATAATCAAACACGGTTATTGGAATAGTTCATTTTATTTCTGTGGCACTTTCCATAATGGCTAGACGATATTAGAACTATTTTTCGTTCACTATAATACATAGCAATTAAGTTTGTGTGTCATTGATTGGATACTGTTAAGTTTGACTGATTGTAACATCATTCAGCTGTTACGATCTGGCATGTTAGGTACTTATAGAAATTTGATTTGACCAAGTCTTCTTCTCCGCCAACGATCTTAATATACCAGCGACGAGACATTCTATCAAGTTTTATGGCGATGGCACATAATGCAGAGTAAAGTGAATTTATGTTTAATCTAAGAGTTCTAAATTAACATAAAAAGTTGGAATTAAAATTTCGCAATAGTTATCAGTTTTCCATTCCTTTATTCTGCGTTTCTTTTTGTGTTCTTATCTTAAAAATAACTATAAAACATGTTTCTTAGGTTATGATTATAGAAATCGTAAGCTTTATTTTAGGTGTTCTTAGTTTTAAACGCTTAATGCAGACTATATTTTAAATCTTTTCTACTAATTGTCATGGACTGTGGTGAGACAAAGAATTGCCATACTCTGGGGGAAGACAAATATTTGTCATGGACGGTGGGTAGACAAATAATTGTCATGAACTGTGAGAAGATAAATAATAATTATTATTATTATTATTAACATTTACTAAGTTTATTTTCTCCAAGCGCGAGGTCATAAATGTGGGGCAAGGTGGCAAAGATTTTGTTCAGTAAAAGTGCGATTTATTTTTAATAAATTTGCATTTTCATTCCAATAACTCTGCTTAACTTTATATGATTCTAAATATGTACTAGGCTTGGCTAAGTGTGATACAGTGCTACGGTGAAGATGCATCCAGTGAAGATCAAAGTAACAATATGGTAAAAGATTTGCGAGACGAGCCTTTTAATCATCGTTTTCCGATAGGCGTGCCAACTATACTATGATTAGTCTTCCGGAATACAGATGTGATAGATATTGATTACCTGTATTGCCCTCATCTATCAGCAGAGAGTCTACAAATGAAATATTTTTTTAATTTCTCTTCACAAGGTCAAATTCAAGTTTGGTGGAACTTTCTGAGTAAGTAACGCTAGTTTTGGCCAAATATTTTTATAATTTTTAATAGTGCAACACTTTATAAGTATTTTTTGGATCTGACATCATGATTATAAATGTAGTGTCAATGGACCCATTCACTGACAACTCTCTATTTACTAAGTTTGACTTCCTTTGTAAATTAAAATTCACTACTGACTTAAGTGCACTTACAAAAAAGGAGATTATGTTGAAATAAAAATAATTGTTGTGTAAAAAAAAACTTTTTTTGAGCATTAGACTGTGAACTTATAGATGTGTGATGCACCTAGACACGCGCACACTAATATATCTATCAATCTATTCAGACCGAGGCTCGACCCGAAAATCGCACTCAAACGTGAAACTGACAGTTACTATGCAGTGTAGATGTATGTATGTATGTATGTATGTGTGTATGTATGTATGTGTGTATGTATGTATGTATGTATAATTAGTTTTAAGTTTGAACTACTTACTTTTGAAAATAGTTGTACAATATTTCGTTGATTCGCGATCCACTGGCGAAGCTGCTTCGACCATTCCGGGTTATTGATATCAGTGAAGTTACTCATATTATTAACCAGTTTCAACCACTTTGCTTTCGTCTGTTCGTCTTTTATAACCGATTTCCATCCGGGCCATTTCATTATCTTCAGAATCCAATTAATCTCCTTATTATTGTTTACAATTGGTGAGGGAATGTCCGGTATTTCAATACTAGTTCTATCCGGCAGAATCACATGGAAGTATCTTTGAAATGGATTGTAAGGTTTTACTGTGCAGGAGTAAAATAAACGGTAGAATGAAAACTAAAAAAAAAAAAAGAAAACATCGGAGAAAGAAAGGATTTAATATTTTCTTTGAAAAAAATAAAAATAAATAAATAAATAATTCTTATTGAACAGAAATGCCATCGGTCGTAAGCAAGACGTAATATCCATCTTGGACGTCTCGCTATGAAGCAGTAGTTAACACTTCCGCTTGTATGCCATTATGAAATTATATTACCTGCTGTCGACGTATATATTCGTTTTTAAGACATCGTGAAATGTCGGTCCCTAGAGTTTGTGTTATAAACAACCTACTGTAAGTGCGATTTCCAAACCAGCGTAGACATACAATGGACGTACAATACATTATTGCGAATTGAGAATGTCGTTTAGTCTAATTTCTATTGTAGTGTATTCAATCAAAACCAAAATGGTAGCGCCTATGAGAAAGTGCCGTCAACATTTTTAGTCATTTCTTTCCAGCAATTTTTTATGTTAATCTTATTTTATTTTCTTGATAATGTTATCAGAATTTTTGTAGCCATCATTTTCGTTTATATTGTCTCAGAAAACACACATTGGCAGATTTTGTTAATTGATAAGTACATACAAATATGAGTACGTTCATATGCGCATGAGTATGCATATAGAGGCATACATCTATAAATGAGTAGAGCCACGCATGCGCTCGTTTTCTGTATAGAATAGAGCTTTTCTTAGCGCATGCGTCTCACGTATTTACATCATCGATCCAATGCCTTGTTCGTGATAATTCATTTTTCTCTCCGAACATGCCTTTTCACTAACTCTCTTTCGCAAGTGAGCTAGGTATCTATCTTTTTCTCTTCGAAGAACTGCACACCGACTTAAATTAACTTAGCTGCTGGCAGGCCTGTTGTAACAATGTTTTGAGTGGAGGTGACCTTTAAATCACAGGGACCGCGAGTAAGAATTTCCAAACTAAAATTAGTTCACATCATTTTCTAAAGGGGTGCGTAAATGATTTGGGACGTAGGGGGAGTAAGGCTCTCCAGGTCATCCAGGTGACGACGGACCTGTCTGCTGGAGTTGTCGTATAGTAACAATTCTTTTGGATATGCCCTCGAACCGACCTGATATATGTAGGCCACGTTTGCACAAATAGAAAAATGTAAAGGGTCGTATTGGTTTCAGAAAATTAACTGCAGACCGCAAGAGTAAATTTTTAAAGTAAATTACAGAGTATGAATGAGATAACGTAGGTACCTTCATGAGATCGCTAAAAAGAGTATAGCATGACGAAAAAGACGCCAAACTTGACGAAAACAAAACTTTATCATCAAAATGTTTATGTTATTATTAAGAGGAAAGATCAAAGTATTTTGGGATATTTTTTTACATTTTTTAATCATTTCTAGCACATCCAAAATTTTCGTTAAAAACTTGTTTATTTAGTCAGCAAAATTGACAGATAATCGATTATGTCAGCTATTTTTTTCCAATTTATAAAAAAAATGAAAATCTCAGTTTGAAATTCTTTTAAAAATCAATTATAATTTTTTCAAAACTTATTTTAAGAAAATCAGAAATTATAATGTTTATTTCAAATATTTTGAACCAAGTTTAACTTAGTTTCTGCGCTGAAAAGATGTAGTTTGAAAATAAAACAAAGCAGGTCATAACCTTTCGCGTCACTTGACAGATGACGAAAGACATTCATGACGTTTTGATAGCTTACGTGAGGATAATTCCTTCTACGGAAAGAGAGAAGTGAAGTTATTTAGATTTAAGTGAACAAATTATTTACCTCGTTATTTTTAAGGAAAACTTTCAGCGCTCTAATTTTTTTTGTACTTAGCTTTCACCTTTACGTTTACAATGCTTTATGGAAAATACATTATAAAGAAATTAAAATAAGACTGTTGAAAGTGAGATTAAATTTCATAAGAAAGGTATCTAATAAATTTTTAGGTACCTTTCTTATTAAATTTTATCAGAAGTGTACAAAAAATACAAATTTAAATTTCATAAGTTGAAATTGAAAAATCAAATTAACTTCTCCACGCGTGTTTCGCAAAAATAAATCTATCTCAAAAGGACATTTGCGGAACTGAATGCGGCTTTTAACTAATTTTATAATATTTTAACAACTTAAATGTAAAAATCTATTATAATTAAAGAAATAACAAATGTGACAGAGAGAGTCTGGGAAACACACACACACACACACGTATATTTATTTTTAGTGAAATTGGGGTAGATTTGAATAGCGAAATTAAATCAGAGCATTTGTTTACTGATGGAGAAATGTACACATTGAATCTGGATCATCAGAATACAATGTAAATGGTCGAAATAAATTTTATCGATTAAAAATTGAAATAGAGCTGAGTAAGCTAGAAGGAACTTTGGAATTTAAATGATTTTGGTTGAAGCAGCCAGGACCCTATGATAATCGCGTGCAAAGTAGTAGGGCCGAGGGTCAGTTATAATTAGCCGGGTTCATCTATATAAACGCGTAGTTATGCTGAAAAAAGGCAGACTGGAGAAAATTCTTGAAGAGAGAAGAGAGAATTGGCCCGGGCAAGCGTTGGGAGGAGGAATGCCACTTTAACTTTAAGCCCCGCACAGAAATCTTTATCCTTCCATCGCAAGAGTCATATATCGTTTAACACGATAGACGATCTCTCTCTCGCTCTCTCTCTCTCTCTCTCTCGCTCTCTCTCTCTCTCTCTCTCTCTCTCTCTCTTCTTTTCTGGAACCCGTTTCTTTTCTCTACTATTCTTTTCTGCTATATAAAAGACATTAATCAACCATTGAATAGTTGTTTTCTGAAGATATTAATTTTTTTTTTTTTTGCTACATTCTAAATTTCTTAGCGCAGACTCCCCAGCCGTGTCTACATCTTCAGTCGACCGTGAATGGGCGGACATCACTTCTGCTTTCTGGATCAAACAAATCACAACGTGGGCAGGAAGCAGGATTAAACTAGCGGACCGGTCGAATAATCTACGGATGCGCAGGGGACCTATGGCCACTCCCTTAAGTTCGGTTAGGACCGAGTAGAGACCTCAACCCAGAGACTAAGGGGCTAGGGCGAAAGTGTTAGACAAATAATTGTATTAAAAATTCAGTATTTAAATTAAATACTAGACAGAAACTCAATCCACGTGACGTTTTTTTTATTGCACGCATGATACTTCCGGTCTTCCGTAGATTTGATTTACAGTGTTATTATTGACACAAATTATATTTTTTTATATACTGCTGTTCGTTAGTTTGTAAGAAGCTTTGGAAATTATAATCTGTAAATATGTATCTACTTAATAACAACATTCGTTAAATTCTACAAACTTTTCCCTAATTTTAGAAGAATTAAAAACATTATGTAAAAATAATAAAATATTCAGAAATAACAAATAACTGTTTTAAAAATTCATTTTTCATCGAAATATCTTTTTGCTTTCAGACAATATTGTCCATGTTCATTAAAATAAATAAAAGCAATTAAAAGCTTTTGAAATTAAATAATATTTTTGTCTTATTGAGTTCAAAGATGATTTTCAAGTAGAGGTGGCCCAACTAAAAAAAAATTTTTTAAAATGATTTGGTTTCCTCAAAGCCTTGTGCTTTTAACTAATATAATCATTAATCTTCCCAAAATTGAAATTATAGAGTTTTCGTACAATTAGTTATGGGCGGGGGGGGGGGATTGTAATACATATGAAAAAAATATTTTTGCCAAGACTTTAAAAAAGGAAAACATATTTATAATAAGTTCCATCATTTGTGAATAGTTTCTGAAAGTGTCATTAAAATCTAACAATTAATTTTATTTTTGCAAGATTTTCAAAATTAATGTCTGTCATACAGAAAAAAACGCGCTAAAATTTTATATGTTATTTTTCTAGTTCCGGTGATACAAAGAGAAACAAGATTTTTTTAATTAAAATTTAGAATGTTCTAAAAAGAGGGAAATTTTTTAAAAAATAATTAAAAAATACTTTGATCTTTCCTCTTAATAATAGCATAAACATTTAGACGATAAAATTTTGTTTTCGTCAAGTTCGGCTTCTTTTTCATCTAGCTATGCTCTGTTTTTAGCGATCTCATGAAGTTACCTAAGATAACGTATCAAGAGAGAAAGAGAGAGATGGTTAACAAATTATTTCTTTTTCTAAAAAGATTTAAAAGGACTAATGAGATACAAAGATAGTAAAATGTTGTTTAAATAAATTCATGTTTCCAAAAACCTGAATTTTTGGGAGGCGGTCAATCGCCGAACATATTCTGATGAACACACAAAAAAATTACTATTTTGGAAAACCCTCACAGAGCACACTAAGTTGTCTTACAGGTCTGATGCGCCAATTAACAAGCATCATTACTTACAATTATACAAAATTACCAGGTTTGTCTTACGTACATACATACAACACACATAAAATACAGATATGTACACATTCATGCATACATTTATATGTACATGTTAGGTCTCTCCCGTCGATCCTAACTATTAAGAACAGGGCCGTCAGGCTACCTACAAATATGTGTTGATTCTAATCGGGAAAACCTGTGCAGAACCAGTCACACTTTTCTGCTAACAGGGAACTGGTGCACATCACGACGTCTCCAAACAGTCCTCCTTACGTTTTGAATTCAAAGTTGTCCTTCTTCTAGATTGGTAGCCATTCAAAGAGCCCAGTCTGTTATTTAGCCCATAGATGGGGGGTGAAGAAATGGATTCATACCTTTTCCAAGTTTATTTGTGCAAAAGTGAATGTATGTATGTATGCATGTGTACGTGTGTGTGTGTGTGTGTGTGTGTGGGTGTGTGTGTGTGTGTGTGTGTGTGTGTGTGTGTGTGCGCGCGCGCGTGTGTGCATACATACATACATACATTAAATTAAAAAAAACTGTACAGCCAGTCACTGAGTGATAATGACATATGGGCAGTCATTGGTAGATACTGACGCATGGGCAGTTCAAGATTTTCGTAGCCTGTATCGCCTTCCGCGACGAATAGACAACACATATTCATTTATACATACATACACTTACGGACATATTTGCGCGACTGCATACACACTCGAATGAAGAAATAACTCTCTACATACATAAAACGGTATATGGGTACACATAAAAGTACATATTTATAAACACATGCATATATATATATATATATATATATATATATATATATATTCATTAACACGTGCTTGTATATTACGTATATTACAAAGTGCAGATGACGTTTTCGTCGTTCCACATTCATAAATAACAGGATGACAAAATAAGTAGAGAATAAACAGAAGACACGAAACTTACAATTTATGTATGGTTGTTGATAGAAAAAACCAAATTGCCCCAAATATGGCAAAACTGGATATGTTATTGGGTAGTATCCGCCTTCAAAAGAAAAATAACATTTTAGAGTAAAATCCATCACAGCTTTTCTATAATAATTAGTATTATTAAGTAGGGCGTGTCCCCTATGGGCTGACCCACGGGGCATCTCTGTTCATGCGCGGAAGCATCATGGCCAGGTGTTAACGTTTTTTGAGATAGACAATGCGATTTGGGAGTCACATCTAGATACTTTGGGAGACGGTCAATTGGAAACGGTTTAAGCAGACATAATTACTCGATCTGAAGGTATTTCTAATTAGGCCCACCTGCAAGATTATGCGTTGCTTTTATCAAAATTTATCATCACATAATGCATCTATTATGGTGACAGATTTTGTGGTGCATGGCAAGCTGTGATGCATGTGCCTGGTATAACCTTATTTGACTGGGTTTCATCATGGGTATATTGGGGTTCGTATACTGGGGTATTGACAACGATGTTACGGAATAAGTGGAAATCTGATGAGAGGCATGCGTACTTGTCCAGCTGCAAGTAAACCATTCCCAACAGTTTTTTTTGGGTCATATTTGCTCTGATTTGTGCTATTCACTTGAAGGAATATTCACTTAACATTTTTTACATGGAAAATTATACATTATTAAATTTCTGAAAAATAAAAATTTACTAAATCAAAGAAATGAAATAGCTGTTTTTGTAGGCACTGTCAAATATTTTCTTTAAGTAATAACTAATTTTGAAAAAAATAGAATAAAGAACAGAGATGAAATATACATTTTTATTTTTGATCATTAACTAGTAATTAAATTCTAATATATTTATTTGTAAAAATACCATATAGTCTATTAGTTATTAGAAGGTCGAATGGTACTTTAAATCTGTAAAAATAACATTTAATTAATAAAATTTAAATATTAAAAATATGTCTTACACATATTTAAATGAGCCTTTTGGAAAATCGTTGTGTATAAAATTAAGCGAATGAATAAAAATGCCAATTTTTTTTTTGTCATTGAAAACCCAGAAGACTCACTGAAAGACGGAAGCATACGTTTGTTAGCAGGCAGCCCCACCCCACCTAAACTTAACCTGACTTTGTAAGTAACATATATTGGATACATAAGGCTGTCTAGGGAAATTAAACCGAACAACCCCTAAATTAAAATAGATTTTCCTTAACCTTAACAACTCATAATATCAATATTGTCTGCGCTTATAAATTAAGTAAATTTATTAGAAAGTTACTCCTAGCATTGCTCGACAATGGAACGAGACTATGGATTTTATGTTTAATATTTATATAATTAAATTTACAAATTTAGTTTCAGATTTGAAACATGGAAATTTTCTGTGCCGCGATGGAATCATATTTTTAAGAAGAAAATAATTATTATATTTTGCTCTATTGTATGGAGCATTGTTTTTTTTTAAATAAAAATAATTGCTAAGAACACCTGATTATAAATCTTACTGATCTTTCTTATTATTTTTATATAATATATATATATATATATATATATATATATATATATTTGTAGGGGATGTATATATATATATATATATATATATATATATATATATATATATATATATATATATATATATTTGTAGGGGATGTATATATATATATATATATATATATATATATATATATATATTTGTAGGGGATGTATATATATATATATATATATATATATATATATATATATATATATATATATATTTGTAGGGGATGTATATATATATATATATATATATATTTATTTATTTATTTATTTGTAGGGGATGTATGTGTGTTTTGCATATGCCTCTATGCATGTTATTTTCTTCTGGTTTTATCTTTCAATTTAAACTTTATCGTTCCTGGAGAAGATTTATGGTATATTCACAATCGCATTTTCGCCTATTTTTCCATCTATTTACCTCCCCAAATTGGTACAAAAATAAAAAATAGCTTATATACTTACCCCCATACAAGCCAATAGGAAGTGCGCCCACTGCACCAGCAAAGGCTGAAAAATAAATTATTTCATATTTAAGCAAAATTTTAATCCTGTTATTCTTACGCCTTATTAATGTGTAGCGAGAATTTTCATTTGTCTTCTTTCAAAAGACCTGATTAAACAAGAATCAAGTATTTGCAATGCTTTGCTTTTCAATGAATGTTGCTGCAACATTTGATAAAGAATTACTTCCCTTCTTTTGTATTAAGTGAAAAGAATTACAAAATGGACATGAAATTTGGTTCCGTTTTATTAGAGAACATTTTATTATTAGAGAACTAGTTTTTTTCATGAGAAAGAAAAACGCTTACTTCTTTAAAAAGAAAACAGTAAAAAAGATTTTCGCCATTTAAATTAAAAATCCGCCACGGTGAATATTGGCTGAATTCAAATGAAGGTTTTTGAAAAATTAGAGAAGGAATTTTGCCCTCACAAAGATTTTTTTATCTATGTGAGATATTTTATAGTTAACAGTGTTAGGTAATTTAGCTTCAAAAATCAGTTAATATTGTTTGAATCAATGAGCATTTTGCATTACAAAATTCAATGATCTTAAATTATATTTTTTTATTATTACCGCTATTAATTTTCCTCCTTCTTAAATTTTCTTTTGAATAAATATTTTTACTTACATCTTTTATATAAAAAAATGATAAAAATCGATTTTTCACGGAATATTTTATTTGAAAAATGACTGAAAAATTGATCCTCCAGTCATCTGACACCACAGTTCTGCTGATACGTTTGTACCAGTCTAAAAATTATGGAGACTAGAAAAATTTCGTAAATTAGCGAATACTTGTCTTACGTAACAATTAATTGTCCGTTGTTCACACATCAGATTTCTGAATCTTCTCCAAAGTATAAAATGATTTTCTGTCGTCATTTATATCGTTATTCTCAATGCTTAATTCTGTATGGCATACCTCTCACCAAATGGTCTAATATCGTTTGTTCTATTTTATTTTGTGCATGGTTAAAAGAAAAGTTAAATGCAATTATAATGTATAACAAATGAAAATAAATAACTCTCTGGCACACACACACACACACACACACACACACACACACACACATATATATCTCACTATTGGGATTAGAAAAAATTGGCTTAAATAAGCGACTATAGGCTCCAGATCGTTGCGCGAGAAAAATTATTCTTCACGTGCAGACGATTTGATTGGTCGGCATCGACCAATCAGCGAGTGAGCTTTGGGGAGACTTAAGAAAGCTTCTGTGACCCGCTTCTCCCAAAAGTGCACAAAATTGACTACTTAAAAATAGAGCGATTACAAAATTGTCGCATTACTGCTATTTGTTAATTGCCTGTAGTAATGTAGTGATGATTAATTAACCAATGAATGCTTGGCGTTGTATGTGATTTGTATTTTTGTTTGTATGTATGTTTGTGCGTTGTAGATCCGCATATATATATAGCTTTCTTAAGTCTCCCCAAAGCTCACTCGCTGATTGGTCGATGCCGACCAATCAAATCGTCTGCACGTGAAGAATAATTTTTCTCGCGCAACGATCTGGAGCCTATAGTCGCTTATTTAAGCCAAATTTTTCTAATCCCAATAGTGAGATTTCAACTGCCAAACGAACCCACGACAGTTGAAACCATGCGCCAACATTCTCACTCACACACACCACTCACATGCTGAACATACCTTGTACACACTTACATAAACTCTTCTTACACAGCAATATCTTTCAAGAACAATTATTACAAGAGACTCTCATGAACATTCTTCTAGTGAACTTTGGAACACTAATATAATAGTTAAAGAGAAACAACTCTTGGTTAATCCAACCTTTTCTTACTTAAATGCATGCTTTACTTCACATCGTTGTTTGATATTGTACATCTTGTTAAATACATATTTTATGTGTAACAATGTCTTTTGGTTATCCGTTTTTGCGTGAGCCTTGTTTCCTAATCTAAAGTTAAATTAATGTGGCGAAGTCCATATATTAAGGAATATACAAAATACCTTACATTAATTGCACAACTCTGAATTTCATGTCGAAGCAATTGTCAAGTTCCAGTATTTTTATTTTTATTTTGGGTTGACACTGGTTTCGCAAAATTTCTGGTTATCGCGAAATACTTTATTGTTGAGGTGGAATATTATTATTGTTGAAATATTTAAATGAATAGTGATCTAATTTTGAATTAGAATTTAGGCCCAAATTAACATTTAAGATTGAAAATAAGGTTGGAAATAAGAATATTAAATCCTCTGCACTGTCCACAGATTGACACCAAAACACTCTGAAATCTCCGTATTGGAGCTTCCGACGTGAATGCCAACTAGTACATCATGCCGTTTCCAAATTTCTGGCGGATTGAATTGCGTCATGGTGCTCTTTTTTCCTCACAGACGGTGCCGAACTGACCCTACTACTGCAGCCGAGAAAATCAAAAACAAACAACGAGCATGCGCAAAATAAAAAAAATAAAATTGCGACAATTTACCCATCGCTTCATATATATATATATATATATATATATATATATATATATTATCCGATGCAATGAGAACGAAAGTAATAGTGAGTAAAATGGTTTTGTCTATATGATAAAATTATTGAAAGGGAACTCTCTTTTCTAGGGAATTTGTTGTTTTACACACACACACACACACACACACACACACACACACACACACACACACACACACACACACACACACACAAATATCCTAAGATTAATATCGTTTGTTCTTACCAAATTAGTGCTGAATCAATGTGGAATACGAAAATCTTAAAATAAATTTTTTAAAAACTCAGTTGAAATTAATTAAAACCTAACTCAATAAGGATACAGAAAAAAATCAATGCTTAATGTGAATCACATTTTGTCTCGTTAATAAAGATTCCGTTGAAATATTTTTTATAATGAAGCTGAATCACTGGCGAAACATATCAATATAGAAGTTATCCAAACTGTCTTTTAAATTTATCATATAGATAGATATAAATAATGTGAACAGAAATCACTTGTTTATATATATTTGCAATAATCTATTTTTAAATAGTTATAGCGTCTAGTGTGTGTAAAAGAAGTGCGGAATTTTAGAGGTTACCTAAAATTATTCCGTCGTATTATCTTGTACGGCATTAGGTATTTAGAATCGAGACACGATTACAGACTCAGACTTTAGTCGTTTATAATTAAAATAGACTTAGATATAAATTATAATCAAGCTATTAATGCTATAGCTCTAAGACTGGCATACTGCTAGTGCTCTGCATAACTTGCTTTATTAAAGTAATCTTACACGCACACGCACACGCACACACACGCATACAAACAAGCATATAGTCATTTGCTAAGGCACGAAGTATGGGACGCCTAGTGAGGATCGAATTCACTACTTAGACGTAATTGAACTAACGAGACAGGCTTCCTAACCATTTACACCAAGTCGAAGTGCCCAACCCGGTTTTCTAAGCGTAGCTTAGATGTAGCACAAGGCCGAAAGTATGAGGCACCCAGGGAAGATCAAACTGTCTTTTCAGTCGTAATTGATCTAACGAAACATTCTTGCTAATATATATATATATATATATATATATATATATATATATATATATATATATATGCACATTTCATTGAATACGACAGACAAGGTGATTTTATTTAGTTTCTATACAATTTCTCATGCGACCTAATAATTTTTTTTCTTTCTGATCATAGCTCAATTAGATCTCATTTAAATATTCATGGAGAGCTACCGGACACTATTCGTAACATACTTGTTGACAACACTAATATAATAGCATCATCTACATGCAAAAAAGGCTAAAAATAACGGAAGCCTTATTAATAAAAACGAAAAAAACAACAACACTTAATAATAACTATGAGCATGGACACAATATCTTGACCGGGTTTTGAAAAATGAAAACATTTTATAAAACTATTTCTTATTTAACAGTTAAAAAATTAAATCTTTGAAAATGGCTAAATGTATAGCCGAAAGCGCTCGGATAAAAAGAATATATATAAGGTAGTTAAATATTGTTACAAATTTGTCAACACATGATAAGCAAACTCTGTCTGAACAACATTTCCATAAATTAAATACACGAGTGCAGGCTTGTGCACGCGTGCTAATAAATACACTGATGATTAACATAAGCTTTTAAAACAAACGATATCTTTATGATATATGAGATCCCAATGTAAAATACACTTCGGTCATATTTTTGGGATTCTGATATGGCGACATAAAGTCTCAAACAATTTTCCCCGACTTCTAACATCTCTTTGTTTTAAAAAAGAATTCTGTTTTTTGTAAATCTAGCAAAATTCAGATGCCATGTGACTAGAATTTCTGCCGGCGTACCGATTCACTTTGATCAAAGAAATGTGTGATAATTAACAAGTCTTTTACTTAAGTGATTCATTTATACGACATTTATTTGTGTATCGCCTTAAAAAAAGCACTATATTGTAAAATTATTCCCAACAATGCCCGGGATCTTTGCTTTTCCTTTTATTTTATGTCCTATACATATTAATGATTCCATTTTAGCCTATGAGAAATTCGCCGCTGTGAAACGAGTGACTTGGGAAAAATACAAATTGGAATATTTTTATGACAGCGGTTTATTTCAGTGCTTGCGAAAATTTGAATATCTATTCTTTGTGTGAATGTATTTTTAACTCTACTGCTAAGTAGTGTGATTATGACTGTCTCTAGTTTTGCATACCTATATTTTCCAGCGTATTTAGACTGAATGAAGGTGCATCTACCTATGGTTACTTGTATACGGGTGCAAGAAACTGTTTATTATTAAAATGTAGGATAAAGTTTCAATTAGAAACAAGCAAACTGTGTAATACTCTCCCACGCACAAATACATACAGATATATACGCATACATAATCGTCATGGTTGGTTTATGAAATCAACCAAATCTAACTCGTATTATAACGCCAAAATAACACAGGAATATCATTATACAATCTAAATTCAGTAAATATCTATCGCTATTGACCAGTTATACATTTTAATTTCCAAATAGCTCGAATAAACGAAACAGATGTCAATGAATAAACGGTCTGTGTCGACCAAACCTTTCCTATTCTATTTTTATTCTTTTTTTATCTATTTCTGCTATTCGCTGTTAACGCCCTCGGCAATGGCGTTTTAATTTAAATTTCCATCCATGCATTTAAAATACTTTGGAATAGGCACAACAATAAATTATTACAGCAAAAGTCCCAAGAATGTTGAGTGAAATATTATTATCACCGCTGATAAAGAAAAAAAAACGTTCAAAAGCGGAACTATTTACAAGGAACAGGTTAATAAGGAGCTTTAACCAAACTTTTTAAGGAGACAAAAGTTAACCATTTGCAAAAAATTAGTTACTAATAATCATTAACTGAACTCTTAAGGGTACAAAACTAATTTGAATGCATTGTACCCCAGTTCTCTTGAAGTAAAATTTAAAACAATAACTAAAGACTGCTTTTAACTGAATCGTTTCAGTTCATGTTAATGATTGACTGATCGATTTATGTCTTATCAACCATTTGCGGGTTATTTAAAGCCAGAAATTATTTTTAGATTGTAAGAATGGAAATAATACAGATCTTACTAATTAACCCATAACTAGGGGGAGAAAAATGGATTCAGACCTTTCCCAAGGTTATTTGTACGTAAGTAACGGACCTGACTGAAATTTATCGGGTTATCTCCTCTTCGTTTCGTAACCCTTTCAACAGGGGTCTCTCTCTCCCAGGAGTATAAATACGGGCTGACCTTTCGCCTCTTTCTCTCTTCCCACGGCTTCGCACACGTGCGGCCAAAACTGCCTCTCCTGGGGCCGACAACCTAGCACCACGTGCGAGGTACTGAAAAACTTTCTCTAACATATCCAATATGTGAACTCTAATACACAACCAGCGTTTCCCATATTCTGGGAACACGCTAAAACAAAATTCACAACCGTACGGACATTCAACACACACACAAACAACTTTCCATACAGACACTAACGCTTTATTCATGTTTTAAATGATGTATTTGTAAATTCGTGTATCAATCTGTTTGTCATTAATATATAATTGTTTTGTACATATATATCTGTCTTGTTCGTTTTATTTTGCTTTCTTTGGACTCCATCATAGTCCAACATAACTATGTAGCGGGACTGGCCAGCAGGAAGTCTTAGTCCAGAGATTTTATCCTCACATTAACCCGCCAGTCCCCTACAAATTCGAATTCGACCCTCAAATTTCCAATTTTGCGCCGTTATCTATTACACCAGCCGCACATTCAAGCTTACAGCACCTGATATTCCCAAGTGGTTACCCATCTAAGTACTGATCAGGCTCGACGTTGCTTAGCTTTGGTGATCATACGAGAACCAGTGTTTCAACATTATATGGTCGTAAGACTCATATTAGTTAATTATTTTTGTTTGATATGAGTCAAACATAATGAATTATTTCTTAAGGTAATGAGAGATAAAACACCCAATGGAAATTGTTTGTGAGACAATTATAAACTGTAGTTCTACTCTAGATGATTTTAAAACATTCCTTATTGGCGATTTCGTAAGCGTAGCTTACATGTGGTACAAGGTCGAAAATATAGTGTATTCAGTAAGGATCGAATTCACTCATAATTAATCTGGTGAGTCAAGCTTGCTCACTATTAATAGTGATTTACTAAGCGTAGCTTAGATGTGGTACAAGGCCGCAATTATGTTAAAGTACTTCATTATTAAGCGTTATACTTCCCTGGCACCAGCTGGGTTAGTTTGAAATTAATATTAGCTCAATCCTCAGGGGTGATCGACCAGGGAGGTGACTAAGGTCATTACCCAGTGCCTGAGGCGTTCCCAAAAAGATGAAGTGCTGAGGAGGCTTGAGCAATTTTTCCACGGTATTACCGGTAAACCCACATTAAAACTGAACCTTGTATCACATTCGGTTACGACGTGGGTGCACTGAAAAATCCATTCATTATTAAGTGTTTGTAAAACCAACACAAAAATAAATAGATAATTTTAATGTTGAGAAAACAACACAGACCAGTTCAAGCCGTTCGACAGGGTGGATCATCAGTTCTTAATAACTGTGCTGAAGGTCGCTGAATTTCATTGCGTTGGGACAGTCTTCTGAGGTACAAGTAAATGGAAATCCTTCGCGATATCGCAGTCAGTATAGCAGGATTGCACTCTGTTCCCCTACCTTATGCCTGAATCTATGACCTTTCCTGCACAGGCTGAGGGGTAAAACAGTAATTCCGAACATGCATGGATTAGGCCACCTTGGTGAAGCTCAAGCTAGTGTTTTCCGATACGTCGATGAAGTTACTATCTTCCTGCCTTACTGTTATTATATAAAAGTTAATGGTAGCTGTGACATTGGCCGAGATTAACCGCGACAAGTCATTTGGCTTGTAGTTCGGTCTTTGGAAGATAGTTTCTCTTCTGGGACTCTTCATTTAACCAAATGAATTTGTTGGCATTCTCGGAGTGTGGTTTGGATCTGATCTTCACCTGGAGAAGAATTGTTTGGTGCGTCGGCCTAAACTTGACTCCGATAGACATTATCCTTGAAATGCGGGGTGATATATCGCCCTTGATCCTTTATTGATTGGCTGTATTTCTCCTTTTTGTAAACTATACGAAGGCGATCGAGCTTTTCCTTGTTTGAAAGAAGATCTGACATGGTTCGCAGATAATGGCTCTATCTAACGATCATGTTCGACAATATATTGCTTAGTTGAGTAAAACGAATAGTATTCCACACACTGCTAGCTGTAACTAAATTAATGGTAAGAGAGTATGCACTCTTAATTAGATGAGTGAATGGAACATCTGACCCCTTATTTTCTTTTTCTTTAGGTTATTCTCTCCCAGTTTTATCTGACATTGAAAGAACTACCATTTTGCATCCACAAGTCCATTGTTAATTTTACAATCACTTCTCCACGGTTTTATGTAGTTTACAGATTTCATTTTACGTCCTCTTCGCTACAATTTAGACATCGTGGCTACTCCCGTGTGAATACTTCCCTGAATACTATAATCTTAACCTCTTCAATTCAAGGGTCAATTGCTATCTATCCTCCTTCTACTTCTAATTATCACTTCTACCTCTTACGTTCACAACACACACCTACCAATCAAAGTCACATTGAGAAATTGTATTTTGGTGAATGAAAATTCTGAATGACTTCTTTTTGCGGAAAGTGATGACCAGCATTTCTTCTGCCGACACTTCGGCTGTGTAATTCGTGTAACCATATAAATAAAAAATACTACCAAATTGTACAATATACTGGCTTCAACGAGTTGGAAATTAAATGACCCTAGATAAGATGTGAAATAACTTTTTTTAAAATAGACTTCCAGGACAATACTTTTATAATAATATTGATTTGAAAATACAACATTCACATAGTAATTGTAAGAAAATACGGTCATTATAAAATACACTTAACAATATATTGTATAAGATTAGAGAACCGAGGTAATTTTCCCCGTTCTCTTATTTCTAATGTTAAAATCTCGAAGGACATTGATCGGGAGTTGTTTTTTTTTTGTTTGTTTGTTTTTTTCTTTAAATACTTTAATATCGAATCGAAAGTACAAAAAATAACTTAAATACAACTTGTTTTTTTCTTCGGTGTTGGCGAACTAGTATGACTGACAATCCTTCTTTGAATCAATTTTTATACAATTTTTATCATAATATTTACGTGTTGCTGAAAGATTTTACTCTGACTTTGACGTTTGATGTGGTTCGGACACCTCACACGTATGCCTATCAACCAACCAGCCTTACCCTCAGGTACTCTGGCTGGAGAGCGAGAGTCAGACTAAGAAGACGCGGGAGCGACTCAGTGGCAGCCACTCTCAGAGCCCACAAGATATCTCTCCTCTAGGCCACTCGCCTTGCCGCTGACAGACGACTGTGCCTCTCCGCGACGCCTAACAGCACAAGCGGATAGAAAAACTAAACTTTGACGTTTGATTTGAACCCGTGAATATGGTTATGCAAATATCTTTTGCAATTTATACCCCAAATTCAAGAAAGTTCATATAATTGAGATTTGTTTTAAAATAATTTCACCACAAGCAAGACAATAAAGCCACAAGATGCAAGGGGTAACTGAGTGTGAGAGAATATGAGTAAAAGAAAACATTATTAGGGAGAGAGAACAATAAAAGAACAGAAGATTATCGACTGGCATTGCATTTAATTTTTTGGCTATTAAAGTTGACTGGAAAGCAGGAAACTGTAAGGGAGTTCCACAAGAGAGAGGACGAGAGAAGAAACAGTTAACATAGAACTTGCGGTTAAATCTAGGCATTTCAACTGCAAGATGATGAGACCATGTCGCCAATCTAGTACTTCACTTAAATTCATAAAGTCTAGGTACCAAAAAGGAAAGCTCATACGAACAATTACTATGAAAATATTTATAGGAAAGACAGAGGGAAGCTACATTACGGCGGTGGAAAAGTAACTGAAGCCGAGATGCCAGGTCTGGACCAATAACATTACAAATTCTTCTTTGTATTTTATCAAGAATCTCTAAATATATAGCAGAAACATCAGATCAGATGTGATAGCAATATGCAATGCATGGACAAATGGTAGTCTTATAAATATGTAAGATAGATTCTGGCGAGAAAAATTGTCCAGCACGATACAGTGAACCAAACCTCTTAGCAGCAGACCTAGCAATTGAGTCAATATAATCTTTCCACTTCATGTCAGGGGAAAACGTTAACCCGAGAAATCGCAATGAGTCACTCATATGTTCTCTCAACACTGGAGGTTAGCATTAACCTTCTTTTTTTTTTTACTTTCCATCATGCTGATGAAAGCTAAAAAAAAAAAAAGGTTCTATCAGACGATTAGAAAAGAGCGGTTTTGTTTTGGAGGCGTTAACAAGTCCTAGTTAACAACAGATTGTAGGCCATTTTCAGCTCAGCTACTAATTTGACCTTATCGAGCCGACCAGATTTACCGGGAGTAAATAGTTGTACTGTCAGCATAGATACCAAGTTGAGAACTGATGACATCAGTAAAGTCCTTGATGAAAATTACGACCAAGATAGGTCCAGCGACAGATCCCTTGGCGACACATGTAGTTAAACAGACTTTGCAAAATATTACGAAGAGATGACGATGCCTATTGTAGACTGGTAGTTAGCAACTAAGAATCTCTGACTATTGAGTGTAAGTTCAATCCTCATTAGAGGCCTCGTGATTGTGACTTTGTTTCGTATTAATCTATGTTTAATAAATACCTATCCTTATAGAAGAATGTAATCTGGAAGGACATTGTTTCGGTGGTGGGTTTTATAAAAACATCGTCGTTCAGTTTACACTGAGAGAATAAAATTCGCATATTTTCGTTACTAGATATTTGACATCAAACCAAGTTTATGGAGCATTCAATAGTAAAAATGAAATTTACAAGTAGTATTTTGCAAGGCATACACGCTAAACACCATTCTAAGGGACATATAAGTACAAAGGATTACTTCAAAACACTTTTAATATACTCTACGATGACAATCACGAATCCCGCAATAATTTAGGGTCCTAGAGGCACCACATCTACTGCAGCCATAGGGAAAGACAGCGTGACGGAACACAACCTCGCCTGGCTAGATTGAATTCAGTATTTCTTCTCCTGGACTAGTTGAAAACCAAGGCTAAAGCGACCAATCTGTCATGCTTACACATAGCTGGTGGGGAAGAGATAGATTTAAGCACGTAAATGAATGCAAAGGACTCAACGGAAATTCGAACTTTGCTCTCTGTTTCCGTGTTTCACAACAGGTATAGAGGGAGAAATCTGAAATCAAAACACTATGTGGGACTATTGGGGCACATAATTGAAGGTCCACTCAAGTAAGGGTTTACTCTGTGGGTGTTGAAGTAACACAAATGAACCTGAGTAGATGAACGTGCTTGGAAACGAGCAGCAATACTAAAGATAAGAAATCGTCAAAGGGACAAAAGATGATCTGTCTGTCTGTCTGTCTGTCTCTCTCTCTCTCGCTCTCACTCATATCCCCTCCCAGCGTCATGCGATGTTCACTTAACAATATTTTCTCTTTTTACAAACCCCACTTGATCTCTCTCTATTTCTCTCTGCCTCTCCATCTCTATCTCCCTCTCTCTCTCTCTCACACACACACACACATATCTCTTAAAAAACATGTTCTCTCAACTATAATTTCTCTTTAGACAAACGCCAATTAATCTCTCTCTCTCTCCATTTCCCCCACTCACTTACACATATCCCTTAAGAAAATAACATTTTCTCTTTTTTCAAACCCCGTTTGATCACTCTCTCTATATGCCATTCTCTCTAACACAGACGCATACGTCCCCCTTAAGAAAACATATGATCTCTCAACAATATTTTCTCTTTTTCCTACCGCCACTTGATCTTCCTCTGTCTCCATCTCTTCCACACACTAATATCCCTTAAGAGAACATCATATCTTCTCTCAACAATATTTTCTCCTTTTACAAACCCCACGTGATCTCTCTCGCAATCTCTCTCCCTCTCTCCCTCCCTCCCTCTCTCTCTCTTTCTCTTTCTAGCAAACACGCAAATATATGCCTGAAGAGAACATCATATCATGTTCGCTCAACAATGTTTTCTCTTTTTACAAACCCTATTTGATTTCTATCTTTCTCTATCTCCATTTCCCCCTCTCTCTCTCTCTCACAAACACACACACATATACCTTAATATATCATCAACAATATTTTCTCTTTTTACAAACCCAACCGGATCTCTCTCTATTTCTCTCTGTCTCCCTTTATATCACCCTCTCTCTCTCTCACACACACACACACATCCCTTAAGAAAACGTCATATCATGTTCTCTCAACAATATTTTCTCTTTGGACAAACCCTATTTGATCTCTCTCTATCTCTCTCTATCTCCATTTCCCCCCTCTCTCTCTCACACGCACACACGCACACACACACACACATACCTTAACAAAACATCATATTTTCTCTATTTACAAACCGCACTTGATCTTTTTCTATATGTCTCTATATCGCTCACTCTCTCTCTCTCACACACACACACATCACATAAGGAAACCATGTTGTCTCGACAATATTTTCTCTTTTTGCAAATCCACTTGATTTCACTCTAACTCTCTCTATATCCACTGGATCTCTCTCTCTCTCTCTCAATCTCTCTCTCTCTCTTACACACACACACATCCCTTAAAAGAACATACCATGTTCTCTCAACAGTATTTTCTTTTTACAATCTCCACTAGATCTTTCACTGACACACACACACTAATATATATATATATATATATATATATATATATATATATATATATATCCCTTAAGAAAACGTCATATCTTGTTCTCTCAACAATATTTTATCTTTTTACAAACCCAACCGGATCTCTCTCTGTCTCCCTCCATCTCTATTTCTCTCTCTCTCTCTCTCTCTCTCACAGACACACACACAAACACACACACACACATATCTCTTAAGAATGCATCATATCATGTTCTCTCAGCAATATTTTCTGTTTTTACAAATCCCACTTTATCACTCGCTATCTCTCTCTCACACACACACACACATATCAGTTAAGAAAACAGCATATCATGTTCTCTCAATAAAATTTCTCTTTTCTCACTTGATCTCTCTCTATCTCACTATGTCTCTCTCACACATATCCCTTATGAAAACCTCGTATCATGTTCTCTCAACAATACTTTCTCTTTTAACAAATACCAATGCATTTGTCCCTATATCTCTTACCCCCCCCTCTCTCCCTCTCTCATATGTATATATCCCTGAAGAAAACATCGTATCATGTTGTCTCAGTAATATTTTCACTTTTTATAAACCCCACTTGATCTCTCTCTCCCTCTCTCTCTATCTCACTCACTCACACATGTCCCTTAAGAAAACATCATCTCTCAACAATATTTTCTCCTTTTACAAACTCCACGTGATCTCTCTGTAGTTTTCGATGCATCTCCCTCTCTCTCACTCAAAAGTATGCCTTAAGAAAGCATATGTTCTCAAAAATATAGTCTTTTTTACAAAGCCCACTTGATTTCCCTCTATCTCACTCTCTCACACACACACATATATCTCGTAAGAAAATCTCATATTATGTCCTCTCAACAGTATTTTCTCTTTTTACAAACCACACTTGATCTCTCTCTTTATGACTCTCTCTCTCTCTCTCTCTCTCTCTCTCATATATATATAACCCCGAAGAAAATATAATATCATGTTCTCTCAATAATATTTTCACTTTTTATAAACCCCACCTGATCACTCTCTATCTTAATCTCACACACACACACACATATCCCTTAAGAAAACATCATATCATGATATCTCAAAAATATTTTCTTTTCACAAATCCCCCTTGATCTATCTCTATCTCACTCTCTATGTCTGTCTGTCTGTCTGTCTCTCTCTCTCTCTCTCTCTCTCTCACTTACACATATCAGTTAAGAAAACATCATATCATGTTCTCACAACAATATTTTCTCTTTTTTACAAATCCCACTTGACCAGTCTCTCTCTCTCTCTCTCTCTCTCTCTCTCTCTCTCTCTCTCTCTCTCTCTCTCATACAGACACACACATATCCCTTAAGAAAAAAATCATATCATGTCCCCCTCAACAATATTTTCTCTTTTTACAAACCAAACTTTATCTTCCTCTATCTCTGTCACTCACTTTCTCTCCCTCACACACACACACATATCTCATAGGAACATCTGATATGTCCTCTCAACGATATTTTCCTTTTTTACAAACCACACTTGATCTCTCTCTATATGTCTCTCTCTTTCTCACTCACACATATCCCTTAAGGAAGCGTCAAATCATTTTCTATCAACAATATCTTCTCTTTTTACAAACACCACGTGATCTCTCTGTCTTTCTCACTCACACTCTCCCCACACATATATCCCTTAAGAACAACATTTTCTCTTTTTAAAAACCCCACTTGATCTCTCTCTATCTCTCTCTCTCTCCGTCTCTCTGTCTCACACACACACACACACACACACACACACACACACACACATATATATATCCCTTAAGTAAACATCATATCATGTTCCATCAACAATATTTTCTCTGTTTACAAACCCTTTTGATTTCTCTCTAACTCACTCTATGTTCCCCCCCTCTCTCTCTCTCTCTCACACACACACACACACACACACACATCCCTGAAGAAAACATCATATCATGTTCTCTCAACAATATTTTCTCTTTTTACAAATCCTACTTGATCTCTATTTCTGTCTCTCACACACGCACATACTTTAAGGAAACATATCATGTTCTCGCAACAATATTTTCT
Source organism: Acanthosepion esculentum (assembly GCA_964036315.1). Classification (NCBI taxonomy): domain Eukaryota; kingdom Metazoa; phylum Mollusca; class Cephalopoda; order Sepiida; family Sepiidae; genus Acanthosepion; species Acanthosepion esculentum. The sequence goes on from OZ038478.1 coordinate 97,409,076, forward strand.
CTTTTTAGAAACCCGGCTTGATCTCTCTCTCTCTCTCTATCGATCTCTCTCACACACACACACACATATATTCCTTATGAAAACGTCATATCATGTTCTCTCAACAATATTTTCTCTTTTTTACAAACCACACTTGATCTCTCCCCCGACCAAAGCGTCATGTCATTATCTCTCAACAATACTTGACCTTTTATACTTAATCTTCCTGGAACTTCTTCCATCACTTTTCTTAAACTGATCACTGCTTTCATTTGCATCCCTTTCCCTGTGTTAAATTCTCCAAGCCTTCTTTACATTATTATGCTTTCCATAATTTCAGCTGTCTCTTTCTCATTGTCAGTGAATTTCTTTGAATACACTATTTCTTTTAAAACTTCCCCATTTGTCCCATTCTCTGTCTTTAATACTTGAAGTATATCGGGTTATCTCCTCTTCGTTTCGTAACCCTTTCAACAGGGGTCTCTCTCTCCCGGGAGTATAAATACGGGCTGACCTTTCGCCTCTTTCTCTCTTTTCTCCGCTTACGCGCACGTGCGAGAACTATCTCGAGTTCGGCCGCGGGCCGAAACCTTGCTCGTGGGGCGAGGTACACAAACTTTCTCTTAACATCTCCAATATGTGAACTCTAATACACAACCAGCGTTTCCCATATTCAGGGAACACGCTAAAAACAAAATTCACAACCGTACGGACATTTCAACTCAACACACACACAAACAACTTTCCATACAGACACTAACGTTTTATTCATGTTTTAAATGATGTATTTGTAAATTCGTGTATCAATCTGTTTGTCATTAATATATAATTGTTTTGTACATATATATCTGTCTTGTTCGTTTTATTTTGCTTTCTTTGGACTCCATCATAGTCCAACATTACTATGTAGCGAGACTGGCCAGCAGGAAGTCTTAGTCCAGAGATTTTATCCTCACATTAACCCGCCGGTCCCCTACAAGTATTATATTGGTACATATTTTTTCAATTATGACTATGAATGATGTTCAAATTCCAGTAAACTCTAATATTTCAAGTGCTAATTTTTAACACAGTCTGAGTCATCCCTCTAAGAATATTGGTGCAACATAATTTTTCCTTATGATCCATTCTTGGACTTGTGCCAAACTAATCCTAAACCTACAAAATAGCAATAACTGACTTACGATCATAGATAACATTTAGACTGACGTCCGTAGATATGCATTATTGAATTCTCTATTTCTTTTCCACTTCTCGGTGTTTATATGTTTCATTCGCATTATCAAATAAAATGATTAACTCTAAAGGGAAGGTAACTCTTACCGGTCTTTTGATAATTTAATGATACAATTTCTTGAGTTTTCTCAGAATATTTTTAAAATCGATTTTTAAAACCAGTCAAAACGTACCTTTCATCAAACATTTTCATTAACAGATTAAAAAACCAAAACTCCATAAATTTGGAGAATCTTTCCTATTTTGCCAGTGAGAATTCTGTGATGTCGACATTAAGGAACTCCAGAACCTCTTTCACCAAAGAAGAACTACCTACTAAAGGGCTGTCAAGAATGAACGTCATTCCACAATTCAAGACCAATCCAAAGCTGCATCCCTTCACCACTTCTTCTCTCGAGCCCACTGGACTTCTGCCGTCGTCCTACGAACTCACTCAACTGCAGGATTCCTTTATCTGCGAACAATTTTTCCTACTCTACAAGAACTGTGAGTGTTTCTATCTGAACTTTAACAATATTCTAATCGCTTAAAGAACTCTTTGGGCGCTCAGAGAAATATTTTGAGCAAGGCTTTAAGTTAAGAACATTTTCTCTTTTCCCTTTCTTTCTCTCCTAATTGTCCTTTTATCCCGTTACCCGTTTTTTCTGAATATGTAAATAAACACTTTCTTCTTTTATTGTTACTCACAGAACAGGAGTTTTTTCTTTATCCGTACGCGCCTAAAAGAGAGAGTTTGTCCGCTCTAACCTTGCTGTTTTACTCGCGTTTTGTCGCAATTTTTAAACTTCAACCTAATTTTTAACCTCAACCCTTTGATGCGAGAAAGCTGGGACAAATTTCCTAGCGGTGTTTATCTGTTAGAACAAACAGTTTCATTAAATTTTATA
>OZ038478.1:97413677-97441177 GCA_964036315.1 Acanthosepion esculentum
CTCGCGCGTGTATGTGTAGTATCAATTGCAGTTTGTTCATATATCTCTCATATTTCATATATGAAAAAATTCCCCTTCTCCACCTCTCTCGTTCTCTCTTTATATACATATATATATATATATATATATATATATATATATATATATATATATATATATATATATATAGAGAGAGAGAGAGAGAGAGAGAGAGAGAGAGAGGGGGGGGGAATATAGATACATATACATACATATGAGCAGACCTAGATTAGAGGCATAGATAATGAACGAAATTTTTAAAAAATAGTATAGGAACATTTGGTGAGATGATATAAAATAAAGCTAATGAATTATTGTTTCATATAGATAATTGCATTTGTACACGCACCCGCATACACATAGATAGATAGATAGATAGATAGATAGATAGATAGATAGATAGATAGATAGATAGTCTATACTAGTATAATTTTTAAGCACATGTGTGTATCTAGGTACTACCAAAATGGATGCGTTTTTTTCTGAAACGAAATTTAAAAAAACCGTTGCCCGCGGTTTTTAAAAATTGTCAAAATTCAGAGAATTATCCGATTTTAACGAAATTTTCAGTACTTATTCATTAATAAATGAATTGTATACTCGAGAGGTTATTTTATTACAAAACCATGAGAAAATGTATTTTGGGGTCTGTCTGCGTTTTAATTTAGTGAGTGTTCGCGAAATCTTTTTACAGTTATATAAAGAAATACCTGAAAATGTTATTCCAGTAAAAAAAAAAAATTGGACTGTGAACATAGTGAAAATTCATACCGAACCTTACCAAAAATAATTCAACAAAACACAAAAAATATTTTTTTGAGAATTGGTGCTTGTATAATTTAATAAAATACATTATTTTCTCTCATTGAACAGGAAAGAAATAGCTTTTAGTATTTCATTTCTGAAATGAGTAATTGTCAGTATTCTTGTAATGTTTCGAACTAATGTTTTTATCTTGATTGATTCTCTGGGACGGTGACGTAGTGGATATAGGAGTTGGTTATACATGTGTTATTGTCATCTAGTGGTTATCAGTTCAATACTTGGATCAGGTAGGGAAGTATCTATTTAACAGGAACGAACAATAACTGATATCACAGGGACAAAATATCACAATCAACAGACATCCTCTATCAGCCAATCAATGGATACCTGATGATGGCTCGAAACGTTGTGTTTATATAACCAAGATGAGAACAATAGTTCGAAATAATACATATTAAAGAAATGTTTGAAGAATCGACAAATGTAAAGTTTAATGCCATTTTCTAATGTGAACCTTTTTAAAATTTTTTTTTTTCATTTTTGCAACTGTTAGCTTATTTTTTTGTATGGATGTTCAAAAAGGAAATAATTTTGAATTAACTCTTTTGTTTGACTATTCCTTCCTATCGGAAGAGTTATTTGATATTAATCTAATATCAATTTAATTTTAATCGTTCTTAATCAGTCAGTCAATTTTGTGTTTTCGATACGGTTGTATTTTTTCGCATATCTGTGTTTTTATTTAGTAAATATGAATTATTGATTTTTTTTGTAAAATTTTTAATTCTTAAAAAATTGCATGATCATGAGAGTTTTTTTTATAGCAATTAAGTCTGAAAAAAATCAAAATGAAAGCAATCAACACTATTATTTCAACAACTCCTTATCAATTTTCTCTGTTTTTTAGTGGCAATTTCGTTATTTCATTAAATTTTATGAAATTCAGAATAATTTTTTAATACTTAATTAGGTGTAATTAAATATTTTCATGACATGAAACAGGTAAGAGAAAAAGAAAAATAAAAGTAATGAGTTAAACTCAAAAGTTTCAATTAACTACATTTTAATTAATTTCTCTTTTATACTTCTAAATGCGAGATAAAAATAAAATCATTCATTATAATAAGTTTCATAAAGTGTATAGAATAAAAAATTATATTTATAAATTATATTATTAAATTGCATGCTAAATTGATTATATAAGGTTAAAGATGATTTATTTTTAATCATAAACAACTCCAATTACTTGATTATTGCCCTACTGGTAGCCCGCACTGAAAATAAGTTTTAAAAATTGAAATATTTCCTGTGTGCTTTTTAAAAGTCAGGGGTGACAGTAAATAACTACTGTTGTTGACGTATGATCTTAATGACAACTGTGCGTAAATAAACATTATTTTCTTTTAGATTTTCAGATTTGTTGTTTACATTTTTCATCTATAATGGCGGCTCGATGACATTTTTGAAAATGTCTATAAATTTTACAGACGAAAAATGATTTTTCTTTTATTATGGATTAGCTATGGTTGTTATCTTTCACATAAAACCAACAAAAAAAATGACGTTTATTTAAATTATTTAAAATGCGTTTTTCTCCTTTCCTTTTTTTTCAGAAATCCGTGGTAGTACCTGGATGCGTTTAAAAGCATATACAAATATGAATTCAGTGTGTCCTGAACAATGTATCCTAAAAATATGCAGCACATTTTCAACGAATTATCATAATGATTAACGACTAAACAATCTTTCCGTACATCCACAAATACATTAAAAAATATCCTCAAGCGAAAAACAAAAGCTGTACCAAGTCCATATTCAGTTAAATCTGGATACCTACCTTGAGTTTGGCGACGAGATTCTGAAATGAAACTGCAAAGAAAGTTGTTTTCTTTCCTTTATATAGTTTGCAAATAGGTGTACACAAAACAGAGAGAAATGGAGAGTAAAAAGAAGAGAGAAAATAGGAAAGAAAATAAAAACGGGAAAAGCGATATGAAAGAGAGGGAGAATAAACATAAGAAAAGAAAAAAAATAGACAATAATGAAAGGGAAGAAATGCGGAAAGAGAGAAAGAGGGAAGGACAGAGAATTAAAGAACTGATCCAAGTTGTTCGCTTACAAATCTATTCATTAATCGGGAAATGTATTTCCTCTCATACTTTTTTCATTATTACATTTTCTTTTTCACGTCGACGTTCTTTTAGCAGTTGACACGTGGATTTCTTAAAATCCGGTTTGGTTGGTTTGGAAAAAAGAATATATATATATATATATATATATATATATATATATATATATATATATATATATATATATATATATATATACGCGCAAACCTATATATAATTATATTTACGCCGCGCTCACACACATAACTACACACTTAACTATTTTAGACTTGTGAATGCATGTAAAGATATTCGCAGAGTAGTGACACGCTGGAAGGGAAATCCTCTGTGTGTGTGTGTGTGTATATATATATATATATATATATACACACACACACACACACACACACACACATATATATATATATATATATATATATATATATATATATATATATATATATATATATATATATATATATATATATATATATATATATATATATATATATATATATATATATATATATATATATATGGTAGAAGCTCGGACTGAGTGCTCGGAGAGCCGAGTTCGAATTCCAGTCAAATCCATTACATTCACTTACGTGCTAATACCCTTGGAAAAGGTATGAATCCTCCTCTTCTCCCTCCAGCTATGAGCAATTACCAGGACAGCATGTCTTCCCTTTCCCTGGATGGCAACTGGTCTAGGAGAAGGACAATTAATTCAAAACGAGTGGAAGGTTGTTTAGGGACCTTGTGGCATGTAGTACCTCAGGTCTCTGTAATCGGCCCTTCAAAAAAAGTGTGGTTGGTTCTGCACAAAGCCTTCACCACTATAATTAAATCATATGTGCTGCTGTCTGGCTGTCGGTTCCTAGGAACTGAGTTGATGACCCTCATACGTCGGGAGAGTCTGCCATATATATATATATATATATATATATATATATATATATATATATAAACAACAGCAGCCATAGCGAGTCTACTGCTAGACATGAACCTTTCCCAACTTCTTCTATGATGACTGTGTTAATCTCTGCCATATCTTACTAGTAAGCCTTTCTATCGCATCTCTACGTCATATTTCTGGTATTCTGTATTTATTATCTGTTGGAGACTATTTAAAAAAACCTTTTGCTCCATCTGTTATCCTTCTCTCTTGCTACGTGTCCCGCCCACCTCCATTTTTCTCTTTTATTTCCTTCTATGATATTTCTATGACACTCTCCAATTATTTCCGGATTCATTTTCCGGAAATTGCTTTCAAAATATACTTTAAGTAATTTAGGCGATTTCGTATCTCCTTCTTTCACTCATTATCCAATTTCATCTGTGACTTTATGCAGTCAAATTATTGTATTATTGTTACTGCATATACTCTGAACAACTTTTATATAATTTTCATTAATACCTTATTCTTGTATTAACTTTAAAAATACTGAATGTTCAACTGAATTAAATGCCTTTTCCTATTCCGCAGTCAATTTGCAGTTTGTAAATTGTAGGTACTAGTAATGTTCCAAGTGTAACAACAAATGAATTAAAGTTTACGCTTCAGAATATGAAACAGGGAAAAACTTTAGACGAAGATATCGTAACGTCAGCGCGGGTCTATAAATTTGTACGGGAAATTTGAGTGTCTTTTTTTTACGGTGAAACTGAAACTTACGTTTATTTGAAAATTCTTGCAAAAATTAGACGATTGTCGTGTTCTAAAACTTTCAGGACTTATTTAGAAATTATTTTGGAAATTTTGTTTTTAGGAAATCTTTATAAAAGTATTTTTTAAAACACACAGGCATACTCATTTAATTTTATGAAATTTTGAGAAATTCTTTTTGTATCGCTTTCGCCGTAATGTTTTTATTTGTTATAAGGACAAGTCATCAGAGAATTTAAATCATCAAATTTTTTGGTCTGAATTGTAAAATAAAACATACAATAAAACTAAGACATTATTTAATTAGGACATTTTTAATTCCTTTTGTAAATGCTGGTTGTGTTGAAAAGATTGATGTGGCTGCGTGTTGAATAGCATTTAACAATTATACATTTTTGAATTAAGGAAAAACAATGGAAAACCGATTTTTGTTTCAACGATAAAATATATATTAAAATCAACAAATACAAAACATTTTTTGTAATGTATGAAACAATAAGAAAGAAGAGTAGTTTCTCTTTATCTGTTAGCTGAAAGATTAAATGTAATAAAACAAGTTTTCTGAATAAGAATGTTCAAAGTTCTGTATTAGATAGAATGATGTTTTCAGAAGAACATGTAGTAATTCAATTGTGGATTATATATATCTAACAGAGCTGTTGCAACTTGTTGCAGCTTGTTACATAGAACTGATGGTGAATGATATTTAAGTTCTGTGTGTGTGTGTGTGCAGTGAGTAGAATGAATAGTCTGTGTTGACGCGTGTGAGTTGCTGAGTTCTACTGAGTTCTGCTTCTACTGTCTATTTTTGGAACGAATCCTGGTTTATATTACTATCGGTAGGATCCCAGGACAACGGCGGGAGAAATTTCGAGAGAACACAAAAAATATCTGATTGGATGAAAAATTACCCAATCGGTGATTTTATAACAAAAGCATGTTTGTGAATTAACAGTAGGAAAAATTCAGTGTGGGGAATGCGATCAGTAAATTGTCCTGTGATAGTTAGTATTTATTATTTGACCAATCACAGTTGAGAAAAATGTAGGCGTGGCAAACATAGTAGTAATCACTACACTTTTATGAATAAAATATGTTATGGACACTATTATTATTATTAATATTATTATTATTAATATTATTATTATTATCGTAAGAAAATTCTTTTCCGATGACTAATGAATATTTATAAAAATTGTTTTCACTTTTTAAATTTTTAATTAGAATAATTTATAAATTTTTAAATCTTTTAAAATTCTAGATTAATTTGAAGCGGCTAAGTGGGATTGTTATTAGATCAAAACTGTATTTACTAATCATAAATGGAAATTCAACGACCCCAGTATTTTTAAAATAATTTTTGAATTTTTTATGTATCTAAACATGTCGATTTTTGTAAATATACACGACATTTTCAGAAAATAAGATAGTTACCTCTAGTAAATCTAACATTTTCTCAACAAGCGTCTTCGTAAATAAGGCAAAGTACCTATAATTCAATAAAATATTCAAATAATTAAAATATTTTAATGTTTTAATATTTTTTTATATTTTAATATTTTTTTAATATTTTTTTATATTTATTTTATATAAAAATATATAAAACATAATATATAAAATATATAAAAATATATAAAATATATAAAAATGCGTTCACGTTGTATTCGTCGTATAATTTTTCCAGTTATTATTCACCTTATTTAAATTTCCTAAACATCAGGTTATCAATAAATCACTCAAGGCGTCAACCAGTCTTAAAAAAATGATTTTCAGTGACAATTTAAAATAAAGGTAAGAAATATTTGTTCCAGTTCAGATAAATTAAATTTAAGATTGGCTATTTTTTCTCTAATAACGTTTCAGAAAATTATATTTTATTTTTGATAGATTTTTTTAATAATGAGAATTATGTTGTGTTGACAGATTTGTCAATATGGACTAATTTATTGATTTTACTGATAAGTAGAAGAATTGATTCCAATCAATTCAAATTCGGTTTCAAATGCACCAAAGTATTTTGCTTAGAATTAAAACTAAAATTAATGTTTCAAGAAAGATTTTAATTTTTTTTTTTAATGCATTTTAAACTTTAGGTATCACTTTGGAGGAGATACCTAAATAAACCACAAATGATCAAAATTTTTAAAATTCCAGTTAAGGCAAAATTATTGGCACGTTTAATTAATAGCCAATAGTGTATCCATTTAAGGAGATAACTTAAAATAATCTTTCCTTGTAATTTTACTCCATGTTGTTACTCATTTTATTTTCTCCCACTTTTCTTGACATAGCCTCTAATTCTTGGATATTCTAAGGATTCTTTTGCCTTATTCTCGCCTTCAACAATCTCTACATATGTTCTATCGGATTATGTTCTATGTTTTGAGCTGGCCATACTAATGGTAATGGTAATATTAGCCGTTTCCATGTTAGGAAACTCTTGGCATTCATTGACCGAGCATCCAGTACTGCTTTCGGTTGAAACAATTTTTCAGGAAAATGGATTTTTCAAGTCCAGTAGCTGTTATCGCTCTTTTCAGTATTGGGGGCTAATTCCTAACCTTTTATTTGAAGTAGTGTGGAATGGCAATATCTTGATTATGTCATTATTTGTTCTTCAAGTTATATGTGCTATCCATTTTAGTTGTTGCTGCTGTTGGTCCTCAAGTGATGCGGTTTCTATTATTTGCTACAGTCCACAATCTTCAAAGAATGACGATCTTTGCCAAGACCCCCTCGCTCAAATTTATCTTAGAAAGTGGTTGTATACAGCTGACAGTTTAGATATTTTTGAACGGATCTGAATAGTTTTGGCGTCATGCATGATATCCATATAAAAGTTTCGATCTGACGACACCTGGTACAGGAATTGAAAATAATATTAACTCAAGCCACATTATTTGAATTTTAGTTAAATTATTTTAAAAGGTTTTTTATTGGATGCAATGAATTCGAAGCAAATTTAGCAAAATATTGATTTTCTTTATTACCCTGCCAATAATTTTGACGATCACTTGTATATATATATATATATATATATATATATATATATATATATAGAGAGAGAGAGAGAGAGAGAGAGAGAGAGAGAGAGATTACAAAAACACGCTATTTTTAGTGGATACCCATATTTGAGTAGACGCTCCGTTTATTTATTAAACAGTATATTTATTTATATTCGTCTACCGGCAAGAATATTCGAGAAATCTTATTTTAAAAAAATGCGCCCTCTGAGAGGATTCGAAACTGCATCCCCCTAAGCCGGAGAAACCGTCACTGGATTCGACGTGCTTTAGATCAACTCGGCCACAAAGTATCTCACCTATCTAAAAAAGCCGAATAGTACCTTTGAACGCAAATTTCTTTAAAGAAAAAATATATACTGTTTAATAAATAAACGGGGCATCTACTCAAATATGGGTATCTACTAAAAATAGCGTTTAAGTGATAAATATCTGTCGAATTGATAAATGAAAAATTCATTACTTCTTTAGAAATTGATTTGTTTACTTTAGGATACGAAACTGAACGGATATGAATATTTCAAGAATCTTTGAAGAAATTTGCGCTTAAAGGCACTATCGGGTTTTGTCGATCAACGAGGCCCTTCGTTGGTCTAAAGAACATCGGATCTAACGATGGTTTCTCCTGCTAAAATGAACGCAGGATCGAATCCTGTCAGAATGCATAATTTTTTTCTTTAATAGACAAAAATAAATAAATATATTGTGACACTATTTAGCTATGGTAATTGGCTAACTAATTAACCATGGAAATTAAAAACGGGAATTACTTAAGGTAAGAAAGAGCTATATCGAAAGACAGACCGAGCGACATTATTGTTTTTTAACAAAAGAAAAATGGGTAAAGATTTTATTTCATTTACGAAGAAAGATATTTTTTTTTCGCAGAAGACAGAAAATTCGTAGGAGAAGCCAGGTTTCGGATTCTGTCAGAATTAATTAATGTCATAACGCGCCAAGGGAAATGGAATACGGGAAGAAATGACAATCGGACCACACATATGCGATAATAAAAAAAATTCGGCTTCGGTCAGCTGCATATAGGCAGAAGAAATCAAATTCGGTTATCTATCAGAGATATATTTAATATACTCATTCTTGGATTCCGACGAAGAAAGCCAGTCGTTATGAATACAGACCTTGATATGATCATTGTTATTGCTTGTTCAAACTGTTGACCACAGACCTTCTGTCACTGAAAGCGAACATCTGGAAATACGATAATATTAAGACACGAGAAAGACAAAGAAACTTGATTTTAGGTGGAAACGACCACCCAGTTAAAAGTTGACTAGCAGTGATTAATGAGTCGATAGAGGTCCGGGCTAAGTGGATTTGGGTGTCCCCAAAATTACGATGTGATAAAGAATTATTCGGCAATCTGGAAATTGTAAATGTTTTAACCGAAGGAAAAGGAAAAAGAAAAGAAAAAAAGGATTTTGTAAACATGAGGGCCAGTTTAGCTACACCCACACTGCCGAGAGATCGTTGGCTAAGTGGTAGCATGGGTGATAGGCGGAGGTGAATATATGAGAAGGGCGGGGAGGTTGTTGACACCCACTAAGAGGATTGGTATGAGATACCAATATGAGAAAGGAAGAGTCTAGGAGGATAATTCTCCTCCGACCTCTCCTCACGGACGAGGGAGAGAACCCCTCTAAAACAGCTGTACTGAAAACTTAGAAAAAATTATTAAGAAACATAATGCTAATATCTTAAATAAACACTTATACCAAAATCAAAAAATCTTTGACAATAGAAAAAGAAAAAGAAAAACAGATGAAGATAAACAAAAATTATGTAACTGTAGAAAGCCTCATAACTGTCTTCTACAAAATAAATGTCGCACAGAATCATTAATATACCAATGCAATATCTCTTCTATTGAAAATCCTGAAGACAAAAAAATTTATATAGGTTGCACAAGCCATGAGTTCAAAAAACGGTACAATCAACATCAAACTTCATTTAGGATAAATAAATATAAAAATCAAACATCTCTTTCGAAATACTTCTGGCACTTAAAGGAATCCAATAAAACACCTACAGTAAAATGGAAATTAATAAGAAAAACTAGAATATGTAGGTCATTAAATGACCCATGTCCTTTGTGCATACATGAGAAACTACATATTACTAAGTTTATAAAAATTTACTGAATCAGAGAAATGAAATAGCTATTTTTTGCCGTCATTGTCAAAAATTTTCCTTAAATAATATTTAAAAATAAATTTTAAAAAATGCGAGCTGGTAATATACATACTTATATTTGATATGAAATATAATTTTATATAATATAAGTAATTCTATTACGTTTACTTGTTTTAAAAAGAATTATAGTCTATTAATAATTCACAGTGAAAATATTTTTAAATTGTAATTAAATAAAACGTTATCTAACCTAAACATCCTCAAAAAATATTTAAGTATACAAGTAGGAAAAAATGCCGAAAGAATTTTTGCCGTTAACAATAAGATTAAAAAAAAACAAAAAAAAAAACAGACGACATGCATTTAACGGATGTCAGAATTCGTTGAAAAATACATCCCTACCCACCCTAAATTTAACCCCTTTTTCGAACGTAACTAATAACTGATAGAACAAAAGTTAATAAAAATGAACACGCTACCACCCCTTGTCTGAACGACTGGATTTCTCTGTATTCTTAGAAACAGTGAATTATGAATTTTTGTGTGCGTTTAAAACTCATTAAAGTTTTTAAAAATAAGTTACTCCAATATTCGTTTGAAGATGAAATGGAACTAATGTTTTTAATTTAATTACAAAATTAAATTTGAAGTTTTTAGCTTCCATTTTTGAAACATGGTTACTACTGTGTAGCGAAAAAAACATATTTTAAATCAGTTAATTTATAATATTTATGCTCTGTAAATTTACATTGAGCACTGTTTTGTAAAAATAAAAAATATCAATAAGAACACCGGATTATATATCTTACTGTTCTTTCTTCTTATATATATATATATATATATATATATATATATATATATATATATATATATATATATATAGCGTACTTGTATTAATAGATAAGGAAAATAATTACACACTAATACCCACATACACCAACATACGCGCGAATGTGCAAATAATTTAGAACAAGCTGCATATTCGGCGTTATCCGGAAACAGATGCACTCAGTTTGACAGCAATCAAAATCGTTATACAACACTTTGGAAAGTGCCTGAAAACCATACCACGGGTGAAATTAGGTAGATGGAACATAGCGGGGCCGTCGATAGCTATGCTAGCACGAAGTCACAAGTCATCGTGGGCTCTGTGGGTGTTGAACATACACAAATGTGTGTCTGCAATAGGGATTGGCTAGACGGGAATCCTCGAATGCGAGTGGCCAGATGTTCATATATACATGCACACTCCCATATAAACGCATATATATATATATATATATATATATACATATACATATGTGTGTGTGTCTGTGTGTGCGGGGACTAATTGCAACAGGAAATCCATTTTGTTTGTCGTGAAGTCCAGTTCATAAGAGAATCTCTCATGGGAAGATCAATTTTTCCCAACCGACTGAAGAGGATCATTTAATTCGAAGTGAAGTCTCACTCACAACATACGATTTATCTCTTATTTTTCCTAATTGAATAAAGTTACTTTGCAAGTGGATTTTTATTTATACACGAACGTGCCAACATATAACGCCATACATGTTACCGTGTCTTTCTTCGACTGAACGGTTCATAAATTGTAGATCTATAACAAAGTTGGTAGTTTTACAAGTATCAACTGAATGATATTTAGCCATCCTCTAATTCAGCGCTGAGACAAAATGAATTCTGAATCAAAGCTGAAGTAGAGAGAATAATACATGATTCTTTTACTCAGTTTTTTGTAGATATTTTAATTTTATTAAACAACAATAATAAACGTAATTATTGACACAATTATTACTGCGTATACAAATTTCTTGGTTGCAATTACCTCCATTTTGGAAAAAATCGTTTGCATATAATATGCTTAAAATGACTTTCATATCTGAAATTAAAATGTTCATAGGACAATTCAAATAGTCTCATTCGTTTATTGTTTTTATTTTTGCGTTCATCCGCCTTTCCTATGTTTAATACTATTTGCACGACAAAAGATTCAAACACGATCTTCCAGCGACTTTCTGTTTGTTTACATAGATATAAATTTCAGAAGAAAATTGTCTGAAAACTTATAGTTCCAACAGTATATATATGAGGAGTCAAAGTTGCTACGTCTGGTGTCGGAGTTACTATTAAAATTTGTATTTTATATGAATACTACCTTATGAAGATTGAGATATAGTAGAGTGGGCGAGCGAATCGTAGATTGGGGGCGAAAGTCCGGTAACATAGATTCGGTGAGGGCCCAGAAGACTCTTGCACCGATCATGAGAGCATCTTAAGGGAAATAAGTGGAAATAGCAACACTAAACAGATATGGTTCCAGAAAATGTAAAAATAAAATATAAGAATACAAACTAGTAACAATAACGAAACATTCATGATTACTTGTACAACAGTGATAGCTTGTACAGGTAACGAATTAAAAGAGTACACCCAAATAGAAAGATGAGTGCGACAAATAGGCGATTTATCGCAGAATTTATTCAATTTATTATCATGAACGTAACGTTAACAGCATACGCTACGCTGATGATACTTAGTTGATGGCATATTCAGAAAAGACACAAAAAGAATTATTGCGCAACATAGTCGAGGAAAGCAAGATGAAAGTTGTGAAAATGAATTGTAAGATAGAATATATAGTGATGAGCAAAAAGGACAGGCCAAGGTGTGAGTTACACATCGGGGACGTCAAAATTAAACAACTATCTATGTAATAATAGACAACAGGAGTGTGCCACGAAATTCGCAAAGGCATAGGTATAGCGAGAGATACTTTTCAGAAACTGAAAAGGGTACGAAAAACAACATTGGAAACAAAGAAAAAGTGCTAGAAATCCGTGAAAGTTGAACAATTTCGTCAAAAATGAAAAATAAAGAAGGTAAGCGAGTTGTGGAATGAATGAATGTCGAAAATATAAGGAATAAATCATGCGACAAATGAGAAACTTCTAAGAATTGCTTTTAGAAATAAACTGTTGCTAACAATCAGAAATTTGGAGTACATACAATGGGGAAAGAAGGCCTGGAGAATCTAATACTCACAGAACACCAAGACGGTAAGAGACACAAAGTAAAGAAGTGAGTAATCTACTTGACAAGTTTGTGAAAATGAATGGTGGAACACTATTTACATTGCTCGGACTATCATCCTCATCTCTTGCCATATTTGAGGATGAGGATGATAGTCCGAACAATGTAAATAATACCTCATATAGACAGATACTGAATGGTGGAATGCTCGAGAAAATTTTCTGGAAAATGGTCTGATTGGGCGAAAAATATTTTGATTTTTTACTATAACTTTTTTTTGTTCTTTGTAAGAACTACTTTGTGCCATTTGATTATCAGTATTCGAGAAATGAAAACGGTCACTACCTATCCTGGTTCTAAAAGCAGATATCTTGACCATATAGAGGCATTAGCTGCTGTGGATGAATTTATACATCTTTACGAAATTTACATTGCATTGTCCGCTGTCGTTGTGTGTGTGTGTGTGTGTGTGTGTGTGTGTGTGTGTGTGTGTGTGTGTGTGTGTGTGTGTGTGTGTGTGTGTGTGTGTGTGTGTGTGTGTTCCTGACACCGTGTAATGTTTGTTCCTAATGTTTATATTAAAAACTAATTATCGCTTAGTGCTATTTTAAAACCAGTATACATATATTCGAACTGTTTTTGACGTATTTTTATTATATTGTTAGGGGTGTCGTATAGTTTATTGAATAGGTTTTGTTCGAAATTTCATGATTTTAAATAAATGGGGGTAACATATTGTTATGGGAACTTACCCATAATAGAGAATGGACTATTCCGTACTCCATAAATACTGCGCCTCAAGAGGAAGCAGGAGGGACAGAGACAGTGAGTCGGGCAGTCGGCTAGACGATTACTGTAAGACATTGGAATAGTGATACTTCGAGACAACATAGTTCTCTCTAACCTAACCTGATTATTACTACGAACACTTGTACTCTATTGTACATATATTCTATTCGTAATATATATCTGTTTCATTCCATAACTGTGTTCGTGTTATTCTTCATTGGTTCTACCTTGAACGATCACCGTGGTAGAAGGACCTGAACCATAACATATATTAAAAAGAAAAATATTGTTTACCAAAATTTTCTAAAAACAAACATTCCAAAAAATTCATTTGTGAATAAGTCCTGAAAATTTAATTAAAATCGGACAATTACTTGATTTTTACAAGAATTTCCAAATCAATGTGTTTTCAACGGAAAAAAGCGCAAAAAAAACAATGTTATTTTCATGTCACCGCGATGACGTAAATAAAAGAAGACTTTAACCAAAATTTCGAACGTGTTAGAAAGGATTAAAAAATTTCAAAAAATAATTAAAAAATACTTTGGTCTTTCATCTTAATAATAAGATAAACATTTTGACGATAAAACTTTATTTTCGTTAAGTTTGTGGCATTTTTCATTACGCTATCTGTTTTCCCGCGAAAAAAACGGAGGTGCCTAGTTTATTCTATACTGCAGACTATCCAATCGAAACTAACATGGCGGCGTTCATGAGAAATCGCCGTCAGCGTCTTTATAGTCATTTATTTCGAGTAAATGGCATTTTCCTATTTTCACCAAATAAGCCAGTACACACAGGCTACAATACTCTAACATTACAGCAGCGAAAGTGTTAAAAAGAACAAAATATCATTCAGTTCAAAACAAATGGAAACGATAGAAATTTATATCAATGAAATTAAGAAAAGGAAACCATTTTTAATATCTTATGAAGATACCAGAAGTTTTGTTGCTAGCAATATTTAATTATTTTTGGTATTCTAAGAATATCAATAAAATGAACCATCAAAAATGAAGTATTGCTGCCTAGTCCTCACTTGCCTTTCTTGATAGAGTTCAAAAGCGTCTACACGGCCTTGTGGATAATGAATTATTTTCCACCCTAGAACCCCTTTCCCACATATGAAATGTCGCGAGCCTTTCGCTGCTATCGCTATTTCCATGGCATGTGTTCTGACGAGCTACATTCCTTAGTCCTACCACCCCGGCCTTTACAAGGTCACAATCGTCATTATAAATAATGAACAATAATTCCTACGAGATAATTCTTTAAAAATTAAATTTCTTTCTTTTGTATTCTACGGTTTCACGTAACAATTTTAAATGCAATAAAGTAAAGGGGTTGTTTTTAGTTTAAAACATTTACTTTTCTTTACTCCCTAAACATGGTGATGGAGTGTTCAATTTGCGCGCAAAACCCAAAGAGGAAACTTTTCGCTTATCCATTATAGCATTTTCAGAGAGACCTGTTCATTTTCCTTCATTTTGCTTTTGGTAATCGTGTTTTTTTTAATGTAGCAAGTGTAGACTTTTCCTTCCATTCCTACTCCTATCTCTTCTGGTTGTGTATGCGTTTTTTACTCTTTGTTCGTTGCACCATGCGCAAAGTATTTCCTTTTCTTTCGAGGTTTTCTTGCTTCATTTTCTTCTCTTGTCTTCTTTTGCCTTGTGTAAACTTGTGCATGCATTCTGCATCCTTTCTCATGAGTCAAAATCATAGTCGACGGCGCCATTTGTAATCATACACACGGGTACCGTTCTCAGTATTTCCCTGGGTGGGCAATTTATTCCACACTGTGTTTCAATTCTCGTTTACTCTCAGTATGCATAAAAAAAACTGGGAAAGGCTCATTGTACATTTACAGTTGAACAGGTGAAATAACGCTACGGCGAGAAATGAAAACGTGAAACTTATGAAGATTGAGATATAGTAGAGTGGTCAGGCGTATCGTAGATTTCGCCACTACTTCTGTCTTCTCTCATGACAGACTAATGGACCAGATCTTCCCTTCAACTAGCGAGAGCTCTGATTATTTAGTACCACTCCGTTTCCAATTTCTACATCACGACACGCAACTCGCAACTTGCCAACGACTGACTCTAAACTAATAATTCTCTGACTCTGCTCATATAAGAACGGAAATTTTCTAACTTCTAGCTAATGCCATTTGATCTCAAAAGTTTTTATTTGTTTGACTCACCTTCAATCTACTTGTGGACAGCGGGTGGCTGCTTTTTAAGATTTTATTGTCTACGCACTTATAAAACCTGACAAAGATAAAATAATTTAGGCCCCACTTGACGGCGTGAGCCTTTTTAAGCCAAGTTCAAGCGGGGGCACCTTGTGCAACAACAGCGATGTGTGTGACAAACCGTTTTAGGAGCACGAAATGCAGGATCTTGTTTATTTCTGATGGAAAGGCGTGACCAGCAATAATGACTGTGAAAAAAATATTTTTTTCTTAATGAAAAATTACTCTATCCAACAATGTTATTATGCTCCCTGTATCTATTGTAATTTCTGTGTAAATAAATGAGAAGTATTATTACTTTCGGAGAGTCCTCGTGAGTGGCGAGAGTTTTTTTTAAGCAGATTCCGGTTAATTGGTTCACTAGTCAATCAGAGCGACTGTTTATTTGAACAAACGACAATGCAACATCGCTTGGCAATCCTCGTTTTTCTTTATGCACTCCCCCATCCATCATGAGAACCTAAAGTACTTCTCAGCAAATAATGTCTTTCTATTCCCACCTTAGATGACCAAGTAACGAACGAAAGAATGAACAATCATAAAGTTCTATCCAACGGTGTTATTGTTTTTCTCTATTCTATTGTAGTTTACGTGGGAATAAATAGGGAGGAAGCATTACTTTTGGAGCAATCCGCGTGTATTATCGAGGTGGTGTAATGCTCTTGGATAGACCAAGAAAAAAAATCCCTTCTGAATATTACGTTTAATTGAACATGGCTCGAATGTGCAATTCTTCAATGTCTGAGCGGTCTAAAAGCACACCAGGGTTAACGGTGGTTTCTCCTACAGGGGGGCGCAGGTTCGAACCCTGACGGAAGGAACTTTTTTTCATTATGACTCTCGATTGCACAGTCTGTTAGACATAGTTTTACATTGTCTAAAAAACTGGAATCTTCTTCTTTTATGTGCCATGTCCCCTCAGGACGTAAGCGATCATGGCTCTTCACATCTTCCTGTCCCTTGTAACTCTTAATAAGCTTTGTCTTTTTATTATTTCTCCCAGACCCTGTTCTGCTATCCATTTGCTAAAGCCCATTAAGTATGTCACGTGTTGCTTTCCCCTGTTCATCTTTCCTTTTATCCGTCCTATGAGTATCAGTTCTCCTTCCTCATTACGTATCCCAGAAATTTCAACTGCCTCTTCCTGATATTAAGTATAGATTTCCTCTTTGTTTCCATTTTATCCAAAACCTCGTCGTTGCTTACATGTTCGGCCCATGACATCCTTAGCATCCTTCTGTAGAACCACATTTCTGTTGTTTCGAGTTTCTTCTTCATCTTTGAGGAGATTGTCCAGCATTCGCTGCCACAGAAGAGGAGAGATATCATGTAACAATTCAGTACTCTTTTTCAACGAAAATTTCCTGTCTCTTAATACTCTGCTTAGCTTTCGGAATGCGTCTTTAGCCACCCCAATACGTCTTCGGATCTCAGTGTTGCACTTTCTACCCTCTGTTAGAACACTTCACAGATATTTAAATTTCTGTGCCTGCTTAATTTTAGTGCCCCGACCTGTAAATTGCATTTTAAGCTCATCTTTTTGTTGATGACAATGCATTCTGTCTTCTTGTAGTTTACGCTTAGTCCCTTCTCGCTCTCCTTAGCTACCTTCTGTAGGGGGTTTTGTAGTTTCCTTTCCGTGGCTGCTATTAGCACTGTGTCATCTGCATATCTTTAATTGTTACGATTGTGACTGCCAATGATGAATCCTGGTAGGATTTCTAGTTCTCTCAGAATTGCCTCACTGTAAAGGTTGAATAAGTCCGGTGAGAAGATACACCCTTGTCTTACAACCCTTTCTATTTTTGTATATCTGCTGAACTCATTTTTTATCTGTATGCAAGTGGTTTGCTGCCAGTATAGATTTTTCATTATTCTTATGTCTTACCCGAATATGTCAAGGTAGCTGAGTAGCTCTAGCAGATCTAGTGGCGTACTTTGTCGATTTTTGCGTCGTCTATAAAACACAGGTATACGTCCTTCTATATTTGTGTTGCTCTTTCTGATAATTTTCCAGGCATAAATATCGCGTTCCTTTTTTCCGGTGTTTTTAACGAACCCGCTCTTTTCTTGTTCTATCTCTGGTTTGATTCTGTTGCGCGCTCTATTCATCAGAATTCGGATGGTGAGTTTTGTTATGTGGCTCATTAGGCTAATTATTTGGTGGAGTTCACATTCGTTGGTGCCTGGTTTCTTAGACAGTGCTATTAAAATAGATCTGCTTAGGTCTTCCGGTATATCACCACTGTTGTAGATTTCATTATTATTTCTGTAATCTTGTCTATGCCAAAATCATCTAAGGCTGCCAGCATCTCTATTACAATTCCGTCTGGCTCTGTCGCTTTGTTTCCGCTCAATTTGGCCAGTGCCGCTTCCATTTCGGTTTTTAATATTTCCGGTAGGTATTTCTGTGCATTGCCTGTTGTTCTCTTTCGTCGTTCCAGCGCTGAAGAATAGCCATCGCCTGTGGAGGCAGAATAGCCACAAAGGGGAAGCTAGATGGAGAGTTATACCAGGTAGCCCCGATTGATAAATATAATAATGAAGAAGAGGTGAGTTTGTGTGAGTCGGTAGATTTGAATTAATCCCCATAATGGTTGATAATACATGAAATAAGACAATAAAAATCTCAAAGGGAGATAAATTAGAACAGGCCCTACCAATTAGGAGCTTATAAACCAGGTACGGTTCGATAAGCAAAAAGTCAGAGGACCGTGAGGTGGTCAGGTAATAGTAGAGGAAATAGAAGCACCTGAAGAATTTAAGCACAGGGTGGGACAATTGTTGAGGGCCAACCAAGATGTAGTGGCCAATTCGGATAAAGTGCTGGGACAGACTCAGACTGTGAAAATGAGAATAGACACAAGTGAACACCCCCTCCCAATTAAGCTAAGACCGTAAGAACCCTAATTCATAGGAGGGTACTAGTAGAGGAAGCTGTAAATGCCATGATGGAAGCAGGGATGATAAAGAGATCCATATTTACCTGGAGTTTCCCCATTGTGGTGTAGATAAGAAGGATGGCGATATGTTTTACGATGGCTTCCGTCAGCTAAATGCTGTTACAAAACCATTAGCAGTCCCCCTTCCATATGTGACACCCAACTCCTCCTCTATCCTGGTCAGGGCACCGTTTGTGACACCCGACTTCTTTTTCAGTCACGACGCCAAAATGTGACGTCGGTCCTTTGTGACGGGCTAACCCTGGGACATCGGTTGAAGTCTTGCTGGGTTCTAGCACCAACTTGTCGTACTCGGCTCGCTTCCAACGCCTGGTCACCGAAGCAACTGCTTTGATCTCGATTCAACCCACCCACGTTGTGATTTGATCTTAGGTTGACGAGATCAATCAAACGTCGGGCCGTAGTGCCAGCCGAATCCGGGTCAAGGTGATACTGCACAATAAATGTAGACAAAAAAAAAAAAGCACAAACAACAACTTCAAGGCGAGCGACTGGTTAGGAATAGTGATTAATTTTATGTCGGTTTGTTGAGTTACAGGAGTGCGTCTCTCTCTTTCTCTCCCAGCCCGAAGAAAAAAAAATGTGGATTGTAACACTTTTGCGTTCCTTAACTAGTTCTGGATATCTGTATGGAGAATATAAGTCAGACTTCTATAATTTGTTCTTGGTTAGAAGTCTAATTCGGAAACTTGTTTTGGTGGGAAATCTAAAGTCGGACTTCAACAAATTTGTTCTTGGTTAGAATTCTAAGTCGGAAGGCATGGAATCGTGCGGTCACCTGTGCGAGGCGCGTCTCTCTCTTACTGTACTGGCTGTACTCTTCTGACTCACTGTCTGGACTCGACCCGACTCTCCGAACTCGACTCTCCTCTGCGAACTCTCTGAAACACCCGTAGATGTTTGCTTATATGGACGCCGATCAAAACCTGGCGTGGGGTCGGACGTGGTGTGGCCACCACGTTGATTTCAAATCCCCAATAAGGATTTTCTTTGTTTTCGGCCAAAAATAATTATCATTTTCCGTATTTGGAAATCTTATTCCATTCCCACCCTCTTCTGCTCTCATATGGGTATCTCACCATACTTTAGAGGGCGTCAACGGTTTTCCCACTTCCTCGCAGT
The DNA here is from genome assembly GCA_964036315.1 of Acanthosepion esculentum. Lineage (NCBI taxonomy): Eukaryota > Metazoa > Mollusca > Cephalopoda > Sepiida > Sepiidae > Acanthosepion > Acanthosepion esculentum. The sequence goes on from OZ038478.1 coordinate 97,433,570, forward strand.
AACATCTCATACCTATCCTCTCAATGGGCGGTGGCAGGCCTCCTCTCTGCGTCACATGATCATCTCCGCCTGGCTATTCGGCCAATAGGCGTCAACTGATAATCTCAATTTTTATCCAACTTCACGGGATATGTTTTTTCTCAACCAGGTTTATCCGTCAACATTAAGTGGACGATTCTTTTTTGGCGAAATTGGGTTAATTAAAATACCCTAACATAGCCTTCGTTATCACAAACGAACTTAAACAGAATGCAGATGTCCTGTGTGCGGTCGGCAGACGGCCCATCAACTACTGATAACACAAGTTCGTCATCCTGACACAGCCAATGTTTTATCTGCCCAGAAGCTCTGGTATCCCTCAACTAATTTTCACGACAATGACCATCAGAATTTTCGTGGGTGGTCTTTTTTTTTCTTTTATCATCTAAGTTGTTAAGTCTTGTCCTTCTGTTTCCTTCTCTTCTTTCTCTCTTTCCTTCTTTTGTCCTCGCAGATAATTTGGCATATCTCAGCATCACACTTCCGCGAGAAAGTAATGTGGTTATCTTGAATTCGCACTTGAAAATAACAAAACAAAAAATCTTTTTTTTTTTTTTTTCACCGATACTCTCTTTGGGAAAATAACAAAACAAAAAGAATATCGCTCAGTATGTCTTTCGTTATATCTATCGGTGTAAGTAATCGCTCAGTATGTCTTTCGTTATATCTATCGGTGTAAGTAATCGCTCAGTATGTCTTTCGTTATATCTATCGGTTTAAGTATCCCCGTAATTAACTTCTGTGGTTAATCAATTGATTAATTAACCTGCCGTTCCTAAATAGTGTTACACATAGATCGACGTTATTTTAGCTCTTTTAGGAAAGGCTACACGTTTCTCGTCACTAGAATTAAGGCCCGGATACTGGCAAGTAGCTTAGGATAAAACGGACCGGGAGAAGGCAGCATTAGCGTGTCTTGTGGACCTTTTTCAGTTTTGGGTTATGCCTTTTGGGCTGTCGAACGCCCTGGGTGTTTTCTAGCAATTAATGTCGATAGTCCTGAGTGAAATGAAGGAGTTTGCCATGGCCTATTTGGATGATCTTTTAGTGTTCTCCAAGACACCCGAGGAGCATTTCGAACACCTAAACCTGAAGGAAAATGGTTTAAAGTTGAAATTGCCAATTCCTCGGGAGATAAACAAAGTACTTAGGCTTTATAATCAATAATGAAGGGATTAAATCTGATTTAGGCAAGGTAGAAGTCATAAGGGCAATGCTGCGGCCCAAGACAGTAAGACAGGTAAGGGGATTCATAGGAGCCATAGGCTACTACAGAAGGTTTAACACCGCATTTTCTAGGTTAGCGGGTCCACTCATAGCTTTTAACTGTCTTAAGGAACAACTGACGGCGATACCTCTGTTGACATATCCCGACCTTACTAAACCCATGATTTTGTATACGGACGCAAGCGATCAGTGTGTAGGTGCAGTCTCCAAATAAAGATGGCTCAGTGCCAGGTACACCTGAAGAAATTCCAGTATATTTTTCATAGACTCTCTGAGACACAACAGAGATGGTCGGGGATTGAGAAGGACGCATTCACTATTATCTATGCCTTGCAGAAATTAGACTACTACCTAAATGGATCTATGTTTACCATTAAGACTGATTACAAGCCACTCCGATACTTACTGGAAGCTAAATGGACTAACAAAAAATTCAGCAGTGGGCATTAAAATTAAGCGGGTACAATTGCAAGATTGAGTATTTGGCGGGGAAGGACAATACCTGTGCAGATCTATTGTCAAGAATTCCAAAGCAGCTAGAAGCATAATCATTTAGGTTGGTACCAGGGGTATATGATAGGGCATACCAAATCCAGGTAATAAATTCCCATAGATTAAAAGACCGTCCTGTGTTGAAGAATGGGACAGAAGAGACACCATAAGTCATCAGCGACCTCCACTGGAGAGATATAAGAGAAAGAGGAGGGCAGCGAGATCGATGCCATCGGAGTCAAGATAGAGGGAGGTGACACCTCTAGGTATATTTTACGTGAGGGGGTGCTATATTATCTCTCAGGTAGAGATGTGGAAATGAGATTCAGATTATTTGTCCCTAAGGTGTTATGGTCTGAGATATTGGAATAGTCCCATGAGAAAATGTGTCACATGGGGATCGATAAAACATGCGAGCTGATAGGTAGGAATTATTATTGGCCAAGATTATATAATGAGATGACAGCTTACGTAAATAGCTATGGGGTATGCAAAGCACAAAATAGGAGACTTGAAGTGACCCCACTAATAGAAACTGACATTCCTAATTACCCTTTTGAAAAGATAAGTATGGATATTTCAGGTCCAAATGGAGAAACTCCCAGAAATAAACTGAATATAGTAAGCTTTGTAGATTGGCTAACAATATGGTCCGAGGCATATGCGATACCTGATAAGAAAGCCCAGTCTCTGATTTTATACTGACACAGATATTTCCTCGATATGGAGCCCCAGTGCAGCTGGTCACCAACAATGGGCCTGAGAATAGGATAATGAGAGAAACCCTGGCAAGTATGCATGCGATGCACGTGTCCACTTCCCCTTATCACAGAGCAATGCAAAGGTGGAGAGATTTCATAAAACATTAGGGGACATATTAGCGAAACTGACGGAGAACGACAAAGACAATTTAAATTCAATTTGTGAGCTATCTACACAAGTTAATCCCTTTATACACTATATATTCTGATAGGTTTTACCCAGGCCATATCGTCTGTGTAAGTCTAAAATTGCGTAAGTTTTTGCATGTTTTTTTTTTCATTTTTTAAATGAGTGAACTGATCTCTGTAAGAATGACAATATTCTGATACAAAGTTTGGTCACAATGTTTAAAAAATTGTATTATGCATTTTTATTTTTTATTTTCATGTTTAAGGTGCTTTTCGTATTTCACATAAAATGCACTTGATTTTTTTTATCGTATCCCCCCCCCCCATGCAATGCAATGAAGCCACTAAGAAACAAGGGGTTATTGAGTGTGGAAGAACAAGAAAAAAAGAGAAACGTAAGTGAGCGATAAGAATAGAAGAGTAATCAATACAGTAGATAGCGATTGACATTGATCTTCAAAAATTTAAATACAAAGTTGGCTGGAACGCATGAAGCCGGAAGAGATTTCCACGAGCAAGAAGTGCGAGAAAAGAAATTGTTCACACCGATTATATGATTTTCATCAGGTTTTGGTCATTTCTGTTGAAACTGAGTGAAATAAAATATTCGTATTGTTTCTATCTAGAAAGGGTTAAGTAAATGTTAAGAATTTTCTTTCTGAGTTTAACTGCAGATAAGAAATACCACTGAATAATCATTTTTTACGGTATGCGTGTACTTACACGTACAGACATGTACATCGCTGTCTTTATTTAAAATCCTGCAGAAATGTCATTAAAATATCTAATTAATTCCCAAAATAAAACCCTTTAAATAGATGAAAGGCAAAGAATAATCAAGTATGGGAAGTTTACTCAGTTTCTTTTGGACTGTTGAATAAGTTTTCTTAATTCTTTTAAATGTTTTGTTTCGTTGTAATGTTGTCTTCATGTGGGAACACAAGTAAATAATATCAATATTACATCTTCCTATACAAGATACCGAACTACTCAAAGCATTCAATGAGATATTACTGGGTACCACAATAGATATTTCTCTAAAAAGAAAATAACCAAAAGAAGTTACTTGACAAAACAGCTAACAGGATATTTGCTGACACAGATCAGTGGTTAGAATGCAGAATTAAAGGCTTGTTTTCTATTTCATGTACCAGCAGAAGTGTGCAGAAGTGGGGCAGAGGGTGCGATGGCCCCGGGCATCTATATCGAGAAGGTATCCAATCAAGGAGTGAAATAAAAATTTAGTTTTTGAAATTTTAAATTGTCTCTGTTAACTCCTTTGTATAAACGCTCTACAGATGCACGAGTTGGTGTGAATGTGGATCCGGGTTTTGATAAGCGAGAGACCAGAGTAGGCCCTCTACTTGAGCCTTAGGGGCATACAATCAAGGAGTTGTCCCGGGTATCACCAAACCTCTGCACGTCACTGTACACCAGTTTGTGAAACTATCAGTCATAGTTTTCATTAAAGAAAATTTACAACAAAAATTGATATGATTACAGGTTATTTACGTAATGGTATCTTCTTCTCTTCTACTTTTTCTTTTTTTGTGTGATTAGTCCATAAGTTGTGACATCAATAGATACCAAATGCAAAATATATAATAATAGGATATCAGATTGAAAACTGAGACCTGAAGCAAAACGTTTATAAACCAGTTACTTAAAGACTTTGAAACAAGTACGTTTTTCACAGCATGCGGATAAATAACGCGTTTAGAGAATACACAAAATCAGAAGTTTGACAAGGATGCGTTTTATCACCGGATAGCAAGATGATTATAAGAGGACTATAAGACCTATCAATATTTATTATGAGCGGATGTAACCATAACAGCATACGCTATCCAAACAAAAAACTGAAAGAACTACTAGACAAAGTCGATAAGAAAAGCAAGAATAAAGATATAACTATTAATTGTTTGAAAAGAAAATACATGGTTGTCCACAGACAAGTTATATATTGGGGATGCCAAAATCAAGTAGACGCGAGTATTTAACGCTTTCGGTAGTATAACAATAGACGTGGGTAAATATGAAACAGAAATCTGAAGGTGAATTGGGAATAACGAAAAAGTGATTTCGGAAACTGCGAGAAATCCTTCCAGTTCATTTGTCCACTGATTGTTAATAGTCTAATCTTAATCACATTTAAAATATATAATTTGAATTAATGCAATGAAGTGAAGTGAAGGTCATAAAGGAGCATTGATGATGATGATGATCATCATCATCACCACCACCACCACCACTAACACAGTACTACTGCTTAAGACTGTCCGTCATTGCTGACGACTACGCTGTACTTCCATCTCCGTCCGTCTTCTGTGGGCTGCTAAATGAGATAGCGATCCCGATCCGCCAGCGACAAGTTCTCGGGCATAGGTGGCAGGGAAACATGCCCGGTGCGGGATTGGCAAGTTGCAGATGACGCTGGCGTTGTCTCCCCTCGAGTGCTCCTCGTCTCTCCTCCTCGAAATGCGCCACTCCGGCGACACAGAGAGACCGCCAGCCGGTCCGATCCCTTGCGAGGTTCTATAATTGTGTCGGGTCAGTGTTGCAAGAGATAAGAGACGCGTGATAGTTTCGAGGTCGTGGCTTTGGGCCTCCACGTGGGCGGCTGCCGGTTTCGAGCTCTCCGAAGGATACAATTTTCGGGAGTCGATGGCCCGACATCCGCACATGTCCAACCCAACGTAGAAGGCATTGTCGGATGATGGATTCGATGCTGACGATTTCTGTATGCTGAAGAATTTTGGTGTGGGGAATTTAATCTCTTCAATGCGTCTTCTCACACGACCTGCTCAACCTAAACAGCGAGGCAATTCTTAGAGAATTGGAAACCCTACCGGGATTTAGCTTTGGCGGCCACAACCTTAAGATACGCAGATGACACAGTACTGATAGCAGACACGGAAAAGAAATTACAAAATCTCCTACAGAAGGTACCGACGGAGATTGAGAAGAAAGGACTAAGCATAAACTACAAGAAGACAGAATGCATGGTAAGAAGAAGAGCCTGAAATGCGATTTGCAGGTCGGGAACACTAGAATCAAGCAGACGCATAAGTTTAAATAAATACCTGGGAAGCGTCTTGACAGAGGACGGTAAGTGCGACACTGAGATCCGTAGACGTATTGGGATGGCCAAGACACGTCCCAAAAGCTGGGCAGAGTATTGCGAGACAGGAGGATTTATTTAGTAAAAAAGAAAAGAATACTGAACTGTTACGTGATATCTGTCCTTCTTTACGGCAGCGAATGTTGGATGATTTCCTCAAAGATGAAGAGACTCGAGGCGACGGAGATGTGGTTCTACAGAAGGATGCTCAGGATATCATGGACCGAGCGTGTGGGCATTGGTGAGATCTTAGAGAGGTTGCAAACAAGAAGAAAGCTTATACTTAACATCAGGAAGAGGCAGCTGAAGTTTCTGGGACACATCATGAGGAAGGGGGCCTGGAGAATCTGATACTCACGGGTCGAATAGAGGGAAAGAGTGACAAGGGAAAGCAGCGCGTGACATATCTGACGAGCTTGAGCAGGTGGATGACAGAACGTGGCCTGGGGGAGGAAGCAGAGAGAGGGAACTTTCTGAGAGCTGCAAGGGATAAAGAGAGGTGTAGAGCCATGATCGCCTACGTCCTGAAAGGACATGGCACATAAAAAGGAAGTAACGTGCAAGATCCGCTGAAGGCAGCGAATGTGGAATGCTGGGCGCTGACAAATAAAACAGTTCTACTACAGTAAGTAGTAATAAACTTATGCAACATTTAGCAAATGCATGTCACAAAATGTTTGTATAAAAAAAACAGAATGAAGAAATGAATACAAATGGTGTGGAAAAAATAAAGTCTCAACGATCTCCAAGAGAAATATTCAGATATTCCCTTCATGGGTCTGTATGTTTTTGCTGTTTTATTGTTGGTGGTGGTGTTTTTTTGTTTTTGTTTTGCTTTTTGTTTTTTGTTTTTTTTTAAACTCGGAACTTTTCTTTTTCTGTTATTTTTATGAGTGGGCAACAACATTTGTTCGTTCCTTAGCCCTAACTCACCAAGCGGAGATTTCTGTACAGATCAGGGATTGTTTTACATCTTACATCAAATAAGTATGGACAACTGGCATATAGTATTAGTTGTTTACACGCTAGTAACTTCACCTATCACCATAGTTCCTCAGCTAAACAATTGTCAAATAGACTGTAACGTTGACCAGAAAAAAAGGTGGGTGACAAAAGAACAAATGGAGGTAAAACGCGGCTGTAATAAGTAAAGGAGTTTTTATTTCCCGTGATTTGCAAGGTTCGGTTGTTTGCGCATTCCGGAGTATCATAAATCAGTCGTGGGAGACTAAGAGTTTGTTTGGGGCATAACCCACGGTCGAGATAGACAAAAGAAGAAAACCAACATGCATTTTGCTTTGTAGCAAACTATTTTAGTTTAACAAATATCAGTATACGGTCTTGAAGATGGTAGGAAAATTCAACAAAAACAATTGACTTGCCACAAAATATTGAAACATACTTCCCGACTGCATTTAGACTTTTATACAGTAGTATGTGTAAATGTAGCAATGCTGCTATCATGGAAAGAAAACAAAATATCACATTTAAAACTGTAGTCGAAACACTTCTCGCTGTGGAGGAGTGGTCAACAAACTAATTAGATCCTTATTCGGTGACCTAGACTTGTATTCTAGTGGCAAATTAAGCTAAACTTAGTAAACTAAAATGTCAGAAAGTTAAAGGCATTTATGTAATAACGTGTAACACACCCATTCATCTAACTAACGGTAGTCACACGACAATGGGATCTTGAAAGTATTACGCAGCTATATCTATCCATACACATTTCAGAGATGTCTATAATTGAGTTGTGTTTGATGGGTGTTGATACACAGAATTTAGTAAGTTTTGGTAACTGGTAACAATCATGCTCAATGGGAGGTAAATCTGATGACT
>OZ038478.1:97453677-97543677 GCA_964036315.1 Acanthosepion esculentum
ATCAGTGTTCTTTTCTGTTACCTTCACAGTGTCAACTATTTTTGGTGGTCCAGGCAAAAGTTGGTCTTCAGAGTCACTGTGAGAAGAAAGATCATCTGTGGCTGTCCATTCACTACCTGGAGTCATCGGAGTAAGGACATCTGTTTCTGATGGGGAAGTTATGTCACCTGCTACTTCTGAGGAAGGAGTGACTCCCAGCAAGCCTCGTTCACTACAAGGGGTTACTTCTGTAGAAGCAAGGAAGGCTGCCAATGCTGCCTCATCATGATCAAGGGTGATATCACTAAGATTAAGATTTTTTGCCATATCCTTGCCCATAACACCTGAAATAGTCAAGAGGAATCAGATTAAAAAATTAGAAGAAAAGCAAAAATATGCAGAAAAATTTGACTTGAACTTAAATGAAGAGTTAATATGTTGACTTACGTTCCATATGGCCATGTGTCTTGTAAAAAATTAAATCATCTTGGAATGCTTCTTCAAAGGTTTCTGATCTCTCTCGTAAAACTTCCTGTTTCTTCTTCTCCAGTTTCTCCACTAAAATAGCGTGTTCATGACTCATTTGGTCTGGGAAAAGAGAAAAATACTTGTCAGGAATTGATTAAGGATTGACAAAAAAGAACAAAAAAAAAAACAATACAGCAAGAAATCAACAATTTTAAATGGCCAGATAAACAGATAAAGTGTGTATAGATTTGTTTTGTGGAAAGACATCTCCATAAACATATTTTATGATTTTTGCAATTGTGTGTGTGTCTGTGGCAAAAAGAGGATGTATACTTTGGTTGTTCATAATTACTATGCTTATTTTCTTAAGATTAGTTTAACAATAATTTTTTAATTAAATATTAGCTCAAGCTACGACTGATTTTCAAACACTTCCTCCACCACAGACATAATCATTTTCAGTTACTCTTGAAGAAAATGTCAATTTGGAAAAAATTCAGTTTGGGCTAAACATGTAAGCTAAAAGTATTCTTGGCAATAAATTGATTTTATCAATATTATTCAGATATTGATTAATTAAACATTTTCTAAGCTGCACTAGGATACACATGTACATTTAAATTTTTATTTAACACTTAATTTTCTGGGAGAAATGCTACTGCTAAATTAAGAGTGAGAAAAAAATCAAAGTGCAAATTTGGATTCTTCAAAAATAGTGTTACAAAATTATTTACACCAACATAAATGGTCACTTTTTTGTCTCATTTTCATCTCCTTTACTCAGAATGTTACTTGTAAAATAGAGAGGTAAATGTACTATGTTGCTGTACACGTAATAGTAAGCCTTTGTTCAAAGTTTCTTTTAGGAGTGAAAATGATGGTAGAAGAAAAGCCATTTGTTTTATTTCCATTGTAGATATCACACTCAATGCCTTATAATTTTGAATACTGAATATGAAAGAGTCATAAAACCCTAAAGAAATATGGTAGACAAATGCAATGCTTGCAATGACTTTAAAGTTTAATAAACAATGAAAATATATTCATTTGACAAGGCTTAGAAACTACAGATTAAAATTAAAATCTGTGGGAACTGCATTTTGATATCATGCCCAAAATCCAGAACATCATCCAAAAATCAGAAGTTTGAAAACTAAAATTATATTCCAGTTTCACTTAAACACAAAACCATAATTTTCTTCTTTGCTGCATTTATTGATGCAAGATCAAACAATTTTCTTACCTTTCATCTTTCTTAAGTCATCATCTTTTCTCTTTTTGTAATCTTCAAGTTGTTCAATATGTGCAGTTTTGTGCTGTTTTAACTCAAGCTGTTCACTGAGATCTTCCAATTGTACCAAGGCAGCTTCCACAGTATCACAACTCTCTTCTAAACATGCTTAGAAAAAAAAAAGAAAAAAAAAAGCAAGTATAATACAAATATATTTTTCTCACTGAATTAAATTTTGATATTTGATTATTTGACTGAGAGAGAAAAAAAAGGAGATAAATAAAAGATAAATATAAAACTTCATATTAGTCAATCTGAAAATGCAACTAGATTGAAAACATTATTTTGTTTATATATTGAGAGGTATTTTGTTTAAGTTAAAAATGGATTAAATGTTTTACTATCAAAATCATTACAATTTATTTTAGATATGCTTTGTATGATTCCCTACTCACAAAGTATTCAATACTAAAAGCATTTTCTTAAAAATGCATTGGGAATAAATCATGGCACTTTGGAAAATAATAGAAAAATAGATTTTATGACAGAAATATATTGAAAAAATGATTTGAGAAATACATTACAATTTCTTAGAATTTAGTAAAAACAGTTTACTATCAAAGTGCAGTGGAAATTATTTACTTTAGAAATGCATTATAAAGAAATCAAAGAACCTTTTTAACACTAATTACATTTCTACAGCACAAAACCTACAATAATTACTTTCTACTAAAATAGTAGAATTGTTTGTTTATCATAAATTCTTGGGATAGCATTTTACTAGTACATGAATTTATGCACAAATTCATTTGTTATTAATATTTTATTATTTTAATTTTTTTTTTTTTTTTTACATACCAAGCAAATCTGTCAGATTCTGGAGTACACTCAGAAAACTTGGTAGACTTTTAACTTCTCGATAGAACCCTGTAAGATTGTTGCAATTCTTTTTTATATCACCATACAGTATTTGAATTTCCCGATCTGCTGCCTAGAACAAAAGAAAAATTAAAGCATTAAAATCATTACTTTTTGTAAAATCTTATTATATAAAAGCCATTGTCACTTTCTGTTTCTTTATTGGTTTTCTGTCACACTAAAGGAAAGAGAAAAAAACAGGCTGAGGGTAAAGTAAGGATCTACTGTATCTGTGTCTACTACTGCAGCTGTTGATATCTCAATAAGAACAGTATCCCCTCCAACCATCAAATAATACTGAGATATTAAACTCATTTCAAATAATGAAAACAAAATCTAACATTTTCTTTTAATTGTTATTACATCTTAAACAAGTAAGCTGTCATTTTAAAATCTAAAATCAATATATATTGATTATTTTCTTCAACATTGTTTAGTCTCTTTAGTGCTGGAATAACTTTCTTTTCTTAAAACTTTAACTCAGGCAAAACACAAGATCCCCAAAAATAAACATAAAAAATTAAGCAAATTGTTAAAAGCTATTATCACTTTTTTGTCTGTTGGTTTTCTATCATAAGGCAAACAGATATATTAAATGAACTAGTGAAGTACTTGTCAAAAATGACTGCTTATCTATACACAAATAACCCTAATGATTTTTATAGGTATTACACTAGTAATAGTATAAAATTAAAAAGATATAATTAATGTTTATGCTAATTCATAAAACTGGTGATATATAAACAAAATCAAACACTATCTTGTTTAATTATATGAATAAATACTACTGTTTCATATATCTACAGTGGATTCATTGGAGTATGTTATCAAAGAGTTGAACAGATTTGACAACACAAACCAGAAATTAGTCATCTAATTGTATGAATGGATAAGAATATAGTTATTTACTAATGTTAGCCTGGTGTTGGCATAACCTGTGAGAATATAACTCACTAATTCAATATTAATGCTGCTTTGGATCAGCAAAGAGACAATAGTCTAAAAGTTTACTTTCTCTGCTTACATTAACTACCAACCAATTATTCAAATAATTAATATTTAAAACATGAAAGGTTTCTTATATTTTTAAATACATTAAAATAAAAAAAAAGTATGAGTAACAGGAATATGTACCTCAGCTTTCTTGGCATTTTCTTCATTAACAGTTTGAACATCTTTCCATACTTTCTGGTATCTGCAGATGGAAAATATACATTGAAATTTTTAAAATATTTCATATATATATATATATATATATACACACACACACACACACACACACACACACACACACACACGCACGCTGTAATTTGAAGATTTTGGAAATATCTGAAGAGACATGCATCATCCACCAACTTTCTTTATACCTGATAAAAACTATAAAATAGACTAACCAAAATAGGTAATGTGACAAGGTGGGTGGTGACAAATTCATACAGAGCGAGTAAAACTTACTTCAAGGATGCTTTATAGAGTTAAAAGTAGAAAGGACCAGTTTTATGGTACAGAGCAAAGAAAGAACTTGTGAAAAGACTGCATTTAATTCATATTGGAATAAAATGCACAAATTAATTTTGATAAATTAGATAGGCTGAGGGATTCTTAAGGAATATTGAGGATAACAAAGTATAACAAGGTATGGCTCTGTAGCCACCTGCTACACTTACAAAGTCAGGAGGAAATTATAACAAGTGATAAATTACTTCCTTGGCTGAAGTAAAAAGATTATCTCTAAAAACCTTTGAAATTAAGTTATTAACATAAAGACTTCTTCATTGGATTTGTGTGGCTTGATAAGTAAAATAATTTTGTAGAATTGGCTTTCCCAAGAAAGTGTTTCAGTTGAGCAATCAGTTATGTGGTCATGTTTGCTTACATAAAATACCAGTCATTTCCTAGTAACAATAGTTTTCAAAAACTGAGTTATCTGAAATTGGTCAAGTGGGAAACTGGCCATGTGCTTTTCAAACAAAGACACTTTGAGAGCATAAATTAATGCTTGATTCTTACCAATCAATCAGCATATTAACTGGCACATTGGGTAGTTCTGCAAAGATGAGAGAAGAGCAGATTGTAGTTGTGGTTGTGAATGAACAGACTACCATCCTAACCTTTGAAAAGAAGGCAAAATGAGCAAACAAACACATAACTGTTATATCTATTATTGTCATAGTTATAGATGTGCAATTCAAACTTCAAACTTCTGCATATTACCATCAAGTATTAGAATTGTCGAAAGGAAGTCACTAATTAGAAAAATCTGTAACCAAAAGTTAACGCAATCTACATCAAAATCTTGTGTTTCGGTCGTTGTCAATATTTCAGACTTTACTCAATCTATCACCTTTAGTTTTATGTGAAAAGTAACTGATTTAGGTTTGTGATGTTCTAACCTTGAGTCTGGGACTACTTCTGATTTTATCTAAATACAAGATTGGTGGACAAGTCTTCCCTCCAGGACATAGCTGGACTAGGGACCGAGATAATGAACCCATCCTAGCCAAATATAGTAGTACAATAACAACAAAAAGAACATGATCAATGACACTTAAAAGAAAAATATACAGTGAGGAAAATATTGAGTATAAAAATATTTTATCACTTCAAATCATTTTTAGAGAAGCTGTATAAGTCATGTTGAAAATGTGATTGGCTGATAATTCATTTAAATGAGAATTAAACTTATAATATTAGCAGACTAACTACTGGAATTTCATAGTAGGTACATTATATATTGTTACATATTAGCAATTAGTCTAGTCATTTGTTTGGAAAGGATTAAATACCCACAGAAATTAAATGTACTTTAGTTACATTCAGTCATATGTATTGATCTATTACATGACTTTTGTGAGCATTCAAAAATCTTCTTGTCATGAAAAAGAAATATTTTTATAAGTCTATTACAGTTGGCCATTTTGTGATTCTAGTTGTGAAAGTGATGACTACTTAACACCTATGTAAGTTGCAAGTGAAATTAAAAATATGAAAATATTTTTTACAAGTAGAGATTAATTTTGTTACATTAACATCTATAAAATAATATGCCAAGTTTATTTATATGCTTTCTGTGAGTAATGTCTGCAACCTTTGGCAGTACTATAGTTAAATCCCACACACTGATCATGCCAGTGGCTTTACTATGACAATAGTAAGTAATTTGAAGATGTTTACAAAGTCAGGCAGTAAAAAGACAAACTCCAAAGAGCAGAATACAATGATAATAACTGGAAAAATATATTTATAGTTTGACACATGGGAATGGCACACCTGAGTTTCAAATTAAAACAATTTAAGAAAATACTTTTTTTTTTGAAACCTTGAACATTCTACAACCTTTTGGTCCTATTACCTAGCAGTGCATACAAATTAATTTACAAAATGGATTTTATTCAAATAAAAAACTTTAACAGAGACATGCACAGTAGGCCCATAAGCACTGTTCTAGGGCTAAAATCTTGTATGTGGAAACCTAATAACAATTCTATCATTTTTGCTGGCATGAGTAAATAATGAGTGTAATAATGTGTTATTTTTGGGGTTTTTTTTTGCAATATTGGTGATCTCCTGTCTAGTGGTTAGGAGTAGGAATGTACAACACAGACTTCTGTAGTTGCAGTTGAGAGTTTTCACTTTATTTGAATGTATAATAAAGACAGATCAAAGGGTGAGATCTCCTTATTTTAACAATGTTGTGCTGTCACTGATATACCTTAATAATATTGAGTTTCAAAATGCAGGAACAAATAAATGCCCTTCAGGCTCCCTCTATCTTCTGTGAATTACAGTTTATCTTAAATATGGGAATCCATAACCAATTCCATGTAATCTGTCATGTGAGAAGATGTCATGTACTGAGCTAATTCAACCATATGCCCTTTCATCACACTAACAATCCTGTTTGGTCAAGCCACATAGCTGAATATATTACAATAGGACTTCTATGTCAAATTCATTTTTAAAATATTGGATAAGATCAAAGAGATATTTTAAGAAACAATGACATAAAGAGCAACTAAAATCACGTGTTGATTTTCTGCTTTATTCTGCACTTACTTGAAAAGAAGATCAGCCCCAGCGTTATAATTAACATTGTCAGTATTGACAACTTTTACAGGGGAGACAACAGCATCATGTCCTTTAATTAAGCCAATTCTACAATAGAAATGAAATAAAAGAAAAGTGTGTGAACATTTTAAAAAATGAAATTAAATATTACTTGACAATACAAAAAGCACAAAAAGCATTTAGAATGAATATTCTGAAAATGTTCAACAATTGGTTCCCACTTGAAATGATAAGCCATTTTAATGAACCAACAATCTCAAGTATTCAGTATTTAAAAGGGAAATAAACACATGCAAATTTTGCACATTAAACAATCCTTAAAAACAGCACAAGTTTAATTTCTGATTTACTGTTTTAAAATTGTGTTGTCAGAACACACAAAAATTCAGTTCAACTATTCTAAAATGCTAAAGATGTATAGAACACACATACATAACAATAAAAATGAAGTAATATCCAATATAAATTGATATGCTCCTCACACCTTAAATTCAAAGTCTAACAAATTTTTTTTTCTGAGTTAAACCATTTTTCTGGAGGTACTTGATTACATTTACTTGATTACACGATGCCAAATTTTGTCTCTTTCCAAGAGAAGTCACTACTAATTATTTTAAAAGTCTTCTTTGAACAGTCAGTTTACATGGAAAGATACAATTCAGTTAATAAGACTTGAAATTAATGCATTCAAGATTTCACAGCTCTAGTATCACTCCTTCATAGTCAGCCTATGATTTCTTCATATGATGTAGTTGTTAAAATTAGAAGATGAAGACAAAAGATTTTTATTTCTTACAGAATTACATAAATGGAGCCTTCTTGTTAACTTATTGCACTAGGAAAATATTACAATAAAATATAAACAAACCAGCATCAATGATTCAAGACTTTTGATCCAGGCAAAGTAGAAACTCTTAAATTCCTCCTTTTATAAGTAAAAGATAAATTTGGTCTGCATTCCCAGCTTAGAACAAAACAGTCTGCAATGTTTCTTATTTTAATTATAATATGCATTTAAATATCACCCTTGTGGCTTGTAAAAAAAAAACATACATATTGATACGTTAGTTTTTTTCTTTTAACTGACCTTTTTTTTTTTTTAATTTTCTGTCCTGCAAACACCTTTTTTTATCTTTCTATTGGTTACCTTTAAGAAATTGCTTATCTACTTGTATGCATTCTGCTATCCTTTATTTTAATAAATTTTTGGAATTGTGAAAATCTGTTCATTTTTACCTCGGACATCATTCTTTTGTTTTTCCTATGGTAACAAAATTTTTATTTAGCATTTTTTTCCTCAAAACATAAATCAGATGGAAACTCATCAATTTAAAATGTTTACTATGCATACAATGTTACACTTGTAGTGTTTACTGGAAAATGTAAGCACTATATTGACCTGTCTAGTAACATGAGTTATGATGCTTAAGGCAAATATTCATAATTCAAAAATTTTTTTGCAAATGCATATTGGTTTTGGGGTTTTGTAAATTGATCTGTTTCCTTCATGTGAATGAGTGAATTGTTGGTTACTGAATACATATTGCCTTTTTCTTACACACATTTGATTGAGTAACCTTTTGAGTTCTTATCTATTACTGTGGCATTATGCCCTTCCATTAATCTTTTGCTTAGGAAGAATCCTTAGAGATATTTTAAAGGATAATATAGACACTATTATCCAACTTATTAAATCCGATGAAGATTTATGAAAAACCACCTTTCAGGTGCAGAAAAAACAAAATTGAGCGGTTTTTAGACTCTCTTGATTTGGTGAACGATCAGATCAACAATAGCTATCTTAATAGTGAGGTAGATGAGGAAGTTGTCAAAAAAAAAAAAAAAATACAATAAAGAAGAGACTTTATGTCATTCTCATGTCATGCTATGCTTATCCTGACTGGCTGAAAAATGAGATGAAGTGAAACCCGCCCCTAAAGCGTCGACTGTAGAATTCTCATTATAATATAGCTCCAAAGCTGAAATGCCCCATTTTTGACCCACCAAGTTTGACACAAGACAAATTATCTAATTTTTTAAAGAAAGTACCTGCCCATATATATTCTAATAATGCTCATTCCTTTGTTGCAGGTTGAAACTTGATTAAACAGGTGTTTATCTAAGATGAATTTGAAGCAAAATTTATTATCTTCAACATTAAACATCTTACTACACCCTTATACTCAACTTGGTTTGGAAGAGTTTGGGCGCATCTTATAAAGATGGTTAAATGTTGTCTGTATAAGTTAGTGAGACAGGAGAAGTTACCATACGTTGAATTTCTTACCATTTTTTCTGATATTCAGAATGCTATTAATTCTCAACCACTCACTGACAGGTGTTTGAGATATTGTAGTTTAGATGTTATCACCCCAAATGCTTTCCTTTGCCCTCATTATTATAGCTCTATTTTCTTTTTTTTAAATACAAGCAAAACTTTCTTTGGTGATGAATTATCTTCTGGGTCTGATCTTTTGAAGAGTCTGGAACATAGATACCTCTTTCTTGATAGATTTCATAGTTTATGGCATGAAGAGTATCTTCTTAGTCCGAGAGACTTATATCAGTGATTTTAACACTATTATTGTTAACGATTTGGTGCTCATCAAGAATCTGGTCAAAGCTCACCCTTACTAGTCTTTGGATAGGGTAGTTGATGTTATTTCAGGTGAAGATAATTGTGTTAGATCAGCCAAGATTAAGAGACCTAACAGTAACATTCAGTTACATTCCCTTAAGCACCTATATTCTTTGGAGTTGTCTATCATTCATTCCCATCAGATGACTGTTTTCTCCAAAGAACTTTAAGATTCTGAAGATACTTCTGATATTTCTGTATCTGCAGTTACTGGTGCTCCTGTCTCCAGTTCTAATTCTAGACCTCATAGAACCATTAGGAAAATGTGTGAAAGAAATGACAATTATCTTTCACATTGAACTTGAAAATTCAATATATATATTTTTTTTATTTTGGATGCCTTGACTGAGCATACTTTATTAGAATGCCATTCACAGTTCTTATTGTGTTTATTCTGAATTCTCAGGTGCCACACATATATGAAATTACTATATAGTTAATTCAGCAAATATTAATGTGGAGCTAAGTGAACCCTGTTGAGTGAATTTCTTTTCTATTTTCCTTTTTTTTTTCTTCTAGGCACAAGTTTAAGAAATTAATTTAAGAAAAAATACGTTGAAAACAGATCAATATTTTATTTTTAATAATTTGTGTAAATTAGAGTTTATTTTTTAAAAAAATGTCAGTAAATGTTCTTTTTCCTTGTAAAAAAATTAATTTTTACTAACGATTATTTGCAGTTACTATCTGGTCATGTCATCCTCTGATTGGTTAGAGTTACTGGTTTTTTTACTTGGGTGTCTGGGGAAAAGTCTGTAAAAGAAGTAAAGAGGCCAAAACTTTGCTTCCGCCAGCGGAAGTACTACGCAGTGAAATAGTGAACATTATGGCAGTAATGGGGGACGAATGACCAACAAGTATATTTTTTGTCAATAACTCCAAAACTCTAGGTTTCTTCATAATTTAATTGTTAATTTGAGTTCAGCATGTACATTTACAAGGAATTATGACGATTTGGGAAAATTTCAAGAGATATTTAACGCGGGTGTTAAAAAGCAAATTTACCTGTAAATTTGTATGACTGAGTTTTACGTTATGAATTTTTTAAATTAGATTTGTATTATTGTTGATAAATGCCTGCCCCAAAACATAACACCGTTACTTCTTTCTTTACCTAGACTTATCTGAGCTCACATTGGAATTTAAACTCAAAGTTATGCATCAGAAATAACGTCTGAAATACATCATCATTTTTAAACTATTTAACTACTTAAAATCTCTGCGAAATAAAACAAAATAAAAATCACGAATTGTTTTTCCGGAGTCTAACCATGTTTTATTTCTAAATTATGAGGCGAGGTAAATAAATAGTTTTAGCCTTTTACTAGGAAGACAATTCAGAGTTGGGAGTGTACCATAGAAATTGTTTTGGGCGTTAAAAACAATATTTTTTTTTTAATTAATTTTTATTTTATTTTAGTGTCAAAGGACCAAGTATGTAGTAACTACTAAACAACCAGGAAGTAAATGAAAGTTGAAAGATGAATGAAACTACTAACAAGTATTTGTTTTTTGTTTACAATTAACACTTTTAACAACAGAATTATAAATCTTGCATCATGCATGTAATTGTAATCGTAAGAAAGAAAACAATATTATTATTATTATTTTAAGTTTTACAGTACACTAAGAGGATGAGATATGTTGCAAATAAATTGGCAAAATTTTCTTCGGCAGCCTGTTCGACACTAAAAGTAGCATGTCCAACGAACAAGCAACAAACGTTATTCGTGGAGAGAAGAAATGAAGTGTGGTCGTCCACGACGTGATTAAAATTTTTAAAAAATGCAGATTTCTTCAAATATGTACAATTTTTTTAAAAACTTCCACTTATTTTTCGTTTTTAAAATTCGTTTTTTTTGCCTTTCCTTTCTTTACAATATATATTTTTCCAGTTATAAAATAAAAGATCATTTAAATTTATAAAGTTTTCTAATAAGCAGTGTTAATGTCAATGATTAATGTAGTTACTTAATTATTCAGTCAAATGATAAAATAACACCAAAACAAATTAGAGATCGTTCTTTTTTTTTTCTTGCAATGGAAACGGGAAAAATTAAGATGGCAGAATGTCAACAATCAACATGCATTTTTTCGCTTTTTCATGCATTTTTTCTATTCTTACCCGACTGAGAGGTCCTGTTGAACAGTCTGGAATCTATCCTTAATAGCTTCAAACACACTCATTTCTTCACCGCCTCCCAATGAAATCATTCAATCGCTACGTTGGAATCGGCTCCATCTTGATAATCATATAACCTTAATCATGTGACCTTTTCCTTAGTCATGTGATTCGATAAATTTCTATTATTTTTTATCGATGAACATTTTTGCTTCAATTTCTGTGTTAAAGAGATTGTTAAAGATTAAAAAATAAATTTATTTAATACAGTCATCAAACACTGTAGCGGCAATAAAACAACTATGAAGGAAAAAATTAAATATGTATGTATAAAAGAACATTCAAGGAAATAAAAGTTTTATGCTTAGGAAACTATGTCTGGCTCTGGCACAAGCATATCTCCAGAGGGTGATCATTGAGAGCTTAGCATTGAGCATATAAAATGAAAATGGAAAAAATTATTACATGGATTAGAAAAATTATCTTTGTGTATAAAATAAAGTAGAAACTATAAATAGACCAACTTATTCATTCCTACATGCAAAAAGAAAAACTCAATGCTTTCCTGCCTTTGTATGAACTAGAATGAATTTTTTTGTCACATGCCATAATAAAATATAAACTTATAATTTTATCCCATGACTTTTTCTATGCATTGTATGCCAAAACTATACAAATACATGTCAAAGGATCCAAAAATAAAAATATACAAAAAAATTAATGAATGCAAATAAAGACACATAAGTATTTGTATGTTGTGACTAGAAAAATGAAACTAACAACAGCAGGTTGAGAATAGACATTAATTGTTTTTTATCTTACAAATTATTCATTTTTTAATTCTTAAAATAGGCATTTATTATCTTATAAATAATTCATTTTTTTCACTTTATAATATCCAAATGAATTAAACAAAAGACTAAGTTATAGATGAAGAATACAGTGAAAAAATTGAGAAACCTGACTTTGTAGGTAATTTTGTAAATGAATACTTACCATATATATATATATATATATATATACACACACACACACACACACAAAATTACCTACAAGGTCAAGTTGCTAAATTTTATCACTGTATCAGCTCTTTATTATAACTTTGTCTTATCATTCATTGTTTATGAATAAGACAAAACATTATTTGTAAGACTTAAAAAATATGTTTACTGCTATTAATTTATCTTGTATTTGAACAAGTGTTTTCTTTTCTGGACACAGGGTGCATAGAAACAGCCCAAATGTGCTGTAATTCCAACCACTTTCAGCCATTATCAAGGATGATGTTATTTTTGTTTTTTTATTGGGTGTATGGGTTGTGTGTATGTTTCTAGAGTTATGGGGATGTTTTATTTTCTGAACACAATGAGCACATTGTGGCCATATTTGTAGTTAATATTATTAAGTGTTGGCTTTTTCTTTATTATTGTAGCTTCTATTACTTTTAATCTTTGTTTTACATATGGATGAGTTTATTATGTTTGTATTTTCTACTAGTATGTTTCGGATGGAGTCTGGTTAATTTGTGTGTGTGTTTAAATGGATTCTAATATAGCTGTGGTCGGATAGGTGTAATGTAAGGCGTCTGGATAGGCATGTAGTAGTGTGATCAATATAATTATTTATGAATTCAGTTTGATCAGGAACACAGTTCCTTAAGGTGCATTTGAACTCATAAATAATGTTCACCAAAAAACCCATCCTATGCCACATTTTTGTGGACCAAAAAAGACAACCCAAACTTTTCTATAGTGATTCTGCATAAGCTTGTGAATTGGTTGACATCTTGCTACTGTGGAGACTTAGGTATACTTTCAATAGCATAAACACTGGACTATACAGAGATGATGGAATTATGCTCCTATGTAACACCAACCCACAACAAACAGATTGAATTAGAAAATATCAAATTATTCAAGGATCATGGACTAAATATCACCACTAATACCAATTCCAAGGTGATCAACTTTCTGGACACTACTTTTGGCACTTCCAAAGGAATATACATGCATTATACTAAAGAGCTTTATAATCATAAATACATTAGCAAAAAATCCAACCACCCACCAGGAATTTTAAACAACTTGTACAAATCAGTGCAATACATACTCTCAACTAACTCTAGCAACAAAATTATTTTTCACAAAATAAACACAAAGTTAAGCTAGAATACATAAACATTAATAAGAATGCCAACAATATACATAAGAATAGAAAACTCAACATAATTTGGTTTAACCCACCATTTAAAAAAACTGTCAAAAGGAATATAGGTAAAATTTTCCTTAATTTAATCCACAAACATTTCATCCATATACCATTGCTCAACAAAATCTTCAACAAGAACAACATGAAGATTAGCTACAGATGCATCAAAAACCTTGAACAGTATATAGCACAACATAATAATATAACATTAAAAGAATATTTAAACAACCTCAATAACAATTAATACAGAGAAAAAGTGTAATTGTTTAAAAAACAGTACCTGTCCACTAAATCATAAATGTATGAATAAAGGTGTTATTTATAAGGCTAGCAGTAAACATAAAGGCGAGACAAAGTTTTATTTTGGTTCCATTCAAACTACTGGAAGGCCCAGTAATACCATCATAAAATGACTCTTACTAAAAAACAATATTCAAATGCTACTGCACTCTCAAAATTTTAATGGGAAATCAAAACAAATAACTACACACCAGTAGTAAATTGGAATTTCATCAGCAAAACAACACCCTTTTCTGGCCACAGCAAACAATGTAACCTGCGTTTGCTGGAAAAAAATTAATACTCAAAAATATTAACAACCCCAACCTGCTGAACAAACATCATTAGCTCATAATAGCTTGTAGTCATAAAAAAAGCTCTCTCCTAAAGTATTTTGATTCTGGATAGATCTTTTTACCCAACTTCAACTGCCCATTAAATATTTCAGGTTAAATAATTATTACCCACCTTTAACCATTTAAGCATCTTTTAATATATAACAGGTTACACAACGTTCCTCTTTACTTAAAATTTTTTTTTCTCAACTTTTACCTTCTCGTCCATCTACACTTTTTACTTTTTTAATGTTTATCTTAATATTATTAAATGTTAGCCTTATATAATGTGCAGTGTTACTCCCTTGAAACACAGACATTATTTATGAACAATTTAGCATTCCTCCCATGTTAACCAGTATTTTTAAAAAGCAACTGTAATAAGCGGCTCAATCGCCATATGTGCCTGACAACTTGAGAAACCATGCAACATTAAGTTGCACTACAAACGCAGGTATATGTATATTTATAAATATATACATATATCTGAATTAAATTTTTTTTTTCTTACAATTGGAATAAAAATACCATTAGTTAATGACCATTTTCACATACAAATTTTAAAATTTAAAATTCGTAGGTGTGAAATGGTCATTACCTAATGGTATCTTAATTCCAATTGTAAGAAAAGATTTTGCTCTGTTTAATGAAAATAAACATTGAGTGCTCTTTATGAGTCAGTTTTAACATTTAATATTTCAAATTCTATATTATGTTAATAGGACTCACTTGGATTATACCAACAGATTGCTACCTGTATATATATATATATATATATATATATATATATATATATATATATATATATATAATATATATTAAATATAGATATATATTAAAATAATTCATCCACAAAACAAATTTTTTGCAGTGAACTAAAGAATATAAAACAAACACTGATTAATAATAGCTTTCCAAACTATATAGTTGATGAACAAATAAGATGCTCTTTTAGAAGTCTCAATACTAAGCAAATAGAACGTAATACTGCTTCAACTAATCCCAAACATTAATCTCCTATATCGTAGTCAAATGCATACTAATTATAAACAAGATGAAAATATACTAGAAAAATTAGTGAATACTGATATATCTACAACAGATCCTAGCAAAAAAATTAAGTTAATCATATACTATACTAAATCTAGTATATTCACCTCAATTATTCACAATTATTCTTCACCCCACCCCATTAGCAATTTGCAAAAAACCAACATAGTTTACAAATTCAAGTGCCCTTTGGGGACATTAAATAGATTAAATAATATTTATGTTGGTCACACCATAAACTCACTTTCATGACGCTTGACTCTACATTTGAATTATAACTGTAACATTTTTAGGCATTTAAAACAACATGCCTGGCCGTATACACAATTCCAGAAAATCCTCATTGAAAATACAACTATACTTAAACATGAAACAATAAACAAAAACTAAAAATTCTTGAAGCTATATACATAAAACAGTTGAAACCTAACTTGAACAAAATAAACTATGAAATCTCCACAAATATTCTTAAATGCCTATAATTGATAACAGAAGCCATTGGTTTATACCAATGGCTTCCCATACTTAATACTTCTTGTTTTCACTCTTGCATGGTCATGTGTGATGTCATATATATATATATATATATATATATATATATATACATATGCATACATACATATACATACATACATATATATACATATGCATACATACATATACATACATATATATACATATATATATATATATGCATACATACATATACATACATATATATACATATATATATATATATGCATACATACATATACATACATACATATATATGCATACATACATATACATACATACATATATATATATATATATATATATATATATATATGCATACATACATATATATATATATATATGCATACATACATATACATACATACATACATATACATATATGCATACATACATATACATACATACATACATATACATATATATATATATATATATATATATATATATATATATATATACAGGGGTTGGACAAAATAATTGGAACAGGTGCAAATTCCACTCCTATATTTCAAAGACCTATTATATTAAGAACTTTAACTAAAACTTCGTAATTGCAGGTTATATCTATTGTAAATACGTTTATTTATCTAATTTACTATCTTTGGCTTATTAATTTTTTAAATTTAGTAATATTTAAGCTAAATGCATGACCTCTCTGAGTTCGAAAATGGGCAAATTGTTGGAGCTCGCATGGCAGGAGCCTTGATCACTAAGGTTGCTGAACTATTTGGTTTTTCAAGAGCTACCATATCAAGAACTATGATGCAATTCAAGAAACTGGGTAAAACCTCTAGCAAGCATAGCAATTCGGGCCAGACTTGCAAACTTACGACGTGCATTGAAACGCAATATGGCGAAAAATCATCAGACTACTGCGGCCAAAGTGACTGCTGAGTTGAATAATCATCTGATTAGTCCAGTTTCTACTAAAACTGTTCGTCATGAGCTCCATAAGGCTGGAGATCATGGAAGAGCCACTGTAAGAAAACCTCTTCTCGCCATTCACAACATTCAGAAGTGTTTGAAGTGGTGCAGAGATCACAATGCCTGGTCTGCAGAACAATGGAAGCCAGTCGTATTCTCAGATGAATCCAGTTTTTCTCTTTTCCCAACTTCAGGGCAAATTTATGTGTGGAGGCAGCCCAAAGAAGCTTACAATCCTGACTGCCTTCTTCCAACAGTGAAGCATGGTGGTGGATCAGTGATAGTTTGGGCCGCCATATGATGGAAATGTCTCAGTCCAATAGTTGCACTGTGGTAGAATCCACAGCAAAGATTACCTGAACATTTTGGGTGATCATGTTCATCCAATGGGCCAGACTTTATCCCCTGATGGCGACTGCATCTTTCAAGACGATAATGCTCCAATACATACCACTTGAGTGGTTAAGAATTGGTATGAAGAGCATGAAAGTGAGCTAGAACATATGGAGTGGCCTCCCCAATCTCCAGATATCAATATTATTAAACATTTGTGGTGCATTTTGGAGCGACAAGTTAGGAGCCGCTATCCTCCACCATCGTGTCCTAAAGAGCTAGAGAAGGTATTAGTGGAAGAATGGCTTAAAATTCCCCTGGATGAAGCCAGGAAGCTGTATGATTCCATTCCTACACGTATTAAAGCTGTATGTGAGGCTAAAGGAGGACTAACTCCATATTAAATAAATTTTCTTTGAATTTAACAAGTGTTTCAATTATTTTGTCCAACCCCTGTATATACATACATATATACATATTAATATATATACATATTAAATGCATATATACATATTAATATATATACATATTAAATGCATATATACATACATATAAATATATAAAATAAAAGGCTCAAACACTAATATTCCATGGTGATAATTTATTACATTGAAATCGTAATCACAATCCAATTCATCTGACCTACAAATTCAATATACATATTAAATACATACACACACACACATATATATCTGCTGACCCTGACGATCTGCCTAAGTGAAACCATGGTAGGTTTGTCTGGCTCATTAGGTTTGACTATATATATATATATATATATATATATATATATATATATAAATATATATAAATATATGGCATTTGTATACATCACGTAATGTTAAAAATTTACATTTATCTGCCGTGCATTGATAGCTTAGTAGTAGTCTTTGACTGATGCCAAATTGGTCAAGTTTTGATCCCGGCTTGAAGCAATCGGATGTCTAGCCACACTGATGAGTTGTGATACTCTGAAACAGTCTTGTATGTGGATGACTACATATACATATATATTAATAAATATACATATACCTACGTTCATAGTGCAACTTAAAGTTTTGTAGTTTTACCAACTCATCAGGCACAAATTTGTAAATGAAGGCCTATTATAGTTGTTTTCTTAAAAAATACCCTCATGAGAGGAACGCTAAATTAAACACAGATTCAAACCTCAAAGTTAATATAAACTTAATATATTATGGGGCTGTGAATACAAAATTTAGAGTGTAGGTAGGGGACTATTGTAAAAGAAAAAAAAGATGCAAGCTCAAAGTTTAAAAGAGGAACACCATGCAGCCTGTTAAGCACTAATAGAAGGTAAAATGGTCAAAGGTGGGCGCAATCAAGATGTAACCTGAAATATTTGAAGGGCATGAGATATTTGAATAATTTATCTATCCAGAATTAAAATACATTAAGAAAGTTTTTTTTCAGTGATTACAAGCTAACATAAGTTCATTTCGTTTATTAAATATATTTCAGTCATTAAGATTTTTGAGGGTGAATCTTTTTTCCAGCATCAGTCCCCAAAGGGTGTAAATTTGGCAATGAAATTCCACTTTATTACCAGTGTATAATCATCTGTTTTAATTTCCCAGTAGAAATTTGCACATTGCTTATTGCTAAGAGTCATTTTATAGTGTTAATATTGGGTTTTCCAGTGGTTGGCTGTGGAACCAAAATAAAATTTTGTCTTGCCATTATGTTTAATGCTAGCCTTGTAGATGATGCCTTTATACATACATTTATGATTTATTGGACAATGTTTAATCTGTGTTAATATTGTCATTTAGGTGGTTTAAATATTTGTTTAAAGTTACATTATTATGCTATGCTAAATGTTGCTCAAGGTTTCTAGTGCAGCTGTAGCTAATCTTAATATTGTTCTTATTGAAGATTTTGTTGAGTAATGTGTTATGTATTTAATCCACAAGCATTTCAGCCATTATATATATATATATATATATATAAAGGGCGTTCCAATAACTTGAACCGATTTTAAATGTGAATTAAGTTTAAAACATCTAATGATTTTTTTCTTTTTCTTTCAGATTTAACAACTTAAGTCTTTGGCAATTTCAACTATGGAAAGATTAACAATCAAACATGTTAAAGTTATGAAAGCCTATTTCGAAAATGGACATTCAAACAGAAATGCAATGAGAAGTTCCTAGGTCACATCATTTCTTGAAACAGCGAAGTCAATTGGCTACCACAATTGTGTGACTTGGCACCTTTAGATTTCTTCCTTTAGGGTCATCTCAAAAGTAAGGTCTATGCTAACAAGCCAGCAACAATTCAACTATGAAGGATGAGATAATAAGGCATATTGGTGAGATCGAGGAGCAACTATGCAGAGACATTATCAAAAATTTTGACCATCGAGTGGAGGTTTGCTGCCGAAGCCTTTGCTATCATTTGGGCGATATTATTTTTCACACATAATTGCCATGACTTAAATAACATGATCCAATAGAGAAATAAATAAATTTTCACCAATAACACTGATTTATTTACTGCTGACTTTGATCCATCTTAATGAAACATCATTTTTATATATATATATATATATATATATATATATATATATATATAGTAGAAGGCTTCGCCAGCTTGCTATTCGCAAAGTAAAATATATTCACTACTTGAAATATTTGAAACAAAAATTTTTAAATGAACATTTCATTCATAAATTGGCTTGTAATAGTTAAGTTTTACGAATAGATGCCAACTTGTTGAAGGCCAAGTAAAATGCAAATTTCAAACATTTTTGTGCACTATATAAGACGATATTCCTAAACAGAACTATTTTTTATATGAAAATCAAAACAATCCTCAAATAAAAGAACACTAACAAAGGACAGTTAATTAATGAAATAAACTTTTTTAAAAATAAATGTGCAAATTAGGTAAACCTGAAGAATGATATCAGCTACAAGTAGATAATATATAATTATATATATTTTAGTGCATAAATTATTATAGAGTTGGGGCTTTTTAACCACGGAATTCATCAGATAATTGTTCTCCAATTTTGCATTTATTCATATAGATTCCATAATATAGGTTTTACTTAATTAGCTATTATGTTTCTTTGATGCTTCAAAAGTTGAATGTATAACAATTTCTATTTTCCTATCTTTACACCATATTAATTTTATAAATTATCCCCTGTTCTGTCACCCATGAAATAAAATTGTTTCTAGAGAAAATAAGGATCTACATACATTGTCTTTAAATTAAGTGGCAGCAGAAGAATTATTGTTGAACTTTTTAAAGGTAAGTTTAAAAATTAATGCAATACTTAAATGCAGCGATCAATTTTGAGTTCTTCTGTAGTTTATTGATGCCTATCACATCTACTCCTCCCTAGCTATTGTGATGATGGCCAAACCAAGAGTCCTCCACAGGAGCTGGCTTAAATGCCACCCAACAGCTTTTAAGCTAGCTGCAATCTTGGATACAAAAGGAAAATAAATGTTACTCCCCTATGAAAGCAACGATAATGGCTAATATAATATATATTTTTAACCTCACATAATCTGGTGACCCTGAATCTGAGCTCAACAAAAATCATTCCCTGCTGCACCTAACTTCTCTAGGGCTTTTGAATGAGCTATAAATCATCGAAATCAGACCAGTGGGAGTGGAGGAGTTGATGGCCATACTATGAAGTGCTTTTCAATTTTTTCCTGTATTATAGGTTTCCAAAATTTACATTGAAATTAACACGGATATGCTGTATAAAAAAACAGACCTTAAAGTTATCCAAAATCCTGTGGAATTTTAGCAAACTCATTTGTCATACCAACTTCCTTGGAGTTATGAAAGGTGTCAGTTATGCTGAATGTTACTAAACGTTATTGTAATTGCAAGTTCAAACTCTTCCAAGGCTCTCCATACAGGTATTTTATGGGTTTAAACTAATATTTTTCAACCAAATTTTTTCCATCAAACTCTAATCTGATTAACCACGCTCCCATATTTTTCTCATATCTCTTCTATACGTATTGTGTGTATCGTCAGTGGTAGTACCTTTGTAGCAAAGCGATTGACCCTGCTTTACTCAGGTGAATTGGGATGCAGAATTGTACTGGTTTATGGTCTACATCCAACTCTCACATATGACTGCAAGTTGCATGGGCACTGCAACGGCCACGCCCCAGTCAATGACATCAACTTGCTGGCTAAACTGTGAAACTCTCCCCAACCCACCTGTTCCAACAAGTTATCAGCCAGTTGCCAGCATGGGCATAGGAGCTGCACATCAGAGGTCAACAGATTTACCAGTGGCAGTGTAAAAAGAATGCCTCCATGAACCACATTTACAACAGGGGGAGTGGTGATCACAAAATACACTAACGGAAAAAAATTAAGGCTTTTCAATGCACTAACAGAATTCTTTCAATATCTCAAGACACTAAACACTTTCCATGACTCAATGAGTGTTACTGCCCTGTTACACTGAGAAGATAACATCAATACTTCTCCCATTGGATATCAACATAAAACGTTTGTTTAAGGCTGTAGGAAAAGCATAGAGAAATCAGGCTGAGGTCTTTGACAATGAAAATTTATCCTTGTGTCTTGTTGATGGTCATGACAAAGTTGAGTTTCACTAGGAATTGAACTTGTCTGAATTCAAAGTCTGTTGGAATTAAGTGAATCCTAAGAAGGAACACATCCTCTTTTTTGCTTACTCTACTTATGGATGATGGCTTCTATGAAATATGAGAGAAGCTTCTTGACAGCTAGGTGGATTCCTTTGCACAACTTTTGTTGTGTAATGGAATGTCAAGATTTTTGCAAAACATGGATATCCCAACTTTTAAAAACTGTGGAAAGGAACACCAAACAGCTAAAGATTTTTGAGGAACTCAATTTTGGTTCTTAGAAGTATCTAGAACTGCACTTACCAACTTGTACAGCTGAACCTCTCCAGAAATGTTTTAACAGCTTTGAATTTATTTCATTAGTTACATCATTCACTGATAGAGTCACTGGGAGTTTCTGTAATTTGGTACCATTTCTTTTCCTCAAAATGTTTTTCAAGGTTGCTCAAGATCTCAGTGTCTGGAGGGGGGGGGGAATAGTTATATTTAGTCCTTTAAATTCATTCATTTGGTTTGAAAAGAAGCTATTTCAATCAAAATTTGACCTCCAGTGACACTGAAAGCAGCACCACAAGGTCATCTTTTTCTAGCCAATATATTTTGGCTGCAATACAAATCCTAACACCCATAAACTAATTCTACTTTAAATGACCACCTGTGTCTTCAAAGATTGAATCTGATCTTATCTACCTTACCATTTGTGTGATCAGCAAACATATTTGCACTTCATAGTAAACTCAATATCTCACACCATTTTGCTAGAAATTGCTTTTCATGTATGCACTTTAATAATCTTGAATGACTCCCCCAAGATCAATATATGACCACCAATATTAGTACATGCATGCCTGCACAAAATTAAATGGATATCTTACAACCATATCTTGCTTTCTTAGCTTGAAACTAGACTAACATTTTTTTGCATTATATTAAGCAAGATTTTTATCAATATTTCTGACTGAAAATTAAATATACATTTTTTTTAAAATTATGTGACTTGGTTAATCTACTGCAAATGTCAATCCACCAAAAAATTAAAAGTATAGGTGCTTAAAAATTAGAGCTTTAATCTTAGATATAAAACAAATGAATAAGTTGAAGAAAAGCTGTTTATCACACAAACACGTACCACATCACCTTTCCATATGTTACCACCATTTCCACTTTCATTTTCTTCAATACTCATGTCCTGCTATTTCTCTTTCTCCATCTTTGAGTATCTTCATGTTTACAAGACACAGTTTGATTTTCTTTGTGCTGTCAGCTGCAAGATGCTACTGGCTTCAGGAAACTTGAGACACTCATCTTTAAAAATTACAATACATTTTTTGAGTCACACTATCTTGAAAGCAGGAATGGCATTCTGAAATATGGTGCATGGTTAAAAGAATGTTAAAAATCATTGTTTTAGGACATCAGGAATTCTTGATCTAGAAGCCTCGTTGGCAGATAAACTGATGACTTTTTCTTTTTAAACCATTTACCTCAACCTTATCTTATTTTCCAGAAAACTCACTAGGATTTTTTCTGCCAGCTCTCGTTATCAACATTACTGGGAAGATAATATTATGGCATTCTTCACTCAAAAAAATGTTTTGAATAGAAATAAAGTCTAAATAATTTATGTGAGGCCTTCTGGAGATTAAGATAGTTGTTTAACCTACCACAATTTTATAAGGAAGCACTTTTCTGGATTCAGCTTTTTTTTGAGTTTTAGCCTAACTCATTAAAAGAACTTTCTTGAACAATGCAGATGACTGGCATTTCAGTCCAAATCCATCAACATATGAGAGTGTTCATGGCCTGTAATACTGAATCATACTGGTTAACTGACACTTTACTTTGTGCTTGTTTTTTGTTTTGGTTTTTTAATTTCATCCCAAGCAAGGCAATAAAACCACTAAGATGCAAGAGGATTACTGAGTGTTAGAGAATTAAAAAAATCACTATTAAGGAGAGAGAATAATAAAAGAACAAGAATTAAGATAGAGATGATAACGATTGCATTTAAATTTTTGAAGATAAATGTCAAAGTTGACTGGGAAACAAGAAACCAGAAGAGAATTCCCCAAGCAAGAAGTTTGAGAGAAGAAACTGTTAGCATAGAAATTGCAGTTACATCTAGCCATATCAACTGTAAAATGATGAAACCTTTCCATCAATTTAGTACTGTACTTAAATTTCTAAAGTCTAGGTACCATAGAGGTAATTTCATCAGAATAATTACCATGAAAGTATTTATAGAAAAGGTACATGAAGATACATTGCAACAATGGGAAAGTGACTTTTGGTTCAAATTTAATCAGTGCCTACCACAGATTATTTTATAATTTCAACTCTTTGGTTCCATATAGTGATCAGAACTGCAGTTATGTTACAGAGACATGAATGGCACCTGCGACATGAAGAAAGTAGATATGTTCAAAGGGGAAAAGTGATAAAAAAAATATTGTTTAGAAAAAAATAAATAGAAAAAACAATAAAGACAATAAATTCCAATCAAACTCCAAACATTGTGATATTTTTTGCTTTGTTTTTATTTTAAATATATTTTATCTTGCCTGTTGATTTTGTTAGCAGGAAGGGAAAAAAATGTTAATTACATACATAAGTATTTTCATGGCAATGTGATCCATTTCTCAATGTAGAGATATACAAAATATGGTCAAGTGCAAAAGTAAATGAATAGCTCCAGAAGCACAAAACTGAATCTGGAATCAAATAATACATAAACACAAAGATTTAGAAATGTTGGTTAACATTAATCATTGACAAGCTTAATGAAGATTCTGATTCATTGGCTTTTTGTTACATATAGTAATAATTCAAGAATATAATCCAGGTAGCTGATGGGTTGAAATATTCTTCAAAACTCATTAACTGAAATAAAACAGATTTAAAAATAGTGGTTTGTAATCTTGCAGTGTAGTTAAGTGTTCAAATCTCACTGGAAGCTAAATTTTTGGTACAGGATCATATATTCTCTATATAACCATACATTAAAAATACGTCAATAGAAGATCAATATAGGTAACTCTTAACACTGAACACTTATTTTGGGAACATCTTTATAAGATTTATGAGATCACTATATTTCTCATGTTATATAAAAAATCCTTATTCAAATAGACATTGACAAGAGCTGAAAACTACATTTTTTTAATGACCTGTAGTGATCTGATCATAAAATCTTTGCTCATAAAACTATCATGTCTTGAATTTCTATAATTTAATTCTTTTTTTTAATACTTTGTACAATTTTTTCAAAAAATTAATTATAATGCTAGAAGTTTTCATAAAAAGCTGTTTTATAATATTAGATATTAAAGACAAAATTACAACTCAAAATACCATTTTGTTTTAAATTGTTATATTTACATTTTTGTGAATGATACTTCAAAAATAGTTTTAGTGAAATGTTGTAATTCTGGCACTAGCTACATCATGAAGTGATCAAATGATAAAACCAACAGGAAATGTTACTAGATTAATGTATTACAAAAGAATAAACAGCAAATTAAAGATATTCTTTGATGTAATGTAGACATTGATGCCCTTTTGTATTAGTCAAAGATAAGATTCAGTATTCCATTCAAACCATTATCTTCTATTACTATTAAATGTTTTTAATGATTTCATTAAAATTTTAGCAACTATCCTTAGGTGATATGAAGTATAGTGACTGATGTGGGTAAGTTCATTTTGGAATAACAATTTGATTTTTTGAACCAAGTAGCAACGGAGTTACTTTCCTTGAATTAGTTCACTATTTCTCTTAACTCTAGAAGTTGATAAAAGAATATTCAAACTGGTAAATTCTTAACTAATCATAAGCTTCTGGAAAAGTGTTTATGACCATACCACAATTTCATAATCAAATGATTACTTTTTAATAATCTTTGTTATAAACTGTAGAAATTAAATGATAAATTTATATTTTTCTAAAAGGAAGAAAAAAAAAAAAATGAAAATATCAGTCCAAATAAATTTATGAACATATTTTTTCTTGCTTCCATTCATCTAAGCAAATACCAAATTTCTTGCAATATATTAGAATTATATTGCTGATCAATATAAACAATGACTTTACATGCGAAAAATGTACAAGAAGGTGCTGAAAAATTCTTGTCATACCTGTGTGTCAAAAAAAAAAAAAAAAAAAAAAAAAAAAAAAAAAAATCAGAATATTGATTTGGGGAAATGAGTTGGGCTGAGGACTTTTCAGCACTCTCTCATATGTCCATCAGTATATAAAATTTTTAGTAAATGATAATGCAATCTCTACATGAGAAAGGCAGTCCTTAGGACTGAAATGATTGTAGCATTTATTAATTTTCTATATCCCAAAGATATTGCCTGTGTTTGTTGTGTTGTTCATGGTAGTGGCTCACTGGGCATGTTCTTCTTGGTGAGCAGAGAAAGATCCACTCTGTTTGGGGTAAGGTGGCCAAAAGACTCTTTGATTATGTACTGTGCAAAAGCTCGCCGACCTTAAAAGAGAGAGAAAGAAAGATAAAAATTCTGATTGTTTTTATAAGAAAAAATTTCAATCTTGATCTGTAGAGCAGATTTTTCTTTCTACTGATCTCTAGGCAAGTCCATATCACACATAATGCCCATTGTCAATATAATCAAATCTAACACAAGTAATAAGTATACTTACATAAAGAAAAGACATACAGAGACCACTCCAAAAAGAGAAATTACAGTATTTTTCAGTTACTTACCTTCAATGAGATCCAAATAAATTTTCAAACTGTACATCTGGGCTGGAAAAGGTTGGTTAGTAAGTTTGCTACTCTGAAAGTTAAGATAATATAAATATATAATCATATATCTAATGGAAACTTACATATATGCACAACATCTATGAGGGACTACTGAAAAGTTTTCACTCCAATCCATTTTGACCAAATCAGAATTTTTTGGAACAGCTTCTTAGTTTAGTGAGAACTTTTCAATATCCCTCATATATACCTGCAGAAATGTAACTTATTTGAGATGTCTGGATTAAATCTAAATCAAACTTACAAATTGAAGGCTTTCAATTTATCTATTTCAAAACAATCAAATTACATAAAAGAATATATAACAAGCAAGCTTAACCTACCTTAGTTTAAGCCTTATAACATAAAATTTGTTTATAATTAATGAATTGTAGAAGTTAGGAATAAGGCTAAGCAGATTAATATCAGCTTTATGACAAACGTTCAGTTTTACCATTAAAAAAGTTCAGAGCCATAACTATAGCCATTAAAAAAGTAAAACTATTTACTATATCATTAACAAATATTTCTGAGGGGAATGGAGATAACAAAACAGATATAACTTTGCTATTTAAAAAAAAAATTGGAAAAATTAATATTAAAAAAGTATTTAACTAGTACAGCCACTAAAAAAATATTTTTAAAGACCTACACTATGATAAATTGAAATGCCAAAATACCACCAACTCCATAATTATTTCAGTGTGCTATTTATTCATTTAAATGTTAAACTTCATATAAAAATAAAAAATAGAAAGAATAGAATAATAAAAGAATTTCTGTTAAAAAGATTTTAATTTCTGGGATGAGGAATTATCATTATTTGCATGCTGTTATCCTCATCTTTGTTATTGTTCTCACATTTCAGTCATTACGCCTTCTGGCCTTCATCAGGTGTATGTCAAACTGAGTAACCTACAAAAAATTCCAAACTGAACCTTTTATTTAATCTATGGAAGTAGACTGTTCTTGTTCCACTGCCCATGTCCAGAGATATCTAGTTTAGTTCTTATTTTTAGTAATGCTCAGTTATTACTTGTTCTGTTTCTACTGAGTCCAAGTACACACTGCCCAATCGAGGGATTGAACTCACATTACTATGTCACCAAATTCACAAACCAATACTTTAATCCACTAGGCTATTTTGCCACGGAACAATTCTCTATGGAGACCTTGGAGACTCAAACCTAATCTGCCTAATGATGAGTGCTGCTGCTGCTGCTGTTTGTGACACTGTAAGAATGCTAATCATTTGAAGAAAGGAAAAAGGCTTAAATTAAATTGAAAGTGAACACAAAAACAAAGAAAGTAGTAGATAGATTGAAGAACATACTGAAAACAAAATAAAATATACTTTTATTTTGTCTATCATTTTGTGAATAAGGACCTCACTAGAAGATAGCACTGAAATTCACTTAAACATCTGGTTAAAGTGAAGACCAAAGGACAATGTGAGGGGGAGTGCAATTTTGGTCACAGATAATAATTTTATGGCTACAAGTAGGTGAAGAGAAAGGTAGACAAATGGTTGATAGGGGTGGAAACTACATGTGTCACTAAAGGAACAAGATTTTCTCAGGCGGGAAAATTTTGGTCAAGTGAGAAAAAGAGAAAGAGTTACAGACCAAACATGATAATTGGGAATAGAGAAAAGCAGATAATAATTTTACGATGACATTAAAAGTAACATCTGTTTTGTGCCAGGCGAAACACGTATTTCCTGGATGGCAGCAGCATGAGCAGCTGATATGAAGATGTGGGAGGAAAATGAATACGCCCACTGAAAGTTTCTGGTGTGAGTTGCATGCAAGAGAAGGGAGAGATCAAAATGGCAGATGGACATGCTGCTACCACCACCCTCCACCTCACAGAAGGAACTCCCCATATTTGGGCATAGAAGGGCCGTCCAGGAGCACCTGTGGAGAGATTTGATTGGGTGACTTTTGAAGGCATCCCAGAACAAGCTAAACCCAACCTGGTTTTTGGAGGTTGGACTCCATAAACAGCCATGCAAAGATCCCAGGAGCGAGAAGAGAGACAGACAGAGAGAGTAGCAGTTGAGACAGAGATGATCGCTTTGCTGACCCTCACATGATTTGCTGCTATGAGGAAGTCCTGACTCATGCCTTGTTCCAGACTTAGATAAATTCAGCAGAGCCCTGATGAAATTTCAAAGTGGAA
Source organism: Acanthosepion esculentum (assembly GCA_964036315.1). Lineage (NCBI taxonomy): Eukaryota > Metazoa > Mollusca > Cephalopoda > Sepiida > Sepiidae > Acanthosepion > Acanthosepion esculentum. Next base: position 97,482,304 of record OZ038478.1, read on the forward strand.
GAATTGAAAGTCTCTATATAATGAGAGAGAAAGAGGGAGACGAGTGCTTCGTCAGCATTCCATAATTTGCTGTCTGAAGATATCTCTGACTTAAAGTTTGAAACCTTGACTCCAACCTGGAAACAAAGAACAAAGTGTCACAAAATTAGACTACGAGGGAATGGTCGTTAGCCTGCTTGTAGATTCTTATATAAAAAATTTTCTGTTTAAACCTGAGTTATATAAACCTTGTTGATTTGCACAACTTTTTTTTTTGTCTTATAACATCGTCCCACGTGAACAACACCAATCCAGCGATATCTGGCAATGATTCAATCCTTGCCTGCCTTGTGATCAAAACAAACACAACGTGGGACAGAAAGAGGCTTGGATTGAAGTGACCAACTTCAGTTAGTCACAAGATTCAATCACAGACACACCGGTGACCAAGGATGGGATAGCGTTGTCATGTTGTGCAGAGGCCAGGACACCCCGCAGCATTATATGTTGAAGACTTACTGTCGTTTGTCTTTCTTTATTAACTGCCTCTATATCAAGGTTAAACAAGCCACCCACTAAAAGTAAGGCTGGAGGAAACATGATAACAACAAAGATGAGGACAATAAAATTAAATGCAAATAAAAAGGTTTTAATATATTTTTTCATTTAACATAAGGTTAATATATAATTTAACAAATAAAACTAAAATATTGCCAAAAAATATTTTACTTTATTTTGCAGTATTTAAGTTTCTACTGTTGTGTATATGTACAATTGAGAATTTAGCAAATTAAATAGAATTTATTTCTCCAGAGAATTTTCAAAGTGTCAAAAATAAATAAATAAAAGCTGTAATTACCAATAAAATATAAGCACATAATTATTGCAGTGCAATTTTTTTTTAAAAGTTTCAGTCAGTGCTGTCAATTCTATTTTTTTTTCTCAATACTCACTGGGCAGAATATAATCTTGATTTTGATAGTCAAGCAAGGAGCCACTGTTTCAATGTAATTAGATTTTGAATGAACATATAAATAGATGAATGAGAGATAGAAAAGAGGAAATAAAGAAAATAATCCTGTATGCAAGTAATTCATTTACCTCACCAAGATTTTTCAGTGCTTCAGCATATTCTTGCCTTATAGCCAAAGTTGCAGCCAAGTTATATAGTAGTACAGACTGGGCTTTTTGTGGGGTAGCAGGAGTCCAGGGAACTAAGGCACCTGAATTAAAAAGAAAAGATAATGTAAGAAATTAAACAACTGAAGCATATTTGTCATAATTTTCTAAGTTCCAGTAAATATTTAGAATCACTAACAGACATTTAATTTCAGACAATCCAGTGGTTTGGTGAAAGTTCCAAAACTTTGGTCAAAGATATAATATTTGTATAATTAATTGATCTATTATAATCTGATATCTAAACTATAAATTTTAGTGCACATATTCATGCTAAAAATGAATAAATCTTTTCCTTTATTTCCCTGAAACATATTACACCATTCCTTAAACTTAAAATTTTTTCTGAGACTTAAACACTATAATCAAATGCTGTCAGGGTTGGAGGCAAAAAGTTTATTCAATTTTAATTTATCTATCCAAATTTAGCAACCATAAAAATAGTAAAAAATAAAAGTCATTGAAAAAAAAAAAAAAAAAATGGATTACAAAAATGTTAAAAGGGGGCAAAAGGAAAGAAAAAATGATAACCTTTTGCTTCTGTGGCTTCTACTGGATCACGATCATTTTTATCCATCTTTTCATTCTTGTCATTTTTGTCTGAAAATAATTAAAAAAGAAGAATTGTTTATATCAGAAATGCACAGACACACACAAACACACAAAAAAAAATATAGTAAATAGAAAAGTCAAGTGGTTCACATAAAATAGATATACTTAATTTCTACTAATGATAATATTCTTCAAAATGAGTGTTGCAAATTGTGGTGAACAACCCCGTAGAAGCAAGCAAGCCAGAGTGGCTTGTATCTGGTGTATAGGAAAATAAGGGTCTTACCTTAACGTGAGGCACGTGACATCAGCAAGTTTGCTCCATGAAAATGGCATTACTCTCTCCTCCAGCCATTTTAGTAGTACATGCAGTAATGAGGGTTTTGTACAGTTTGGCGTGCTTCCACCGATAGCAAGTGGTGTGCTGATTGATCAAACTAGAGGAGGCAATTTGCCTGTGTAACTGAGAATAGAAGCGAAGAACACTGATTGGTTGACCAACCGCAGTGCTGGCCTGATAAAAGAGGACTAGAGCAGTGAAAACGGGAGGAAGCGACGGCTTTACGTAGTGACGTGTTCAGAAAGCCAGGACGGTGAATTGTACCAGCGGTATTTTGATTGGTACAAGTGACATTGCAGCAATACTGACTCATTTGACTATTTCGGCATTTTCTCTAATCATGGCGGACAGACGTTTTGATATTAGGCCGATACCTGAATTCAGTGGTGCTGCTACCGATCTACCAATTGTAGAATGGATTGAAAATGTGGAGTTGGTTTGTGAACTTTGCGAGATGAAGAAAATCAAGCTGGTACTGCCATTGCGCTTGCGAGCCGGGGCTCTCTCTGTTTATCGGCAACTGACAAAGGAGCAGAGGTCAGATGCAGAGCAGATTAAGCAAGCCCTTATAACTGCATATGCGGTGGATTCATTCACTATGTATGATCAGTTTGTGTCACGACGATTTCGGCCAGGGGAAACCGTAGACGAATTTCTAGCAGAGTTGAAACGGCTAGCTTTGTTGGTTGGCAGCCAACTGCCTAAACTGGATAACGTGCGCCTTTGTTTCTGGACTGCCGCAACAAGTCAAGCAACTTCTCCGTGCATCATCCAGAATGGATACTATGATGTTGGACCAGATCCTGACTCGTGCTCGGGCCATTATGACCGATAGCAAAGAGTTGGATGAATCAGTTGCCGCAGCAGCTCAACAGACAAATACAGCAGCTCACCAGACGGGCGACATTGTGTGCTTTAAGTGTTTTGGTCCCAACCACCTGGCAAAGGATTGCAGGCAAGGCTACTCGGAGAAGACAGCTACCCGGGCCCAAAGATCCTACCATGAGATATGGTGTTTTCGGTGTAACAAGGTTGGGCACATTTCCTCAGAGTGCCAGGGAACAGACGTCAGTGCTGGTCTTTTCTCCAAGCGACTCAAAAAACACGGCGCTACCTATCATTGAGGTGGTAGTAGACGAAAAAAGTGCACATACCCTGGTTGATTCTGGTTGCTCATGGATGTTGGTGAGAAAATACGCATGTCGCAATTGGTGACCAATGAAGACGCAAGTCCTAACTGCCAACAGTAAAGCACTAAAATGCCGTGGACAGGGCAATATTGCTTTGACTCTTAGTTGTACTCAACCCGTGTACATTGATGCCCTAATTGTGGACAGACCACTACTTCAATCTTCTTCTTGGGATTGACGCAATTAAAGAATTAGGAGGAGTGCACATCAGTTCCTCAGAAGTTCAATTTTTTGAAGAAAGTAAGCCCCAATGTGCTGCCATTTCCATCATTGAACCTGATTTTAGTGTAGAGTTTCGACCATCATAAAGTATGGACAGCCTCATGGAAGTGGACCAATGGACAACCGCCTATGACCCTGAAGAATAGAGTGACAGAATATTCAGTACCTGACTATGCACGGGACGAATATGAAAGGGAACTTCAGTCATGGCTGGATAATGGATGGCTGCGATCATACCCCGAAGACGAACTTGGTCCACCTAAGTGTTTAATCCCTTTAATGGCAGTAATTCAAGAGAGTAAGCAGAATGTCCGCCCAGTACTGGATTACCGCGAGTTAAATGGTTTTGTAGAACCATATACTGTTAACTCAGAGGTGTGTGCACATAAGTTGCGAGAATGGCGACGATTGGGGGCCGATGTATCTTTGTTGGACTTGCAGAGGGCGTATCTGCAGATACATGTGGTAAAGGCGCTGTGGCCCTATCAAACTGTCATGGTGAAGGGGCAAAGATACTGCCTCACTCGACTGGGCTTCGGTTTAAATGTGGCGCCTCTCATTATGAAAGCCATAATTGACGCAGTATGATTGCAAGACAAGACCATTGCGAATGCCACATCGGCATATGTTGACGACATTTATGTCAATGAGAGTCTAATTCCTGTTGCACGTGTGAGAGAGCTCCTGTCCGAGTATGGACTAGTGTGCAAGGAACCGACGAGATTAAAATACGGAGCTAAGGTGTTGGGCTTACAGGTTTGGAATGACAATAGTACTCTCTGATGGAGGCGAGGTGGAGAGATCCCCGATATCCCTGTGAGAATAACTCGCCGGCACGTATTCTCGTTATGTGGAAAACTTGTGGGCCACTTTCCCGTTTGCGGCTGGCTACGAGTGGCCACTGCATTTGTGAAACGACAAGTAAGCGCTTTAACCACAGGATGGGATGATGAAATTGAGAATGCCTCTATTAATTGCATGTTAGCCGACATAATAGCCAGAATACGAGAGGCCGATCCAGTAGGAGGAGACTGGTGTGTGAGTGGCCGCGAAATGAACGCGTGGGTGGATGCGAGTTCTGTAGCCACAGGTGTCACATTAGAGGTAGATGGAAACGTCATTGAGGATGTGTCGTGGCTGCACCCGGCTGGAGATGCTAAGCACATCAATTTGGCCAAGCTAGACGCAACGATAAAGGGTGTCAATTTGGCTCTTCAATGGCAGGTGTCGACAATACATCTTTTTACTGATTCAGCATGTGTTCATTAGTGGATTTCGCACATCTTAACTGGCAAGGCTCGAATAAATACGAAAGCATTTGGAGAAATGCTAGTGCAGAGATGGTTGAATACACTTCGCATGCTTGTAGCTGAATATGCTTTGACAGTGGACATAATACTGGTCAAATCCAATACAAATCTGGTAGACCAGTTGACCAGGGTGCCAAAGAGGTGGTTAAACCTACACAAGGAGGGAACGCAGCCAGTGCAGTCAGTATGCGCTGCTGCAAAGATCAAGTTGGACGCACACCAAGTGGCTAATATCCACCGGAAAACCGGACACCCAGGCATGAAAAGGACGCTGTACTTTGTCAGGTTGATAGACCCTTCAGTATCGTCAGGAGTTGTCAAGGAATGTGAGGCGTGCCAAACCACTGACCCAGCTCCAGTGCATTGGCAAAAAGGGTAGCTGAACGTGAGGGACAACTGGAATAGGTTAGCAATGGACATCACTCACCATGGTGGTAAGCACTTCCTGACAATTATTGTTTGTGGCCATTCTCTGTTCATTATATGGCGCCCACTACGTCAACAAGATTCTACTAGCGTAGTTCAGCAGTTAGAGGCAATTTTTTACGAAAGGGGCCCACCACTCGAGATATTGACCGACAATGACACAGCATTCACGTGCAAACATTTCAAAAAATTTTTGAGTAATTGGGGTGTACATTTACAGTTCCTGTGTGCCTATGCCCCTACCGGGAATGGTATAGTGGAAAGAAGTCACCGAAGCATCAAAACCATTGCAGCTAGAAAGCAGTGCTCTATACTGGAGGCGGTTTACTGGTATAATGTTATAAAGATAATCATTCGCCTACTACTGCACCAGGTGAAGCAATTTATAGGTACCATACCCGTGTACGGGGCATCAAGGCTATATCCCACATTGAACCTCAAAATACTCAAGGTGCATATGAAGTGGGAGACGTTGTTTGGGTGGAAACTCTCCATGGGAGATGCACAATTAAATTTAGAATGGGTCACATGACTCAGGTTAATAGCCCACAGTCAGTGCACGTCGATGGAGTTCCACATCATGTGAAGGACTTGCGTCCCTTTATGGGATCGGTCCCGATGGATACACAGGACAGCGATTGTGAAGAGAGTGAGCGGTTAGTAAATTTGAGATCAACCCCATTAGGAGAAACTGATCACTCTCTTGATACTGACGACACAAACGAGGAAGACGACTCCCCAACTGTTGGTGTTCAAAATACTAATGTGGTACATCCTGCTAGCTCCCCTGATGACAATTCATCTGAAGATGAAGCTTGTGTCGTTCCACTCAGCAAAGTACCCAGCAAAAGCGATCGGCTCGCAACTGTATGTTTTGTGATCATGAGATCGGACACACACACACACACACACACACACACACACACACACACACACACACAGCCCCGTAGAAGCAAGCAAGCCAGAGTGGCTTGTATCTGGTGTATAGGAAAATAAGGGTCTTACCTTAACGTGAGGCATGTGACATCAGCAAGTTTGCTCCGTGAAAATGGCATTACTCTCTCCTCCAGCCATTTTAGTAGTACGTGCAGTAATGACGGTTTTTGTACAGTTTGGCGTGCTTCCACCGATAGCAAGTCGTGTGCTGATTGGTCAAACTAGAGGAGGCAATTTGCCTGTGTAACTGAGAATAGAAGCGAAGAACGCCGATTGGTTGGCCAACCGCAGTGCTGGCCTGATAAAAGAGGGCTGGGGCAGTGAAAACAGGAGGAAGCGACGGCTTTATGTAGTGATGTGTTCAGAAAGCAAGGACGGTGAACTGTACCAGCAGTATTTGGATTTGTACAAGTGACATTGCAGCAATACAGACTCATTTGATTTACACAAATCATCAAAGAGTAAAACCAAAATCAAAAATAGAACTCAATTCATATTGAATAAATTAAAATGTAATGTACTACAAAATCACGTGATGATTAAAATTAGTGTGAAAACTATACTAGAAATCTGATGAACCATGTAATTTTTACTAACAAAAATTTAATTTGGTACCTTGTTCAGTTTTCTGTTCAGGTGGACAAACACCAACATCAACACTGTATTCTGGGTTCAGGTGGTGGATAGCATCAGTAGTTCTATTCAAATGTACAAAGGCTTCAGCAGCATATAGGTGAGCCAAATACCTAAAAATATGAAAATTATCAAGTTATATATATATATATATATATATATATATATATATATTACATACATAAGGGTACATTAACAAGTTCATAGCCCAACACAGTTATTAGTTGAATTTTTATCTGAAATTTTCACTGTATAATGTTTGACCCATGTGTTTAATATTTACCACTGAATTTGGTACATTGATAATGAAGGGAATCATTTTGAAAATGATCTTTTACATAGAATAATTACTTTTACATCATTAGGATGCAAACTTATTGATGTAACTTAACTATACTGGTCATATATAGAAATTTTAATAATAAACTAAAAAAAAAAAGAAAACGAAAAGGAAAATATCTAATCAGATAGTTATCTTAAAGTCAAGAAATAATATGATTTTCATAGAAGGAGGTAATTTTTTAAATTAAATTTCATGTAAAGAATAATTGGAACTATACACATATTTGTTTCAATTACAAGATAGAAATTGCAAGATTTATGTATTAATAAATTACTTTTAACTTCAGCCACCACTAGTGATAAAAAAAAAAAGAAATATATAAAAAACCTCTAAAATAAAAAATTTCTCATGTATACTTTCTTTTATAATGTCATTTGATTGAAGGTGTTATGCATCACAGTATAACATGTAGTCTGAAATATACTTCTACCAATTAAATACAACATGCTTTACAAAATAACAAATTGATAAAATTATGTGTAACAACAGGTTAAAGGTTGCAGTTATTCTCATAAAACAATTCCACTATACACAATTCTCATATTCTTAATTTTATTCTCTAAACATTTTATCCCGCTTAAAGCAGCAATGAGATTTGTTTTTCAGGAGACCAATAAACCACACTGAAGAACATTTACTACTTTTGGTTATTGTTTAATATATATTGACATTGATTCTTTCTTTTGAAAAAAAAAAATTTTCTTTTTATTTTATTGTTTTTTTATAGCTTATCAACCTTTTGTAGGTTATTTAAAACCAGAAAATAATTTTAGATTGTAAGAATGTTTTTAATAATAATTTATTGATACAAGCCTTAGCAGGAAGGGAGAAGGGCTAGATTCATGCCCTTCCCAAGGGTATTTGTGCATAAGGGAATATAATCATCCAAGTGGAATTGGAACTCAAGCTCTCAGATTTCCAGTTCTGAGCCATTATCCATTACATTCCCAACATGTCACACCTCGTATTACCAAGTGATCACCCAAGTACTGAACAGGCTTGACACTGATTAACTTCAGTTATTGTATGCAAACCAGTGTTTCAACATGATATAGCCATAAGCCTAAAAAACAAATTTCATTATTCATGTGCAATCAAATAATGAATAACATTACTTATATTTTTAATTACTGTAGTGTGTGCTTTTTTTTTATTTATTTGTTGAGAAATACTATCTTACTACTAATTCTGCAGTCAAGTTTTAAGAAACTGGAAAAAAAAATCTACAATTCAATATATTATCAAATCTCATATTCCAGCAAGTCTTTAAGCAGATGGAAATTGGTATTTACCTTTGAGCTCCAGATAATTTGTGTTGCCGGAGTAAATTCTCAGCATAATTCAGGGCCACCAGATGATCATTTAGACAAAGGGAAACATAAGCACTAGCAGCAAGAATGGAACATCTAAAATTAAAGTAAAATTACTTTAATACAAATGGTAATAAAGACTTGGTTTTTCCACTAGGCATGATTAGTAATGTTGATAGCTAAGCAAACTACTTCGTTTCTGAAAAGAAAGATAACAAAGACAAGAAAGTGGTTTTAAAGCAAGCATAGTATGAAAGGGTTAGATATTTATACAATATCATATATTAAACATGCAAGCCAAGCAGAACTATGATGTATATTATTACTTAAAGGGGAATTACATGTTAACACTAAAATAGGATTGGTATCATGCAAACAGGACACAGACAAGTACACAAGCAAAAGCATTTTCACCACCAAAGCTATGCTACAGTAACTATAGGTTATAACAACTCTTAAGTTGATTTTCAGTCACTGATCACAGCAAAGCAAAACAGAGGTTTACCAAATAGAATAGGCAAAGCCACACACTCATTTATAAAGAATATATATTTTCACAGTTTTTAAACCGAAGTTGCTAATAAATCTTCATGTTTTATGCCCAAATACTTTTAAGATCTATAGTTTATAGATCTATATTTAATCTTAACATCTTATGATTCCATTCTGCAAAATACTTCAAACACATTTTAGAAATGGATTACAATTTTTTTTTTCATTTTTTTTTTAGAATAAAAAACTAGGAATACTAGGAAGGTTTTGTGAAAAACTAGGAACGACTAAAAAAACTAGGAATCACTGGAGAGCCTGAGCGTGAGGCCTCAACACCTCCATAAGCATGTCTGGTTTGTGTGGGTGAGAAATGTGGGATGGTTTTGATTTGTACGGTTATGTATTAATACTATCTATATTGTTAAATTTATGGTTTAGCCCGGCTGGATAGTGTGTTTTTAAATGTTGTATCCACTTATTTTCATGGAACTCTAAAATCTTTCTAATGTTATCTGCTCTGGACTTTTCTATTCTCTCAATTATAGTGAATTTGGCATGGGTTTTGAAATCGTGTTTTTCTAGGCGGAAATGTTGTTCTACAGGTAATAATTTTTCATGGGGAGTCGACTTAATTCAATTGCGATAATTATTAATTCTGTAGTGAAAGGGCCATTCAGATTTTCCTACATATTGTTTCTGGCATAGTATGCATTCTAGGAGGTAAATTATGTTATGACTTCTACAGTTAGAGTCGTGGTAGATTTTGAAAGTAGATTTAGTGACTGATCTATATATATATATTGAAATTGATTCCATTTAACTTGAAAATCAAAAGTTTTCCTTACCTTAAGAAGAAAAATATCATGCACAAATGTAAAGAATTTGATGCTTTACCATTATGATCAAAGATAAAATATAACATTTAGTACCAACTCCCATGTCTACTTGGAGGAAAAGCAGTAATAAGACTGATGCCAAATATCTTGAGACATGTATCAGCATGTTGTCCAAATACAATATGGAACTGTGTAAAGCTAATAAATCCAGTTCTCACAGGATAAAGAGTAGATAAAATGTATTACAAGAAATAATAATTTCCAATATGGCAGATAATTTAACACTGCATAGTTACATATAAGTAAAGAGAAAGCCTAAAGTTATGACAGTATGTGAAGAATATTTAATGGTTGTTTTGTTAACCTTTCACAAGCCTTTGGATGGAATAGGTTGTTGTATTTTTGCCGATATTCACATAGAGAGGTTAACATAAAAAGCAGTCATTTTCATAGAATACATCCATTGCATGCTTTGGTACACATCATCAGTGACATTTCTAGCCATGGTTTATTAGGGGTTTGGGATCTTTCAGCATCAAATCCACTCTCTGCGGTGACCCAGCCAATACTGATCGGGTATCGACTTGTGTACCATCCGTTAGCTACAATTTTCTCCAACTTTCCAATCAACACACTGCAACTCCTCTTGGCAATTTATAGTCCAATCACAGATAACTACCAGTTCACCAGCAATGTACGCTCTTCCATAAAAAAGGAAACAAATGCAACCACAAATTTCAATCGCATAAGGAACATGGTGACACACTTGGCTTGAAGTGGTAGGTAATGATTTGTTCCCCACACTGAGATATATATACATGTACACACTCACAAATGCACACATGAATCACATTCTGCTTTCTCTTATCCCATTTCCGTTAATGTTAACCATCCACCCGAGAAAAAAAAAAAAAAATTAGCTGCTCCCAGTGTCAATTGCACATACACATATCTACATATACACACAAATATGCACATATAAACATACACACCTACAAAACTGTAACCCTGGTAAGGGGGGAAAACAGGTGCTAGATCTTAGTCACAGATCACCTGTAGGTAACAATGGTTTGGTGTACCCTAATTTTGTCTCCTAGCCAAGACTCCATTGTCAGGTGTAGATTTAGGTTATATCCAAGAACTCCCCCCAGTTCCCCTGAAATAAAAAAAAAAAATAAATAAATAAAATAATAAAAATATCAACTGCAATTTCCTTTCATCTCCTTACTGACTGCCAATCATTTGATCTTTTAAGCCATAACCATCTAGAGGCTTCTTCTGCTGTCATTGTTATTAAGCGAATGGCCTTCTTCCTTTCCAACACCTAATTTTGGTAACATCTTATATCTGATTTCAATTGGTTTGCACTGAGCTCACCAACTACACCTTTTGCATTCCTCTACAATATGTAAATATTTTCCAAGTTTCCTTTCATGGGCTTCATCTAAGTATTCTTCTCAAGAGACTGTTAGTTCTAACATGATGACTTGCATGGTCTTTTCAGAATAAATAATCATGTCTGGAGAAGCTTAGTCTGTACTATTCTCAGTGGGAATTTTAGCTGCCTGCCTATATCTACTAACATTTGCCAGTTTGGGACAGAACTGAGAAGGGACGTTTTCTTCTTCTGTAATGTCTTTACCTTTTCCCCAGCTCTGACAAAATTCATCATCTTCTTATTCAGTTCATATAAGTTTGTTTGGAGACTCCTTGAAATTATTGTTGTAACTGGGATTAGTATACTATAGATCCATCTTCCTTTTTTCTAGGTTACCCAATTTTGTCCAGGTCCCCTGTTGACCCAAGGCTACCATTTTACTGGCTCTAATTTTCTCCACACCTGCTCTCACTTCATATTGAAGACATTTCCGATCTTTCCTTTTTTTCTCTCCTTTGTGGATTGGAACAGCATTCTAGACCTGATCTGCCCACTGTCACTGTTTCTACTAATGTTTTCTGTCTCAACCTTTGCTCTGCTGTACTGAGCTCATGTGATGCCTTCCACTTGCTCCCAGTTCGAACCACTTCCTGCTTCTGTAACTTTAGGATCTTTTGAATCCCTATATAGGGACAGTAGAGTAATGGATAGCAGCTCAGATTGAGGAATCGGAGAGCTGAGTTCGAATTCCAGTCGAATCCATTACATTCACTTATATGCTAATACTCTTGGGAAAGGTATGAATCATCTTCTCCCACAAGCTATGGGTAAATAGCAGGACAGACCGGGTTCTATAGCTTTGGCTGGCAACTGGTCTACCGCAGAAAGAAATGGCAACCTACAGCAGAAAAAATCTGCCTCATCAGTCATGTATTGAAAGATACATGATCACCTAAGTGTGTATCACACATGGCACATAACTGACTGATATAGGATTTCCTCCCCTTGTCTTCACACTTTAAACTCTTTAACTAATCCTCTGAAGGGGTGTAGCAATGTGTTCGATACTCCATACAGAACTGCACTGCTCAAACTCCTCAGTAAGCTAAGCCATCTTATCAAATATCTGCTAACTTTTTTCTCCATCTTCTCAACTGTTGTCAATGCCATTTGATATAATGTCAGGGGCCACAGAATCTTTAGCAAAATGGCATATTGATATATCCATGATTTAAAACTGCCTGGCTGCCCTGACTGTCCACTTTGCTCAACATTGCTTCAAGGTCTGAAAAATATTTCTGGGTAGCATCTGTATATTTTAAATTAGCATCAAATATTTTACCCAGACATTTCTGATTTTTCTTTTAATGATAGAATAAGGGTTCCTGCAATCTTGAAATGGAACTTTTCTATCACAATCCCTCTCTTCAGTACAAATGACCTCGATTTTGTCAATTTAAACTTCGTTCTTGCCCAAGTCATTATCTTTTCTAAACCCTATAATATCCATAGACATCCAGGGACAGTAGATGTAGTAACTGTCATATCATCCATATATGCATGAATTGGAGTTTGTCAAACTCCATTTTTCATCAATGACCTCAACATTCAACATAGTATGACTAGATTGCCTTTCCCTTCTTTTGCCCCAATATGCTCCAGAATGCATGTGATGTTGGCAATCCCTCACTTCTGTACTGACATATCTCTGTAATTGTTGGCACCAAGATAATGCCAAAGTCGTTGGGCCAAGATGCTGAAGATTTTGTTCTCGGTGTCCAGCAAAGGAATCATTCTAAACTGTTCAATTCCTTTTGAATTTTCTTCTTTAGAAATCCATACTGCATTAGCAAACCTCCACTGTCTTGCAACTTTACCTCTTCTCCAAATAGCTTTTAATGTCTTCCAGAGATGTACCTGAATATTCAGACATCTCTTATAGACACTATAGAGAACACCACTGGGTCCCCGAGCTGAAGCTGATCTAGCTGCTGATATGACTTTCCTTTAATTCTTTAAAGGTTGGTGCCCTCAAGTCAAAACTTGTTTCTGGCAGTTCAGGGTGCAATATTGCATGATATTATGTGAACATTAAAGAGTAAAACTAACCTTAAATTACTAACTTCTGCTGCTCTCATTGGATTGCTTGGTGGAGCTGGTACAAGGAAAATTTCTGATTTACTGAAAAACAAACAATAATAAAGATGATGCACGAAATTTGTAATCAATTTCTTTTTTCAATTCTATAAAATCCTTAGTTTTCAGTTGTTATTGTTAACATAATCACTCAAATAAAACAAAACTCATTTCAATTGAAAGAACAAAAGATACCATGACTGGTCACAAGTGAAACCAAAAAGCAGTTACTTGATTTTGGGCACATTCCTATATAAACGTATATGCACATGTACTTTCAAACCTATGTTTAAAAACTTAGCAACATTAAGAAATGTAATAAAACATTATAGGAAAATGAAAATTATTCCAGATAAAAAATATGCACAATATATGAACCATAAACCTTTAATGAGAGTGTGTGTATATTACATACACATTATATGAACCATAAACATTTAAATCTTGTGCGTGTGTATGTGTGCATATTATGCAATATATGAACCATAAACCTTTAATGTGAGAGTGTGTATGTGCTTATATTACATACACATTATAGACATGTCGCTTCTGTCTGAGGCTGAATTTTGCATTCAGATTGATCATTTCAATTCTATTTCTCTTTTGTGTTGAAATTTTTTTTTTAAATTGTTCAGACAAAAAAAATATTCATGTTTTCAGTATAGGTGAGAAAATCAGTTTAAATTGTTAAGCCAATAGTATTGTGCAAGGATTCATTTTCAAAATAAATTACAAAATAATGATGAAAGATGAGAACTTTTGCAAAGCCTTTTTATGCAATACTAACAAAAATATTCATGAGAGAGTAAACAGTCTTACCAAGAATCATTTTGTTCTTCACTGATATCAGATTGTAGTGGGTCTTCTGGCAATAGAAGTAGCGCATTACGCAGACACAAAGAAGCAAACTCAATTGATGGAGCTGGTATGGCTGGATTATTACTAAAAAATAAAAACAAGATCAATGTATGTTTGTGTGTACATACATACATATAGTGAAACAAGATTCTTTTTCCACATATATTTCCAGAGTTGTATAAAATCTACTCTTGATTGCCACATACAGGCTCTCCAGCCAAGAATATTGAAAAACTAGGAAAAAAAATAGGAATTTTTTTCAATTAAAAACTAGGAAAAAACAAGGAAAAAGTAGGAAATTTGAACTGAAACTAGGAATTTTTCAGCTAAACATGCTTTTACCTTTCAGATGATATTAATTATGACAATCATACAGATGTTCTGCTGACAACACATTCTTTTGCAGCTCTAATTCAGCAACACTGACCCAATTTGAAATGTTTATTTTAAAATATAGGCAAAGAACAAAATCTTTATACAAAACAATGATGGTATGATAAAAATGCAGTAACATTAATAAAACATATTTCCATTTTCAGGTGACATTACTCTATTAAGTCAAAGATTGGATATGTAGTCAAAGATTGAATATTTTAAACAAATAGAAGCAGGGCCATATTTCTTTTATAATGATAAGTATACATTACTTCAGGTTTCATAAAAAACTATTATTGAACACAGTTCCATAATGATAAAATTAAACATAAGGAGACAAGTATATTAAGCATTAAGGATAGACTGTTCTAGTTTCACGTGCCATGTCAAATGGATGTCGGTTATCAGTTATTTCTTGTTAATTCCCCTCTCCAAGTTCTCTACCGCCGTAACCAGGTATTGAACTCACACTCTCTGGGTCCTGTCACTGGGTCTAACTAACGCCTTTATCTACTGTGCCATGAAAATCAACTTTATGCTTTAGGCAATAACTACCAATTTTTCTAAAGCTCCTTTTCCTAAAATGCTATAGAAATTCATTGCCGAAGCACTTTATGAAAATATTTTTTCAGAATATCGATTCATTTACCATAATGAATAAGATGGTTCATCAACTAAAGATAACATAAATTAATACTTGAGATTGGAATATTTTTGTGTGACATAATAGCAGTAGAATATTTTGTCAGTGACTACAAGACAAGTCATTGCTTTCACTGCCCTCATCACTATCCAATTTAATACCAGAGCAAGAAGACACAACGCAATGAGATTTCTTGTGAATTATCTCATCCATTTGCCATAAAGTAATTAAAATAGTAATAATTGCATATTACTTCAGAACACATTAAGAAAATAAAAATCATTCACTTGGTCTAGTGACAGTCACATACTAAAAGGCTGGCAAAAATTGAAAAATCAATAAGTGGGGAAAAAAAAAAATGACTGAATAATCAGTCATATTTTTAGGTTTGCATAAACCCTGTTACATGTTTATTTGTTAAGATTCCCTTGATCTGTCTAGCATAGATTTATACCCAACATAACTGTATATCAGAGGTTACCAGTCAAAAATCTTTGATCTAAAGTCTCAGAAATTTGCAAGCCTTTGAATTTGGGGTATTCTTGATAAAAAAAAAAATTTGTGTGACATGAAATTACCTGCACAGCCCAAAGTAAGGCCAGGTAGACTTTTTCCTTTCAGGATTTTTATCTTTCAACTCAGTTTATTGCAATAGAAAAATAATATTGACAATGAACTGGATCATTTTTGAGTAACTTTTTATCAAAACTTTTAGAAAATGACTGAATATTCAGTCATTTTCTTTAGAATTTTTCATTTTTTATTTCTGTTAAGTAATATTGATTAACAAAGGTTATGTTAAAGTAATGCTTTTTGTTGGTTATAAATGTATTTCCCCTTTCACCTCATGATGACTTGTCCAATAGAGTGTCTCCACACTTGAGATACTGGATTTTTATCACATGACCCCTGATTTTTAGGGGCTTACCTCCATGATTAAAAGCCCTGAAGTTGGGAACAAAAATCTCTACTGACTTCCAAAGATGGCCCTTAATTTCTCTGATATTAATAATATTGTATGCTCAGTCTGTCACGAATTTGTGAGAAAATGACTGAATATTCAGTCATTTTTTGAAACGCTTTGGCCATTTCTTTGAAGCTAAAGAATTTATTCAGCATAACACTTTATTGGTAACTTTTTCAATTGGAATCAGAAAGACCATTGTGCATTAATAATAGAAACTTGAACAAAGCATTTCACACGTAAACAGCTTCACTAGACCTGGTTGGTTTGAATTTGACTGAATATTCAGCTAAATGAGAATTTTATTTTATACCAATAAAATGCTTTGTAATATTTTTCAATTATTATTAGACTTAAATTAGATACATAATGGACTGCAGAATAAAAGATTCCAGGATTGTTCACAGGGAGGGCAGTATAGTCTCTGTGGCCTCCGATTTCTTTGATGTTGCTGGTCAAAAGGACAGGTACTTTAGGCTGATCAAGAAGATGCTATTCGATGATACAACGGCATATGTGTATTGGCAGGAGGATGGGACCACCTCTATTACAGAAGTTGACAAACTTCTACTGGAAATATCAATGCCCAAGAAGGATGTTTCAAATGAGTCACCCTGTTGCAGCAAGAAAAATTCGACCTTCATATCAAGCCAGCAGCTGCCAGATCTGTCTGATGATGAGGATGCTGTTTGTGATTCAGATGTGCATTTTGAAAAACAAGCAGAGTTCAACTCCTGGTAAGATTTTCCATTTAGAATATTTGTTTACTTCTAAATTAACAAAGTAGATTTTGAAAGTGGGAGTGGGGTCACAGTCATATAACTTGCCTGCCTTGGGTATCTGGCAATGAAGCATTTCTCAGATTCATCCTTGCTACATTACAAGTTTAAGATGGCAGCTGCAACAGCTCTTGCTACTTACAAGTCGTGTAGCCTTGTTGAAACCAGAAGCTTGCTGAACATCACAGCAGACCTGATCCAAGAGAATCCCTTGGTAAAGATAAGCACATAAGTAACATAAGGTGTTACATGTGTCATCATGGCTCACTTGGATGAAAAGACTCAAAGATCTCCACAACATTCAAATGTGGTACATGTGGGATCCCACTCTGCAAATCTAGCAAGAGGAATGACTACAATGAACATCTGAAAGAGCTTCCCAAAAAGACCAGGGTTGGTGAAGACTGACTAAAAACTGACTCTAGAGTCATTTACTGACTTTGTTGATACTTGTAGATTAGATCCACATATATTTTGCATTTGCAGGTGGAGAGTGAAGATATAGAAATATGTATCTTCGTGGTCCGGCTGTCTAAAATATTAGCAAGAATGTAATCAAAGCAAATCTGAGCAAATCACAGTTAAAAAAATGCTTAGTTGACCCTCTTTTCAGCATAGAGAAAATGATTGAATATTCAGCCATTTTCCACAAAAAAGCCTTAGTCAGCTTAATTTTTGCTAAGAACTCATTATCAGCATTGCTTTAAAACATGTATGCCTTCTGGATGCAATGTGGATCATAAATCAGCAATGAAATATATTTAAAATTGAATGTGATTCTTTCACAAAAATGACTAAATATTCAGTCGTTTTCCCTGTTTTTAATGATCAGGTAAAAAATATGACAGTTGATTTACCTATAGCTACCAATCTGAGGGATGAATCTTCATTGCTATTAACTTTGGTTCAAATAAGAATTTGAGTCCATGTGGCCTATGTTTCTATCTACTGCGCTCTTAACTTTGTGAAAATGATGAATTTTAGGGTGTGAATTGTTTCAAAAAGCTAAAAATGAATCTAATTGACTTGTGCACATTACTGTTTGTGCATAAAACACATGCCAAGTTAGTTAATAACCAGTTTTATAATCGGAAATTGATGTCAGAACCTCTAGGTCTTGGTTCAGAGGCCACAAATAGTTGTTTTAATTTTTTTTTTAAATTCTGCATTTTTTAATTTGATTTCTATAAACAATGGTATATGATTTTGAAAGTGTGAGAGGACAATCAAAAAATGCCTGTTCTAAATGTTTGGGCCTTGTCAAACATGATAGACACAAAAACTAACCTGTGAACTCATTTCTTACAGAGAAAGCAGATGAGAGTTTGAAACCATAGCATTTTGACTGAATATTCAGTTTATGACAGAATATTCAGTCATTTTCCCCATTTATCATTAAATATTATAATTTTTTGCCTGTAACATTACATTCAAAAAGTAAATGGAAATAGTATTATTTCAATGACACTTCCTTGTGATGTAACATTTTTATTAACTATTGAATTTTGATGAATATGTTTGTAGACCTTTAAGCACAAAAATTTTCAATCCTCAAAATGAAAAAATAATAATAATAAGCCTAATAAGTTCAATAATTTACAAAGAAATACTTTCATTTACTTTAGATCTCAAGTGAAAGACTAGGTAAATGAGAAAGCAAGAAATTTAAAGAAATAATAAATGTTAAATCTGTATCATTAAGCTATAAAAATTAATTCTTACCAAAAATAATTTCACCTTTCAATACAAACCTTAACTTTTCATGTTTTGTAGTCGAGCCTAAAATGAGTTTCCGATGGACACCACTTGCTACTGATCCTTGGAAAACTTGAAGACGTCTTGATAACTTCTTATCTACTTCATTATCCTGCAAAGATGAGAAGAAAAAAATTTACCAAAACATTTGCATATATTTGCAACATAAAAAAATATTTTATTAAATTACATTTTTATTTTAATTATTATTAATATTATTCACTTCTTGAGTGATGTAAATTAAATTTGTGTATAATTTAGGACAGGGATTTTCCTCCTGCTGCTGTTAAAGTATTGGGTTCCTATTTGAAATCATAAACAAATCTTCTATCGTTAGACTACCACAAAAGTTATTAGCAAATAAAAAATGATCATTTCTTAAATATTAAAGGATAAATTTCTATCAAGAATAAAATTGAGAAAAAAAATGTAATCATACCTCACGGTAATTTGTGATACAACATTCAGCAAGCCGTAACCAAAGTCGAGGATTGGTTTGATAAACCTGGACTGCTTGGATTAAACAGTCAAATGCAGCCTGAATTTTACCACAATGAAGCAACTGGACACCCATATTGTACAATAGTTCATAATGCCGACTTATAGCAACAGTTTGTAATGATGGACCAAATTTACCTGCGATGAAATTCAAAGGTTCATGATTTTTGATAGAGATCAAATAAAATAAAAATACAGAATTACTTTTATAATTTATTGCATGAGACAGAATTGTCAACAGAATCAAACACAAATTGAAGATTTATTTTTGTTATATTTTTCACATTATAATCATTTTTTTTTTTAAATGTTTAATGAGCATTACCTTCTTCACTTTCTTTCTTGACAGATTTAAAAGCATTTTCATTCTCTTCTACTGCCCTCTTGAAGTAAAATGCTCCCAAGTGATGCTTGCGAGTGTGGAAATGGTTACAGCCTAAATTGTTATAATACATTACTGGCAAACAGTCCCCAGACTCTGTGATAACAATGTTTTGTGGTACAGTGGCCAGCATTTTTAGTACTTTACGATAGCTGCCTCGCAGATACTCAAAGTTGCTTTTCAGATACACAACTGAAGGATTCTATTAAGAAAAAGAAAAAAAAAATTAAAATTATGAAAAAAATAAATTTTTTAAAAACATTAATACATGTAGAAAATAGAATTTACTAAGAAAATAATATTATTAGACAATATTCACATTTAGAAAAAAATATTGGTATTAAGGTTATGGATTTTTAAAAGAAATGAAAAGAGAAAGAAATCTTTTTCATATATCATTTTGAGAAAAATAAATCTCACTCAGTTCATATCAGAAAAAGTCATCAACTTTAACAATCTAGGTTGAAAATTCTGTCTTAGACATATTACATAAAATTTAATAAATTTAAATTGGAAATGGCAAAATGGATTTAGCTAAGATCACAATGGTAACTGCACAATGCATTATACTTGACAGATGAGATTAAATTTTTCATGAGTTTTCATCATCACCAACAACAAATTCTGAAAATCTCCAATGTTTTTTTTTTTAAATAATTGTCATTTATTTTTGAGAAATGAACAAATCAGTTAATGGAATGAGGTATAAAGTTGTTTTTTGCTTTTTCTGAGGACAGAGGATATTAATTTCCATATAAATTTATTATTTTGTTGTAAATGTATATATATATTATTTTAAAATAATTATGAGATAAATGACTTTACAGTATTAATTAAATATATCTTTATAGATTATTATGTGTGTATGTAGAAAATAAATATTTCCAAAGTGTACATATTTTTTAATGTAATATTTTAAGAAACAATACTGAGCATTTATTAACTTACTTGTGCTTGTGTACTCATCAACACTTTAATTTCCCTTTTACAAGCTTTCAAGGATTTCATCATGAGTAAACAACGGGTTTTATACTGAAACAAAATTTAGCATTTGAATTTTTATTCTAAATTGAAAGTTCATTCAATGTGAAACAAAATTCTATCAACTTATTTGGTTAGTGGACAAAACTTTTAAGAGGTTTTATTCATGTTTTTTTTATGTTCGATTACATAGAAGCATGTTTTTGAAATTACCTTCATTTTAACTTTTAAGATATTCTGATATCTATAAATATTTTGAAAAGTTATACAATAAATTTGAAAAGACAAAAGTAAATGTCCTGTTGGAAAAAGAGAATCAAACAAACATTTAAAAATAGAAGAAATAATCCTGTTAAAGTGAAAAAGAAGTAGATTTACACAAGAAAAACCAGTCTTGATATGATTATTTCATCAATTTTTGAAGTACGTAAATAAAAGCTATTGGAAAAGCTAAGAGATTTTACTAAATATAATGAATTCTCATAACTGAATAAGATTTAACAACCTTCTTTTAAAGGAAATCTTAATTTAGAGAAACATTAGAAGATAAATTTACTTACGTATAAAAAAAATTTAAAATAAAAAACAGACAAAACATTTTTTTTTTTTACTCATTCAATTGTATTTGGAGACTATCCTCATCTTCATCATTTTTTATTCTATAAAGTTTTTAAGAGTTTATTTTTCAGACTTCAGACCAATGTTTCTAGTGTAGTTTTCTTATTGGTTTTATTCTGATCATAATCTATGCAAGGCTCACAAAGGGGAAAAACAAAGTTCAAATCTTGTTGAACATTTACAACTATTTATTTAAAAAAGTACGAGACAAAAATAAAGCTAAAGATTGGTTAACTTTCATTTTATTTGTGTTATAAAAACTTTAGAAAGCCAACTTGAAAATATATAATTAAAAACTTGTGAAATTACAAAAAGAATACAAATTGAAATTACGTGAATGGTGAAATATCAAGTTTAATGGCTAGCAAAACTTACCAAACTAATTTTTGAACTTGCGCCATCTGAGGATAGAGAAGTTTCTTGGTTTTCAGATTTTTCTGCTCGTTCAGAATTATTTGGGCTGGAACCAGATTTGATATTTGTGAATAACATTTTTTCTATGTACGACAATCTTCCCATTGCTTTTTCTGGCTATTAAAATTAAAATAAATTAGAAATATGTAATTAGTATCAATTCTTAAATTCTCATTCATATGACTAACGTTAAAAAAGTCAAAGAAAAATGTAGTCGTAAGTAATTTGTGACCAAACGTTTTGGTTATTTTGCAGTATAAGCACCAAAAGCCCCCAGTATTTGGATTGTACCATTCTGGTGTGAAATTACCTCATTATTTTGAAAATGATGTGCTCGAGTACTGTTTTTGATTTATCATCAATGTCAGTTCAATCTCTTTCACGTTGTCCGGGCACCATTACTGATGTTGTTTACAGACATTTTCCTCTATGCACAGAAGATTACTTAGTTAACAGCCTTTTTACAGCTTTTTGTATCTTACTGGTCTTGATTACTGTGCAATTTTTGTGGATGTTATTTTAAAATGGGCTTATTTTTTAAAATGAAGTTTTAAATGAATAGTAATTTTTTCTTTATTGTCCTTAATAAATCTGCTTATAGCTAATGAAATAGAATCTTACCCTAAAATATAATTTATGAAGCTTTAAATTCAAGAAATTTTCACAACACACAAAAAAAAATAAAATAAAAAAATTGTTGGATTTTACATTTTTTCACACATTATTTCATGCATTCATTTCAAACTTCACACATTGCACAATAATCAAGACAAGTGAAGCTTCTGCATCACATGACTCCTTGAGGCAAACGTATGTAAACAAAGCCAATAATGGCAGACATTCTGTGTACATGACGACAAAGAAGAACTTACATTGTCCATAACTTCTAAACGGTAATTGAGTGCAATGTTTTAATGTCATTTTTTAAATAAGCAGGCAATTTCACACCAGACTGGTACATTCTCAATACTGGGGGCTTTTGCTGCTTATACTGCAAATTAACCAACATTTTCACTGATAAACAAATTCTTCAAAAACTTAAACTGTTAAAAGAATGTTAGTTAAAAGAATAGCACAAATATTAAACATCTTGAATGTTACACATGTGGATATACAGAGAGAGCAAAGAAAATCAACCAGCTGAATTATTTAATCAAATGGTGAACAATTATATCGAAAATATACCACAAAACTGGATTATATTCATTAAAATACTGTAACATTGATCGCCTTCAATCATAATTTGGCACAATAAACATCCATCTAACATTTACAAGGGTGGATCAATAAGTTTGTGGCCTAACAATTAATTACAGGACAGTCCCTCCCCCAAGGAAAATAATATTCTCACCATTTAGATTTTGCTGTATAAGTAAAGTATGTACCCAAAAGAGATTTCCTAAAGTTTTAGTTCAATCTGATCAATGGTTCAAAAGTTATGGTCATTTCAGTCCTGTGGCCAAGCTATTTTTGGCTGTTTTCCTCATTTTTTATTGGATATAACTCTCTCACTTTATTTATTTATATATATATATATATATATATATATATATATATATATATATATAACATATAGTTTTAAAGTTTTCTATATTTATGTGTGAAAGTACTCAATATGAGCATATGTAAATATATAAAAATGGACACCGAGGTCAACACTAAGTGTTGATAGTCTTTTTCAGGCCATGAAGATTGTATTGAAGCATGAAATAGACTGTCCCCACTTGGTGTTGACCTCAGTCTGAACTGAACTTTGTAAAAATGCTTCTTTTTTTTTTTTGCAGAATCAAAAACAAAGATTTTATTGAAAAATGAAAACTTGGAGTCAAGAACTAAATATTTTTTGTGTAAAACAAATTCGTTTTTCATTAAGATAGAACTTGAACCCAGTGGACCAGACAAAATGTCAGTGGGTGCACAAAATGCCAAAACATCATTTTAATTTAGCTAACGATTAAAAAAAAAAAAGACTTAATTGGTTGTAACATGATTCTAACAAAAATTAATGTTGGAAAATTATCAGGGAAAAACATCAGTTGCAGAAATATGAAAATAATCAATGAAACCACATTTATAAAATGATTAATGGAAAACTGCAACAACACTGCAGCAATATAAAACTATAAATCATATTAAAACATAGTATATCAGAATAAACCAAATCTACAAAAGATCATTCAAGAAATTAAAATTTTCTATGAACTGATACACCAAAAAATGTTATTCACATACAAAAAAAGTAAAAGATATATGCGATATAGATATATCAATGGTATCTTTAAGGCATGGACAGAACATCACAACCTTGACAGATCTGAATTTACCAAACAGTTTAAAATATAAGTAACTTTCTTTATATCATCATTGCCACAAAGGAAAACAAGTAATGAACTGAGTCAGAATGAGAGATTCCACCAGTGATGCTTAGACTTTGACAGCTGCTGTAACCAAATCTTAAGAAATATTGATTTCATACTTAAAGCATTGAAGAGAACAAGTTCATCTTGGAAATCACAAATGCTTTCATTTATGTTAAAGACTGAAATTTTAAGAACACTCTACATAAGCACTTTCTTTGTTAAACCACAGGCAAAGTTTTACAAAGCAAGAATGGCTTATCACACCAATAAATATGGGTCATATGTTTAAAAAAGGAGAACAAAAAAAAGTACATAAATAGTGTACCATAAAGCAGGACAAAGTTCACTCTAAAATACTGAAATAACACTGCATTGCTAACTTTCATAAATTGGAAAAAAATATAAAAATAAAAACTAGATAAAGAAAGCTAAAAAAAATATTGCTATCCTAATAGTTTCTATTTGTTTATAATAAAATTGGATGACTAAGTAATGCAAACAAAGATTGGGAAAAATTTAAATATTATATGTGCATGAAAAAAAATAATCCTCATGTGAAAAAAGATTTTTTTTCTCATAAAGTTAACTTACTTGATGTGTTCGCAAATATAATTCAACCAATAAAAATGCAATTTTCTTGGCCATGTTCTCTTCTGAAAAACAAGAGTTTTTTTTTTAATTCACATTTGACATTTTAAATTAACTTTTAAAAAAAAAATTGTTTTAGTTCATATAAATGAAATGGTCTCTTTGCTCTAAAAACAAAAAATGTGAATGGTTAATAAAATATAAAACTTGATTATCCTCTAACCAGAACACTGAAGGATTATATGTATTTTCATTGAACAAAAGATCAAAAACTAGACAATACAATAAATAATAACAACTTGTCTCAAAATGTCAACAAAAAAACTGCTAAAGTTGTTAAATTATTAATTTTGAGTAGCATTTACTTTCATCTTAATTTTTGACTGCAACTTCAGACCTTCAATTTAAATCAGTGGAGAAAATAAATCAACATAGCATTGGAATTTTTCTGATCCTGTCCTGTTTATTTACTGCCTGATTGACAGCTTGAGTAAAGTTACAATAAGATCAGCTAAAATGTTAATATGAAAAAAAAAATACTACTCAAAACTAGTAATGTTTGACAATGCCGCTGAAGCATACAGCCATTGACAGAAAAGTGTTCAGAAGTTGTCAGTAACTAACATTGAAACAATCAAACACTGAAAACAAACAAAAAACATTTAAATGTCAATCTACCTACCTAATGGTTCAATGCATGGAATTAATTTTTCCATGATAGATAAAGCTGCTTTATATTGTTGGTGATGATACAAGATGACTGCCTGGTTATAGAGTACAACACAATGGTCAACATCATCTACACTTATCAAATTCTCAATATTGAGATGGTCCTGTTGAAAAAATAAAGAAACTGCTTTTCAAATTAACCAAAATATGATATATTGCTGCTTACATTATTTTTTTTTCTTCAAGAATCAAGTTATAACAAGAATTATTAGGTTGACACAGTAATAAATGTGGTTTTTGATATTTTAAACTTTGATGCTTCTTTTAGAATAACTATTATTTAACAATGTTCACGTAATAAATAATTTTAAAGCCCGAATTTCATTTGATTTATGCTAATAAGTTTTGCTTTCACTTTTTATTGTTAACTGCCAAAGTAAAGATATAGGAAAAAAAATTTGAGTGATTCCATTTTTGAGTAAAAAATGGGACATAAAGCAATGAGAACTGCTTAAAACATCAATCAAGCACTTGCCTAGGGAATGTCAATGAATGTACCACTCAACATTTGTCCCAATTATGTTATAATGGAGATGAGAACTTTGAAGATGAAGAGTTACACATTTCCATGCAATTGATGACAACCAATTGAGAACCATCATTGAAATGGGTCCATGCATAATAACTGAAGAGGCTGCTGAAGAACACAGACTATTCAACAATTTACACTAAATGGAAAACAAAATCTTTGACAAATGGGTGTCATGCATATTGAATAAAAAAATTCATTCACCCTTACAAAATATGTTCTGCACTTCTTTTGATGACCAAAAATGATCCATTTCTTTATGATAATGTGACATATATTGAAAAATAGATTCTATAGGACAACCCAGCAGCGTCCTACTTGATGGCTGGATCAAAGTGAAGTACTAAGACACCTCTTCAAACCAAAGCTGTATCAAAAGAAAGTCATGGTCACTCTTTGATGGTCAGCAAATAGAATCATCCGTTACAAGTTCTTGAATCCTAGTGAAACTATCACAACAAAGAAGTATTAAGAAACAAACAAAATGCACCAAGAACTGCAACATTTAGGTCTAACATTAGTCATTTCAAAAGACCAATTTTTCTCAATGACAACCACTAGCTGCAATGGTTTTAATGCTTCTGTGACTCCTTTGTACTACACCATTCCTGTCTGGCATATAAGGATATCAGAACCAAAGCTACATACCCCAGTCACTGAGGAATTTTCTGAAGTGCCCACAAATGAAAGCCATATCGTTGTGGTGATGGTTGGTGGTGGAACTTGCTCGAAAAAGATTGTTGTTAATTGGTTAGTGACACTAGTAGAAACTTGTTGACGAAACAGTTACCATATTGCAAATAAAATGGACCACAACCAATAAGTGTTAGGAAATATCCACTACCGTAGTGTGTGATATCCATTGCTAACCTGCTGCAGTTGTTTTTCACTTTCAGCTTTCGTTTCTGCCAAAGGTCAATAGATTAGCAAGCTTCACAATTCTTGATAACTTTGCTACTGTTGCTTTCCTCCACATCACTAGCGTGGTTATCGACCACTTCACCGTCAGTATCCACTTGAGTAAAGCCTTCCAAATCATCATTGGAGTCCCAACCAAAGAAAAACTCCTGAACAAAGGTTTTGTTGGATATTGACGCAGCCATTTTTGTTTACAAAAAAATCGTTAAAAAATTAACATGAGTTTAATTGATGTTACACCTTGTGTAGAGTCTAGAAGAATTCAAAATGGCGTTGGAAAACGGAAGTTTATCCTTGTTCCAAAGCAGTAATAGGAGATTTCCAGCTTAAAATACTGGAAATAACAGTTGACAAGTGTTTATTTATAGCAACCATCGCAAGGGGACAGAATGCACCTAGAGTACCAAGGGAAAAAATTCTACAGTGACTATTGTTGACTGCAGTGTAGTAATGGTTAAAGGAGTACATTGCGTATGGGGTCAGCAGAACCTGCTTTGCATCTGGCCTCTGTTCCTTACTTAGTTGCCGGTATACAGCAAGAGTCATACTTCTCAATCATAGATAGAAAGACATGCTCAATCCTCTTCATGTTGCACAGTAAACATACCAACTTGACATTCTCAATCCACTCCATAATTGGTAATTTGGTGGTAATGCCACTAAATTCAGGTATCAAAACGTATATCAAATGCCTTCTCTGCCATCCTTATATAAAAATTAAAACCTGCCAAAATAGCTTGTTAAAAAAAAAAAAAAATTCACTATCACAAATCTTCACTGTACTTCATCACTCTGGACACCATACCAACAGCACAACTGTCACCAAGATGAATTCTACTCCGCTCTCATTTTTTGGGAATTTTTATTGTTTCGGGCTGCCACTGATTAGCCAAAAAACCAGCCAATCTGTGCATTACATCAAACTACTACTGACTGGCTAATCAGCTAATCGGTGCAGGGGACCTGCTTCAAAAACAAGGCAATTTAACCTTTTTCTCTTCGTATGGAGTGCCACCTGCCATCTGGAACCCCAATGCAAGTGATCCTTGTTCCTGACCATTGTAAAAATAATGCATGCAGAAAATAATAAAGATACTTACAAAATGACAAACTGTAGACAGACAGAGTTTGAATTCTTCAATTTTTGTAAATTTTGACTGATAAAACTCAGCCACTCCCTTGTTATGGATAACCTTGGGGTCCATTGTACGATTCTGTGTTAATTTGTTCATTGTGCTGATACAGTTGTCATACTGCTGTTTTTCAAATTCTTGTTTTGCTTGACGAGCAAATTCAACTTGGACATCATTTACAGATGTGTGTATAGACATATTACTTAGTTCTTCACTTTCAGCCATGCTACAATAAAGAAAATAACTTATATTATTCATATCTTACAGAATCTTTCAACTACTTAGTTATTTTTAAGCTATCAATGTGTATAGTCAAAAATAAAAATTTCTAGATTTGTACTACTGTATAACAATACCTCTTTTGATGAGATGTACTAGGCTATCTAGTTTTAAATATTTATCTTTCAAAAATTAAAGGCAAACTCTGGGGTAACTACATTGCCCATATTTATTACAAACCTTTTGAATCTGTCTATATTTCTGAGATGAGGTATTATGTACACTATTTACATTGTTCGGACTATTGTCATCATCTTTGTTGCCATATTTATCACGTTTCGGCCGTTGTACACTCTGGCCTTCTTCAGGTGGTTGGAATGTCAAACTGAACCCTTTATTTCGCTCACTGGGGTAGACTATTCTAGTTCCACATGCCATGTCTTATGGATGTCAGTTATCAGTTATCTCCTGTTAATTCCCCTCTCCAAGTTCTCCACTGCCTTAACCAGGTATTGAACTCACTCTCTTTGGGTCTATCAATGGATCTAACGCACGCCTTTATACACTGTGCGATGTGTCCTTGAGGAAACCTGCATATGAATTTCTGGAACTTATAAACTTGATATCTTCAGCAACCATTTTTACCAGAGCTCATATTGCAATTATTACTATTATTACAAATTTGATTATATAAATAACATAGAAGTTTAATATAAAAAGTCAATATGCGAATGTGATAAGAGCAACTAAATTGAAGATTAATTTACTTTAACCCAATACACTTTAAAAAGCCAAATGATAATGAGCTATATTGTTTTGCATGCATATCCAATGTACAAATTGATGGAAGAATATACTGAATATAAACCAACATTTTAATATCAGATAGAGTTCAATATGTAATTTCAAATATTTGTAGAGATATTCTTCAGTTTCTTCATTAATGTTTTAGATAACATTACAATAAAAATACTTATGATTTTATGCAGTTACACCTGATGAAAGATTTATTGTTATTTATTAAGCATTGCTTAGTTTCGGTATAAGGCCTCAAGAATGGGCACCCGGTAATGAACAGACTCATTCTAGCTTGCTGAGCCATAAGGTGATCATGAAGGCTTTTTCTTGTTTGCACTGAGCAAAATTCCCTAAAAAGTTATATAGTCTGTTGCTCGAAAGGCTGAGTAGCTTTTATCATATGACTATCTTTTGGTTGATGAAAGTAACTTGCATTCCATATATACTCTAGGGTATATAATTGTCGCACATCTCCCATTCAATAGGGCATATTCTTTACTTTCATAAAATGATGCATCTAACTCTGGGGTGACACAAAACTTGATCCCCTAGAGATTGTCAATCATAACATACCACTACAAATTAAGACCTAGTGAATGTCAGGAGAAATATTCTCTCCGCCTGGTCTGTACCATGTCAAAACTATAAACAGACAACTCCATTCTCCAGCATAATACTTTGTTGTTCTTTATCTTAATTTTTTTCAAATATGTACCTTTTTTCAAACATGTACCTCATGGATTGTGGGTTTGTTTTCACTGTAAAATGTCTTCAGTCAAGTAATGTCTCCAGTGATAAACAGCCTCAATGATTACTTCTCAGGTCCCTGAAAAGTTCTTGAGAACATTAATGGACATCCAGCCTGAGAGCGAATCACTGCTTTAACAACTTCAGATGCATCAGTTTCCACTTCAAATTGCCTGAACTACTGAATTTTTCAAAGTCTTCCTTAAGGGCATAGAAAGCTGGTTCTTTTGTTTCAGGAAATGTAGTAGTATCACTCATTGAGCAGATCTTACTTGAATAATTGTATATCCACTAGAAATATGAAGCAGAGCCCTAGAGTTTGAGGGAGTGATTTTTGTATATCACCACAATGCTACTATTTTAAATACCTTTTATCTGTGTACCACCACAGAAAATGCAATACCTAAGTTTTAATTTCAAGCTAATAGTTAAATTTAATATTTCCAATAAGTAAAATATTTTGATATATTTCAAAACGAATTTAAATTGACTAGAAGGAATTTCTTTTTTTCCCTAAAATAGCGTCCTTTTTTTAGCCTGTGTTTATCACAATGTAATTTCTCTTTATTAAAAAAAAAAATCTCCCAAAAATAAAGTATACTTTTCTGAAATCTTAATTGAGGAATATTAGCCAATTTAAAGGATAATTAATCTGATTTGAAACATTTACTTTAAGTTTAAAATATCACAGAAATGCATTTTTTTAACATTGCAGTATCTATTTAGGCTGTTGACATGTTTGATAGCATGACAGACTGATATTTATCTAATGTTTTTCTATGGCGGCTTTAATCGTAAAAATTAATTGAATATAATGAGAGTACCTTTTATATATAATTTTTATGTACTACGTAATCTTAAATATTTAAGAAAATATTCAATTGATACTTTCTGGCTTTAAATTTATTATAGTTATCTCCTTTTATTTTCTGATAATGCCGTAGATACGGTGACCCAACACCGTAACTACAAAATTCGAAATGTTTATACACACACACACAAAAAAAAATTCAAAATTCTTTAAAAAAATATTGGTGTTTGATGATTTGTACTAAGCTTTTTCATTATGATTGGTAGATATAGATTGTAATAATCTCTGTTGAGATTATTACAAACTAATCATTTCGTTAAAAAGTCATGTCATAGTTTTACTGCATTTTTTATTTTACGATTTAGAACAGATTTTCGGTAAATGTTTGTCCCTAGTTTGACAAAAAGAAAAGTAATGTACAATGAATTTAAGTGCAGAAGTGATATAATTCATTCTGAATTTTAAAAGATTTAAAACTTAAATTATTGTATTTTTTAATTTATCTTTCTTTTATCCCAATTTTGATGTTTTAAATTAAAATGTGTAGCTGAATTTTAAAAGATTTAAAACTTAAATTATTCTAATTATTTAAAATTTTAAAAACTTTAATAAACAATTCTAATAAAAATTCATTATTCATCAAAATTTTTTTAAAGTGTACTTCTTCTATGTCCAATATTTCGCTAAAAAGTGGTATACCTTGACGAAAAAAGGTCCCCAAATTGATAAAACAATTTTTAACGTTTAAATATTTATGTTGTTATTAAAGAGGAAAGACCAAAGTATATTCTGAATATTTTTTCAGATTTTTTAATCCTTCCTATAAATGTTAAAAATTTTATTTAAAAATCTTGTTTTTTTTTCGAGTCAAAAAAATTTCGTAAAATCAAACTTATCAGCCTTCCTGTCTGAGTTTGTAAACAAGATCATAGTTAGTTAGTTAAAAAAATCATGTAAAATTCAATTACACCTTTTTCTTTTGTTATCTTAGGAAATTTAGAATGATTAAAGTATACTTAATGTAATTTGAAAGAAACATTACTTACTTTTTTAGCAGAAAAATATTTAAGAGATATTTCCAACCGTAGTGGTTGATTCCGTGCCCGTTTGACAGGCGTTAATTGATGTACGCCAATATATTGACAACTTACGGCAGGGGAATTTATCGGACGGTAGCACAGAAGTGATATAATTCGTTCTAATTTTAAGTGAATCTGGTTAGATTTAAAAAAAAAAAAAAATTCACTTTCAAATTGTTTTTTTTTTACCTTACGTTTGAGGAAGAATTCTGCACTGAAAATAACATTTAAATTATGAAAGAAAATCAAATTTTACAAGTAAAAATAAAACAGTAAAAACATTTTTTTAAATTGAGGTTTATTATTTCAGTCATGAAATATTTTTCTGAGAATATAAAAATTACATGAAACACCATTAATTGAAACAGGTTAACTTAATGAAATGAGATTTTATTTCTTTTTATTAAGGCAGATTTTTTTCTATTTATTAATAATTGTGATGTGGCAGTCATATTTTATTTTATTTATTAATAAAATTAACATGCTATGTTGGGTTTGACTCAACAAGTATTTAGTGGCGAGCTAGCTCCAGAGAATTTAAACTCCAAAAATCGTTTTAATTGATAATTTGTCGTGTAGATAATAATTCCAAAGTAATGTACAATGAATTTAGGCAATCGATTTCAAACTTGAAAATTTGGGTGCACTTCCAAGGACTTTTTTTTTTTTTTGTAATCGTAAATAGTCGATTATTTTCTTTTATCCCACTATTTGATTATATTTGAAAAGAAAAAGAAAAAAATTGAAAATGCAACGATATTCAGTCAGAAAACTTGACAAGCGTTGTGTTGTTAACTTAACGAATGCAAAGCAATTTCTGAAGTAAAAACAACTTGCTTCTATCAAGGGAAACTACTCACGTGACATTATTTCAAAGCTGTGCATCCATACTTTCGTTGGAGACGATTTTAAATACAATTTTGGAATATTAAAAATTATTTTAAAAATATCAATGGGTGTCAGATTTTAATAAGCTTTCACATTTATGATCTTTAAAAAGTAGAGAACATAATATATCATTTCCATAAGGTTACATAAAGAACTTAATTTATAAATATATAACAACCTTTTGTCATATTGTGTATTTAAAATTGAAAAAAAAAAAATTAATGTAAAAATTCATTTTTCATCAAAAAAATTACCTTCGTATATTCAGAAAAACCATTAAAAACTTTCTTAATTAAATATTGTCTTAGTTTTATTGGGTTTTGTATTTTTACAATTGAGGTAAAAGTTTGGACAATTTTGAGCAGTTTTTTAACAAAAAAAATCGATGATTTACATTCTTCAGAGTTTTGTGCATTTAATTAAAAAAAAATTCAGGTTGCAAATAAAATTTTTTGGAGTTTTCATAAAATTAATTTCGAGGGGGGTAACAGATATAAAAAAAAAATATTTATACCATGACTTTCAAAGAGACAAAATTTTCTAAAATAATTTCATTCATTTGTGAATAAGTTCTGAAGTTTTCATTAAAATCCAACAAGTACTTAATTTTTGCAAGAATTTCCAAATCAATGTGTCTTTCAACTGAAAAAAACAAAAAAAAACAACTAAAATAATAATGCTAAAAAAGCCTAAAATGAACATCCCTTATTTAAAAGCAATTTAAAGCTTTTAATGTCATAGTTTTACTGCATTTTTTATTTTACGATTTAGAACAGATTTTCGGTAAATGTTTGTCCCTAATTTGACAAAAAGAAACTGATGATTTAAGGAGTCTTGCTTTTAAATATGAAGCGGGTGGAATTTTTTAATTTATCGAAATTTCATAAAACTGTAAGTGGGGATAACAGTGTGTGTGTGTGTATATATTTACAAAGATTTTCTAAAAAATATATTTAAAAAATAATTTAATTTGTGAATGAGTCCTGAAATTTCATTAAATCCGTCAATTATTTGATTGTGGCAAGAATTTTCAATTTCCAAATCAATGTGATTTTTTACCAAAAAGACGCATAAATTTTAAAATAAATGAATCTTTGGCCCACCCGCTGACGCAAGAAAAACACGATTTTTAAATCAAATTTTCGAACGTGCTAGAGAAAGGATAAAAAAATTAAAATAATTTTCAAAATACCTACTTTGGTCTTTTCTTAAAGTTTTTATCAAGTTTGGGGCCTTTTTATCATAGTATTCTCTTTTTTAGCGAATTTTTGGAGATACCTACTTTTTATCAGAAACACACAAGAATGGATCATTGCTTTAAAAAAAAAATCATGTATCAAGTAAGAAGAGGAATGTGGTGGTAAGATGTGCTGGCATCGTTCTAAAAGTGAAAGTTGCTAGAATTTAAATTTAAAAGAAAAAAAAAAGAATATTCTAATAAAAATAGTATAGAAACATTTCATGATAAAATAATTAACTAATTAACAAAAAGAAAACATACGACAGAAAAATTAAACTTGTGCCACCTGCTCTTTCTTTATTCGCATTTAATTTAAAAATTGTTTGAATTATTTTTTTTTTTAAACTGATTTCATGTAAATTTGAAAATAAAGCTAACAAGTAGTCTTAGCAAATTAATTAATTTATTTTAATTTTTCGATGGCATGTTACACATTTTGCAAAAACTTATATTCAATTTAAAATATTTTTTTCATTTTTTAAATTCTACTTCCATTTAAAAAAAAAAAATATTATCAACGCATTCCTCTTGGGACCGTATCAAGTATCAAATATTTAATTTCCAAAATAGCATTTTTTTAAATTTTGTTTTAAAGTTTCTGAGATTATATAACTCCGTTTCTGATACGAATAAATTTTAATAAAAAAAAAAAAAAAAGGCAAAGGTTTCAAAGATAAAAAGAGAATTGTCTTCGTTTTTTTTTTTGTTGTTTAATTCACGAATAAATAAAAAGACCAAGGCTTTTCAATATAACCAGGATCTTGCAATAAAAACAAATATGGATCTAAAATTATTTTAAAAACTGAACAATTGTTTATTTCTGTAGAAAAAGAAAGTAAAAATTTGCTCTGAAGTCGAAGTTCGCTTGACGTGTATTTTAAGAATAAATAATTGTTTGGTAGAAAAACCATTTCTAGTTACCTCAATCAAGATAATTTATCGGATTTTGACTTTTCAAAACCGAAGTTATTTTCTTTTAAAGGCGGCCTAAAAGAAAAAAAAAGAGGCGCGTGTTTATAAAGGGAGATAACTTTTTACTTCACCGGTTTCGTAAAGTGGTGGGGTAGTATGGGGATTTTAAAATATTTTTCAATTTAAGAGCAATATTTATTATAAAATTAAAATGCTTTTAGGAGAATCACCGGAAACTTTAATATTTTTTTTGTATTTCAGTTAAGTTTATTACCAAATTTTGATATAAATGAAACGGCAACATTTTCAAAAAATTCATACAAAAAATAAAAATAAAATCTACGTACGTGAAATAAAGGCTAAGAAAGGGTGACACAAAAATTGATGTGATATTCAAATAAAGTGGTAAAACAACTACTGAATATAACTGTTTCAATTAAAAAAATAACTCGGAACGATAAATAACAACAAACGAAGAAAAAATTAAGTTTTTTTTTTAAGTTTTCCTTATAAATTATTGAGTATCATGAAAAATGATTTCATGTCATGTTTAGTTACGGCTATGGATATTCATTTAGATAAGAATGACTAGAAATATATATATATTGTGCAATGATTTTAAAAATAAATGTTTGGAGATAAACTTCGTTCGCGTGTCACTTTCCGATATTTCAAGAAATTGTTACAAAAAATATATTCCAAGTGATTTTTATAATATATATTAAACAAAGAAAATAAGCAGTTATTAATTCCTTAAATCTTCAAATGCTATAGTTAAGTAAATAACACAAAGACATCAAGCCAGATTAATATAAAATATTACTTTACTCACGTTAAATACTGGAAATGTGATCTAAGAAAATAGACATTTATTATTACCTGCTGGTTGAAAGCACAATTTATGGAACTTGACTCAAAATGATATTCAACTACAGACACTGACGATTTTTTTTTAATCAACAAATCTCACTGGAATATCACTTGTATTTATTACTTTCACTAATTTTATTTTCTGTGTACTAACGCTACCATATATTTGAAAAAATTGTTTAGTGTGTGTGTTTTTTTTGCTCTGTAAATGGGTGTACAAAAAGACAAATAATTTTTTTTAAGTAGTAAAAGAATATTAAAAATAAATGAGAAAAAAACAAATTTTAACCACTCGGAATATGCCAATATAGCCAATATGTTGACCAAAAATGCATCTACCCACAAGGACATCTATTGACACTTAGGGTAATTTTGTTTATTTGATCAATAAAACAGAAATTGCGATAAACGACACGTGAATTTGAATACAAAACACCTAATTGTTCGCCTCTATGCGATTTATTAAAGAATTACGAAAGGTTAGAGAAAATCTTGACGTAAAAAATTAAATTACATGTGTTATGGATTTGAGTTGACATTTGAAAAGTTCTTTTTTAGCGATTTTAACTTTTATGAAATTCCATTTAAATTTTAAACTTTTCGAATAAATTATTTCCATTTCTCTACATACAGTTTGAATAGTTTAATGTGCGAAAACACTCAGGTTTCAATTTCATAATCTACGTACAAATTTAACTTTGTGGATTTCAGTAAAACTTGTATGTATGACATGTACTTTTTTAACAGAATGAAGTTTATTTATTTAACCAATTCTCCTGCCTTCAATAAATAAATAAAAAATACTGTTTTTACACTCTTGCTAGGAAAATTTGTCCTGGCTTTCCCGCATCAAAGGGTTGAGGTTAAAAATAGGGCTGAAAATAATTGCGAAAAAAAACGCGAGTAAAACAGTAAGATTTAGAGCGGACAAACTCTCTCTTTTAGGCGCGTACGGATAAAGAAAAAACTCCTGCTCGGTGAGTAACAACAAAAGAAGAAAGTGTTTATTTAGAGTTTTTACACATATACAGAAAAAAAGGTAAAGGAAAAAGGGGGATGATTAGGAGAGAAAGAAAGGGAAAAGAGAAAATGTTCTTAACTTAAAAAAAGGCTTGCTCAAAATATTTCTCTGGGCGCCTAAAGAGTTCTTTAAGCGATTGATAAGGTTCAGATAGATACACTCACAGTTCTTGTAGCGTTGGAAACCCGTTTGCAGATAAAAGAATCCTGCAGTTGAGTGAGTTGCTAGGTCGACGACAGAAGTCCAGTGGGCTCGTCAGAAGGAGTGGTGAAGGGATGCAGCCTTAGATTGGTCTTGAATAGTGGACCGACGTTCGTTCTTGACAGCCCTTTAGTAGTTCTTCTTTGGTGAGAGAGGCGCTGGAGCTCCCTAATGTCGACCTCACAGGCGGTGGGCAGAATTCTCACTGGCAAAATAAGCAAGATTTTCCAAAATTATGGAGTTTTGGTAGGCTCCGATGGATCGGGATTTTTCCCTCCAAAATCGTACAAATTTCCTGGCCCCACTATTGGTCAGAAAACACATTCTTATCTCTGATAAGAATCAGGGCCCTGGGAGCCGGTTTCGAAGGTACTGAAAACAGGTCGAAGTGAAGAAGCTGTGAGGTTTCTCCCAGACTTTGTGGCACCATGGAAAGAATGATGGTGGTGGAATTCCTTTTTGTGTTTTCCAGCTCTCTCGTAAGCCAGAAAATATATTCTTATCTCTGATAAGAATTAGGCCTTGGGAGCCGGTTTTTAAATTAAAAAGAGGTTGGAGTGAGGATAGAAAAAATAGCGAGAATGTAAACTTGTGAATTGTCCACAATTTAATGATTTCGAGTGGGCTCAGCTAGACTCATTTAAAGAAAGGATTGTTTTTTTTGCCGATAGTTATCTTCAAATATTTCGTATCGGGTTTTTTTCTTTGGGCCTTGAACCTGTATCTGTGCGATTATTTTCGACAGACTTTCATGTTCCTAGCTCTTTCTTTTCCCTTCAAGATTGATTTGGCTATTGTTAAATCAAGAATTTGAAAGTTTTTCGACACGAGTATAGTTACCTATATATATATATATATATATATATATATATATATATATATATATATATTAGTCATCCAAAGACAGACTGTTTCATTCTATCACAACTCATCAGTGTGACTAGACATGCGATTGCTTCAAACCAGGATCAAATCCCAAACAATTTGACATCAGAGACTTTCACCCTTAAGCTGTCAGCACACGAAATAGAGAAAAGGAATTTTTAACACATTATATACTAGATATATAATATGTATAAATCTTGAAGATTACAAAAGCATGAAATCTGGTGTTACAGACTACTATCCACGCAACACAACTCTATCACCGATATTGAGCACTTTCCACTAAATACCATGTATATATATAGATACATATTATATATATATATATATATATATATATATATATATATATATATATATATATATATTCTATACTATATATTCTCTCTCTCTATATATATATATAGTGATTTTCCAAGCATAGTTTAGATGTGGCCTATATATATATATATATATATATATATATATATATATATATATATATATATATATATATATAGTCTTAAAGTGTGCTATATTTATGGGATAAAATGCTCAATATCAGAGATAGAGCATGTGTAAATATAAAAGTGAACATAGAAGTTAACACTTAAAGGCGACAGTCTGTTTCAAGCTAGATGCAATCGTCAGACAACTCTCTCTCTCTCCATATATATATATATATATATATATATATATATATATATATATATATATATAGATAGATAGATAGAGAGAGAGAGTTGGAATATGCTATATCAAGGAAGTTCATCTGTTTAATATTAGTAGTTATAGTCTTAACTTTAAGATTCAACCTTATATTGTCTACTTTTATTTTAGTGGAATTCTCAACTATTAATAGGCCATTGTTCCTATATAAGCCAGTTCTATCAATACTATCACCGTCAGAAGCACCATGTCCATTACACCTATCTGACCACAGTTATATTGGAATTAATTTAAACACACACAAAAACTTACCAGACGCCATCCAAAACATACTAGTAGAAAATACAAGCATAAAGGAAATTAAAAATAATGGAAGCCTTAATAATAAAAAAGAAAAAGCCAACACTCAATAATATTAACTACCGAACATGGCCACAAGGTGCTGACTGTGTTTGGAAAATAAAACATCTTTATAACACTAACAGTAATAACTCTAGAAACATACACATAACCCATACATCTAGTTAAAAAGTCAAAATAAAATCATCCTTGATAATGGCTAAAAAAAGTATAGCCGAAAGCGCTCGGAATCCCAACAGAACATTTGGACAGTTTCTACACACTCTGCGTCCAGAAAAGAAAACACTTGTTCGAACACAAGAAAATAAAAATAAAAAGCTTAAGCCTTAATCGCAGTACCTTGTCTGTCATCTTTTTAATGAAACATGTATAAATGAGGGATTGCTGCCTAAATACACAATATTATGTGACATATTATGCCCGTCCTTGTCTGTTTTCATTTTTCCCGTATGAACAATGTGATATCATAGAACAGGTACGATAAAGAATATGGACAGGTAAATTTACCTCTACCAGTCATTCCCATACACCACTCAAAAAGGACATTACGTGTCGGCTAAAATAATTTAAACCTCGATGAAATGAAATGTCACAACTACGAGGAAAAGTAAAAAATTATTCGCACACTTGTCTCTAGGATATGTCATGGCGAAAGGGTGGATTTTCTCTAATTTTTCTTTGTAAAATAATGTAAAACTTACACGCTTCTTAATGATTTTTTTAATTAGTAGTTGTTTTATTTTAATGCTAATTCGCTACCGGCCTTGTCATCAAGACACATTTTTTTTCCATATTGTGAATACTTTGCTTAAAGTTCGTATTTTCTGGATTTTACCTACAAATTTCAGTGAAATGTCCATTTATCAAAATTATCGTTTATGGAAAAAAGGCGTCAGTTTACTGACCCCAAAAGGATATGGCTTATTTCATCGCCAACGTTGTCGTTTAACTCTAACTGAACAGAATAGTGATATTTAAAGCAAAACGTTAACAGTAAACTTGTAACTTGTTTATGTTCAAGATCAATTCTTGCCAAAAGTGTTGGTTTGTCAGTTGTTGAAAATAAGCCAATAAGTTTGTGTTTGCGTTAACGTTTACGGTTTAACGAAGATGTTTAAATAATTTTTAATGTGGTTATTTTTAGTAAAAAAAAACTAAAATTTCAAAATTCCTCTGACAACCAGAGACTAAAAAGTTTGTGTTTGCGTTAACGTTTAACGAAGATGTTTAAATAATTTTTAATGTGGTTATTTTTAGTAAAAAAAAACTAAAATTTCAAAATTCCTCTGACAACCAGAGACTAAAAAGTTGAACAACAATTTTGAGCTAGTATTTTTTCAAGCACAAATTTAAATTGCTTTTAAATTTTAACTTTTTACATTTTCTGATTTCAACATGTTGAAACTATTTTTAACTCGTGTCATAATATTCCAGTGTTAAAAATAAAAATAAAATTGTCTTTTTTTTATTAATAATAAAATTTATAATAAAATAATAAACATTTGGCTTTCTAATGACAAGTGTTTCCTTGGATGAATATTTTAATATTGCTTTTTTTTCTATATCACCGGCTTGTTTAAATGCAAGATACAACATGGCGCTTTGATTCAGTGTTTACTGTTTATGTGTTCAGTGTCGAACAAGAACAAAAAGCTAGTATCCGATCGGTGAGCCATCAAACACAATGTTACCCGGGGTTGGAGTGTTTGGGACAACTGCAACGATACAATCCTTTGTACCCATCTTAAAAGTGTGCGGATTTCCCGTTGTCGCCTTGTGGGGCAGTGAAAATTTAGATGCCCAGGAACTAGCCACACAATTGAACATCCCATTCAGTACGCGCAAAGTTGACGATGTTCTGCTACGCAAAGATGTCGACCTTGTGGTCATTGGTTGCCCACCTCACAGCCAATGGTTTATCGCTGTGAAGGCTTTGGGCATCGGAAAGCATGTTTTATGTAGTGCCCCGTCCGGCCCAATGCAATTAAATGCTCAACACATGGTGCAGGCAGCCAGGTACTACCCTCGGTTGATGTCGTTAATGTGTTATGGACTCCGTTTCCTTCCAACTATTGTCAAGATGAAAAAAATGATTGAGGAGGGATATTTGGGCAACATCACAATCTGCGAAGTTAAGGTTCACTACGGAGGCTTGCCAAAAGAAAAGTATGATTGGATGTGTGATGAAGGTATGGGCGGTGGTGTTCTAAACACAATAGGCAGTAATATCATCGATGTGATCACCTTCCTAACCAAAGAAAGAGCAGTACGTGTTCACGGAATGTTAAAGACTTATACTAAACAAACACAAAACATTAAGGGTATTCGAGAAATCACCAGCGACGACTTTTGCACTTTTCAAATGGAGCTCGATAAAGGTGCATGTGTTACGGTAACCCTGAATAGCCATATCCCCGGGCAGTTTGTCCAAGAAATCGTCATTTGTGGACAAAAAGGACGGCTAATTGCACGGGGTTCGGACTTATACGAACAGAGATTGAACGCTACCCGAGAGTCGTTGATACATTTCGATCCCATCAAAGAAGAGGAGAGGTATGGAATATCTCCGAAAGCAAGAACCGAAATTCCGAGCCCTTATCTCAAAGGTCTTATTCATATGATTGAGGCCGTGAAAGATGCTTTTGAGAAAGAAGAGGAAAGGCAGAATTGGCAGGCGGAACCCGTTGCTTCAGCTTCGAATTTTGAGGATGCACTTTACGTACAAACTGTGGTTGATGCCATCCGAAAGTCAAATAAGACCAAACAGTGGACGAAAGTAGACGTATCTGTGGAAGAACCAGAGCCTAATTCCAACATGTTATCCGATCAGATGAGAAGAAGCACTTTCTCATTGCAATGATTATTTGACAATTGATCAATCAAACATCATGAAATATTTTCAAGTCCATTATTCATGAGAGGAAATACAATCCCTTTATGCCTTTAACATACATCATTTATATCTCAGATCTGACTAAAAAAAAATCTATCTTCAAAATTTATTTAACAATATGTTTTAGTAGGAAAACGTTTAAATACTATTTTTGTTTTTGCTTTACTTACTAGTATAATAATAATAATAAATATACATTTTTTTTACAAAAATATATTTAAAGAATTACTTTCAACATTCTTCCTATTTTTTATTTTACAACTAATACTATTTTCATTCATTTATTTTTAGCAGAGTTCAATTGTTATTTCAACAATGTTTTAGGATAAAAAAAAAATTTCAATCATCAATGAAATATTAAGTCACTAACTTACACCAGGGGCTCAAAAAAATGTTCCTAGCCTTTATTTAGCTTGGGTACTCAATTTTAAAATAAGGACGAGATTGCATCAAAATTATTTATTTCTCATTTAATTTGTATTCTTATAATTACAGTGTCCCAAAGATGATTTTAAAGTTAAATGACAGTATTTTGGGAACACTGTATATGTATAATAAATAGTAATACATGACTTTTTATTGTTTGTTACTTTTTCTTTTTGTTTATAGTGCATTTCTTTTTCAAGTACTGAGAATAAATGCAGTAATTTATTATTCTAAGTTGAATATTTTATTAGCTGATCTAGTAACAATTCTAAGTTTGGCTAACTCCAACTACCATTCTTATTCACTGATGCCAATATAAATACTATAAATATATTAAAGAATACCCAAATTGAACAAAAATAATATATACCTTAATCCTTAGATTAAAATCAAAGAAAGGAAATGTTACCTCTCCTTTCAAGCAACTCATCTTGTAATTCCATGCTTTATCCATTAATTTCAAAACTTATTTGAAAAAAATCTATATTGTTGCTGTAAAGTAATTTTTATACAACATATCGTAATATAAGCTACTATGTTTACAATTTTCATTTAATAATTACTGTCCCTTATATTTCACACGTGACAGAAATTTGAAAAAGACATTAAGTATATTTCTATGTTGCTTTTTATATATAAAAAATAAAAATTAGATGCTACACCAAAAATAAATACCACAAAAAATAGTTTCATAAACTATATTATGTATATTTTTCTTAAAACTCTCTTCAGTAATTGATTTATCATCAGAATATAAACTGTCATCATTAATTAAACTCTCCTTCACAAATTCTCTATTCATTTATCACTATCAAATGATTCATGAAAATCTGCAATTGGTTAGATAGAGGAAAAGGTTAATTCTTATCTGACATACTTAATACAGTTTTTTAAATTGATAAAATATAAATATATGTCATCAATTTACATTGACCATTGTTAACATTATGTGAATTAAAAACAAAAATAACAGTTTCAATCAATTGTGCACAAATTAATATATTTCATTAATACAAAGGGTTAATTTTATATAAGACAACAGATAGCTTTTTATATAAGCTTAGCTTAAATATTTACCTTTCATCTTGAATAAAATGAAGGAACAAAGGCACCAAATTCAATTTTCATAATTAAGTCAAGACATACATATTATTGATGGAAATAGATATATTAAATTTGTTTCTGCTGTGTATACAAATACCAGATGTGATCACTTTTCCTAGCATGCTTAAGTTTTTATCAAAAGTATATATATAAAATGTGTGTGTTCATAACCTTTTCCAGTATTTACCTTTGCTGTAGACTTCTCCATTTTCCATGATATTTCATGTATTCTGTTTCTGGATGTGTGGGTGGTGTAGTACATATCAATGTGGAAAGTGGAATTATTAAGCCAAGTTCAAATTCTGGTCTAGTCTATGGCATTCCCTTTCATACAAATGCCCTTTGTCTCTTCTC
This sequence comes from Acanthosepion esculentum, assembly GCA_964036315.1. Lineage (NCBI taxonomy): Eukaryota > Metazoa > Mollusca > Cephalopoda > Sepiida > Sepiidae > Acanthosepion > Acanthosepion esculentum. The sequence continues at coordinate 97,525,546 of OZ038478.1, forward strand.
TACTGCTATGGTTTAAATAGCAGGGTAAACAGATCTCTCGCCTTGAGTGGTAAGCAATCTAAGAAAAGGAAAACTCTGAATTCCAATGGGAAAACACTTCACTATCTTTTCCAAGAATGCATGATAAAACAAATACTGAAAAAAGTATCTGGAATCATGATTGCCTATGTCTGGTTTTAAGATTCCTATTTCACTGGCTTTCCTACATTTGTCTGTCCTTTCTTTATCCTTTTTTTAAAAATTTCACTGTCTCTATGTCACACAAATTTTTCCATTAAATTGAACCATTGAATAGAGCAACAAGCATTCTGAAAAAAGTCTCAAAACAATGTATATGTTTCGGCTGATGACTAGATCCAATGTGTACTCTGTTAACAAAAACTGTATCACACAACAAAATTATATCACTGATTTTTATTTGCAATTTTAAATGCTTACTTTTTCATCATCTTTTCAAAAGGCTTCACAATTTAATAATAGTCACCATTTTACTGGACAACATACTTTGCCAGTCTATGTAAAATTGTATAATCATTTGTTTTTTCACTTAAAAATTTGAAGTTCTTGAAATCAGGATTAAAAATTTTGCTATATTTGAAATAAAACATACTTTGAGCCATTTCTAAAAGGTCTTGATAAAAACAATTTTCTCTGCAAAATATTCATATTAAAGACTTAAGCAAGTCAATGTTCTCCCTCTTGCTTCTTAATAATATTTGTTTATTTTATAGTTAGCAGATTGTCAGAATAAAATTAACCAACAATAAAACATAATTTGAGTATAGTATACTTTAAGTTAATGTTAATTTCTATTTTAACCCATGTGTGAGTTAATAAATTCACTAATGTGCATGTGTGTTAACAGCACATTTTGACAAATTTCTGATTTATATAAAAATGTACACTAGAGTGCTGAAATGTTCTTGGCCCAACATTTTTTTAAAGGGTGTCTTGGCTTGAGAACTTTTCAACACTTCCCCTTGTACCTCTTTTCAAACATGTCAAGTGATTTCAACCAAAGTTGTGTATGCTTTTCTCATATTGTCTAATTTTCCCAATTTAAATTTAGGAAATATCTGTTTTTATTTGTATTATATTCTAAGAAATAGCATTCTTATAAAGACTTAATAATAAAATACTATGCATTGTAAAGATAGAGGAAATTATTATTTAACTCTTCATGTGACAGACAAGTCTCTTCTGAACTGCTTGGTTAACTACTGTTGCCAAACACATTCATCTTTCTAAAATCAGTCTGATTATTTCGTAATCTATTGTATCAAAGTAATGCCTTTATTATGGAAATTAATTTTGAATTTATGTCTTGTCTGATTTATCTTCCTTTATTGGCATCTCAGTGGAGTTGAGGGGAAATATCTTTTTCTTTTCAGTTAACATTGCCACCTAGCAGGTGTCCTGGCAAACAGGGTGTGGTAATCCCTCACAGTATATTTTTCATGACCAAATGAAAGCAATCATTTTTCAATACATGGTTCATGGCCTAACCAATAAATCTTCCCCCAAAAAATCTTATATTTGGTTTGATTTTGAAAAGTGGATCAGATTCTTACAATTATTTTGAGTAGAAGTTTATCCCTTGTTTCCTGTTTAAGATTGTGTTTCCAGTTCCTTTTCCTAAATTATTCTCATTCTCTTTCACTCCCTGTAGCCCCTTTGCATCTTAGTGACATTATTGCCTTGCTTGGGGCAAAATGATTAAAAAACATTTTTAAAGTTATCTAGTAGAATTTGTATTCATTGCAGGAGCATAAAATATTAATTTTCTACAAGGAGGAAGCTTATACTTAACACCAGGAAGAGGCAGCTGAAGTTCCTGGGACACATACTGTGAAAGGAGGGCCTGGAGAATCTGATACTCACAGGTTGAATAGATGGAAAAAGAGACAAGGGAAAACAATGCATGACATACCTAGCGGGCTTAAGCAAGTGGATGACAGAATGTGGTTTGGGGGAGGTAGCAGAAGGAAGGAACTTGTTGAGAGCTGCAAGGGATAGAGGGCAGCAGAGAGCTATGATCGCCTATGTCCTGAAAGGACATGGCACATTAAAAGATAAGAAAGAAAGAATTAGTCAATGCAGAGAATAAGTTTATGAATAATAAAAATAATGAATAAAAATTTAGTTCAACAATTTGACTTCTTCTTTTTTTGATTATTGAATATCAGCGGTTTTGTGTCAACTTGTCAGATAAAAAGTTTAATGTTGCCCAAAGTCCTGAAATGAAGTAATGTCATTATTCCCCAAATTATCTAGACTACTGTCCTCATCTTTGCATTCCCTTGATTTCTTCAGGTGTGCAGTAAGAACATCTGACTTAAAAACAATTTACAAATAGACTTATGGATAGACTGTCATATTAAAAATTTAAGTGTTAACGTTTTAGACATTACATTTTTGCCTTTTTTCTATTTTGAATTGTTTAAGAACTGTTCTTTGATGTTTTTTTATAGTACTGTAAACCTACATACACATTCTTTCTTTCTCTTTCTCTCTTCAATACAGTACCATATGTAGTTTTATTATTACTGTATTAATATTATTTACTGTGTCATGATAATCAAGATGTATTTGGGAGTGTTTCTTAAGTGTTTATATACATAAAATGGGAAAGTATATGCATATATATTAAAACAAACATGATGAACTAATGCTAAATAAGAACTGTATATCCAACTTATTATAATTCAACTTAAAGATAGACTTAATAATAGATCTCATTTATAACCAAGGTGCTGCCTGTATATTATTAAGTATCATCCAACTTTTTTTTTTCCTCAAATTTCTATTATCTTCATTGAAATAATTCCAAAACCTGAGTGTCAAAATTTATGTCCACAGTAAAAAATAGTTTAAAGAGTTAGTACAAAATATAATCTGTTCAAAATTTGAGTACATCTTATGTTGGAAATCCTCCTGTTTTGCAAAAAACTTTCATTTTTTTTTTTTGTAGCATTTGTTATATGCTATTCCAAATTTGAATATATTCCAATCGATTTTGATAGCTTATGGCCATATCACATTGGAACACTGATTCTCATATGATCACTGAAATTAAGCAATGTCAAGCCTGGTCAGTATCTAGATGGATGACCACTTGTGACTACCAGGTGCTATAAGCTTGGATATGTGGGTGATATAATGGATAACAGCTCGGAATTGGAAATTGAAGAGCTGAGATCAAATTCCATTATATTCACTTACACACAAATACGCTTCTTCTGCCCACAGTTGAGTTAATCAGTAGAACTTGTATCAGTAAAAATCATTATCTCCAAAACGTTCTTAGAATCTAAAAGTATTTTCTGGTTTTAAATAACCTACAAAAGGCTAATAAACTGTAAAAAACAAAATCAATCAGAATTTGGTATTTATATAAATGACTACCAACCATGTTGTTACTTTAAAACAATGACTATGACTCCTCCTTGTACTTATAAAATCCGCAGTATAGTAGTAGCTACTCATAGAGAAAATGTTCTATTTTAAAATGGTACATGATTGGGGTCTCTGAATATTGTTTGGTAACAAACCATTAATTCTATCAGAAATGTTGAAGAGAACTTTTAATCATCTTGATGCTTCTAAGATCCCAAAAATACCCCCCCCCACACACACACACACACCTCCAAATAAAATGGTTAAAAAATATCTATTGGATCTTATATGCAAAGTTGTTACTTGTGATTATGTAAAGAATAAAATAATCATGTTCTAAAAATGATATTGATATATTTATTAAGCTTCAGTGGTATAGTCATTCTCTTCATTTATTTTTTGTGATTAAACATTTCATACATTTTATTAACTTATTTTTCTTGTGTATCAGGTTCTATAAATTATTGTAAATTTCTTCACAAAATTCTTTGTATAAGTTATTAATTTACATGTTAAATTATTACAATTATATTCCAAGATTATGTCCGATCACTCTGTGAGTGGTACTGGTACTGTGTAACACAGTACTAACTTCTGCATGGTCAGGTTATCAATGACTAAACTGGTTTCCCATCAAGCTTTTCTATTGAAAAGGGTGGCTAGACACCCAGCAGGATTAAAAACAAGACTTTTCAAAGGGCAGATAAACCTTCTTGCAGGATCAATGACCATGTCCAGTGAGAGTGTTAGAATATGTAGCCTTTGTTAAAGAATACTCTGATGTAATACCTACAGTTCACTAGCAACCAATGACATAGACTTGCTCGTCTTTTTGGATAACTGCTTTTGATACTCAGAGAGTGGGTTTAAACCAGTCCACCATCTTTCCTGACTATAAAAAATTTCATGCACAAGCATTGCTTGATATTGTAAAATTTTACTTGATACACAGGCTTGCCATAGCCTAAAGAAGCAACCAAGTCAATGATGACGTATGTTTTTGATACAAACAGCAATGCTCTGGAGCTGTTTCAAATCAATTGCTGGATGTTGTTGCTGATACAAATGCAGCACCTGTATGTAGGATTTGAGGCAAAAGTGTCAATGGCTGGACAAAAAAAAGTTATATTCAATTGTAACACCATTAAAAAGATCTTGATAATTATTCTATGATGGCTATATAAATTACATGAAGGCATATAAATCTCAAGATGGAGAGGCTTGGCTATTCTTAATGATTATATTCTCTTTTGCTCCTCTACTAATTCCTATACCCTTCATAATGATGTCATCAAAAGACAAATCGTTATATACTATAAGGCTATTGAGAGATCTCTGAGAAAGGTTTTTGTTTTTTAATCATTTATAATAAAAAAATCGAGAGATTTAAATTGCAAGCTGGTCAGGAAAACCATAGTTATATATAAGGTAGGTGGATATCCCGTTATAGAGTAATGTATAATAAACTAGTCTAACAGACCAGTACTACTAAGTAGTATGATACTCAAGGCTGAGAATGTTTTTATCAACATAATCATGTACATATAGGAGGAGGGACTGAAAAACACTAAATGCTGATTACAATTCTACATCAAGAAACATGATACAGAGGTGCTTAATTTTAAATTTTTGGCATCTGACATATCTAGAAGCATAATCTATCCTATCTCATTCAGATTTTTACCCTTTTCAGTTTTGTTTTTATTGCTGTTGTTTTTAAATATCCCATATTGTATTATCAGGAAAGGAACTATGCTGTATGATCATGAACATAAATTTACTATGGAACACTCTGAAATAAAAAATCATCAGCCAATCACTGCTGGTTTGAGTAAATTCTAAAATTTTGAAGCATGTAGTCCCTAAAAACAGAGAGATATGAGTCTTTGCAACAGGCTGTGGTCAGTTGACTTAAAAATATCAGCTTGTCTACACAGATCTCTTCCAAATGACTCCCACACAAAAGAGAGAGGCAAAGTGGCTAGAAATCAAAAACTCACCAGCAATCTAAACTACTCAGTCAATATACCTGTACTGCCTTTTCTACTGTAAATTGTACATAATGATATTTACTAAAATATATAAACTTTCTATATAGCAAACACATTTCAAATAATAAAACATTTCACTACAAAAAATACATATTCAGAAAATCAACTCACACCTTCACATACAAAAAATATTTAAGAAAAAAAAATGTAAATTAATTGCGGTTTTAAATTTTACTTCACTTTTTGGTAGTTTATTTATTACATTGTAATTAGGACTAAATACCAACGTTATGTGATACTTTTAGTGTACACCAGAAAAAAAGGTGACATAATTTCTCTTCAGTTTCTATTTTAATATCTTTTCTATTCATCTTCACTTCTATCAAGTTAAACAAAATAAGTAGGTACCTCTAAAAGTTTTCTAAAAAACAACATAGCCTAATGAAAAAAGGCCCTAAACTTGATACAAAGTTTTATTGTCAAAATATTTATGTTATTAAGAGGAAAGGCCAAAGTATTTTTTATTAAAATTTTTAATCCTTCCTAGCATGTTTGAAATTTTGGTTAATTATTGTTTTTCTTGCATCAACAGGTGGGCCAAAGATTAGTATTGGAAATTTCAGCATTAAATTAGTTTTTGTAATACAGCAAAGTATTTTGATTATTGGAAATATTTAATTTAATCTATTAGCTTCAAAGCTTCATTTTTGAAAATTCCTTTTAAACTTTAAGTTATCACATTTTTTGTGGAGGTCCCTAAACCTAAGTGAACCAGTGCCAGATTAAACTAAACTTCATAGACATATCTATATAAAACTAAACATTTTATTTTGTAAGATTACAAAGTTACAATAGAAAATCAGTTATCTCCCCTGTTTGGGTATATTTCATTAAATAAAATTATTTTCCATGTTCAAAATTTTAAATTTATTCTGATATATTATACTTACCTTGTTTTTGAGTTTGCTTCAATCAAGGAAAGTTGAAATTAATATTAAGTTCAAGTCTTTCGGGAGGGGGCTGGGGTCCTTATCTGGTGCTTGATGTGTCCACAAAAGGGGAAATGCTGAGGGGGCTACTTCAAACTGTCCTTGTGTCACTGAAAAATCCACCCTCCACCTATATATACCAGGAGTAAACCTTAATATTCAAAAACCAAGAATAAAACTTACAAAATTTTACTTCTTAGAAGGTAGCAGATCTGATAAATTCAATTCATAAATGAATAAAAACACTAAAAAATCTGTCAACAATAAATTTGTATTTTAAGAATGTTATTTCTCAGGGTCACCAATTTTGTTAGGTGTAGATCTTCTTCTTATTGGTTGGGTATCTGTCATTGAAGAGGGACAGAAAAATCAGCAGCACCTGAATGAAATACTGGATCACGATGGTCAGAGCACAAACAAGACTTCCACACGGGAACACTACATGTACATAATTAAAGCAGCCAAAACACCAGAAACACAAACCAGGATGGATGAATTTCAAGCAACACTGGGTAACATGAACAGCAAACTGTCTCTTCAGAAAATGTGCCTGCTTTTACAGAGCCTAAAACTTTAGCAGTTGGCTAGCAAACAAATCATTTGTATAGCTAACCCCACTCAGCTCACTGTACCAACTATCATGGGAAAGCTGGTAGACACTTTCTTTTTTCATAACCAGATGTTCTTGGTTTGCATTGGTTCTGTTCTGGCAGGCCAGCAATATCTCTTTAACCGATGGGGGAAAGTACTATTATCAGTAGTGGTTGGCTGCTCCATCTTCATTTAATCTCCACTACATTAAGTAAACAGAATGATTTTGTATACAGATATGAAAAATGAAGATGATGGGACTGAGGTTTTAACAATAACAATGAATTTTATTAAAAAAAAAAAAAAAAAACTATTACGTGTTCATATGTTAAGTGTCCAAAATTGTTTTCAGAATGTGATAATGAAAGTTGAAATGAACAGAATAAAGTATAGTAAATGATTGTTTTCTGCATGGAAAAATATCTGCAGTCTTGGTGTAGAAAAGATATCAGCATTAGACAAGTAGAAAGAAGGTAGTAAAGACTGTAGGGATTACCCGCACTTAGTCTGCCAAGATGTCCTTCAGGTGGTACTGTTGAAGTACTATAAAAGAACAAACATATCCCTTCCTCTTTCTTTATTTTGTGAACTCCTATCTCCACCAGGATGTAGAAAGTAAAATGAAGAATACATAATGACTGCAAAAAACAAACAAACAAATGAATAAAAATAAAATAAAGCACAATTACATTGTTGCACATACAAATTGTCCCATGTAGATACTATATTGAAATATCTCATCACACATACTCCATTACCCACTCCTCATCAAGCTCCAAGTTGTAGAGAAGGGGTTTGTTACAGTTTGCTTCTTCCCCTACCCATGCTAGCAGCAGCTGCAGGGATAAATTTCTCAGGTTACTTCTGGCCAGTCCTTCCTAATAACTATATCATATGTACGCTTCATGGAGATAGGAGTTCACAAAATAAATATGTATAAAATTAATGCTATAGCTTGTTTCAACTTGTTACAGTAGGGGTGAAGACTTATGTGTCATCATTGCTACACCTTGGAGCAAAATAAAGGAAGAGGAAAGGATATGTTTGTTCTTTTATAGTACTTAAACAGTGCTGCCTATACAGTCCCAACAATACAACGGTGTTCTCACACATCTTCCTGGTGTGGTTCAGGTTTTGCCAGTCTTTCTTTTTTTTTTTGCACTGAGTGATCTTTGGTTATTCTCATTTCATGTTGTTGGTGGGCTTTCATGTATGACTGAGGTTGCTTGTTTGTGCTTGTTACTATAGCTTTTTCCCCCAGGTGCCAGATTGGTAGTCTATCACAGTCATGTTCTTTGTGCAGAATATATAGGTCTCTTGCACCACGATCATAATAGCACTTTTGTTTTGCTTGTTGTGCATGTAATCATTCATGGATCTTATCTTTTTCATATTGAATGTGTCTGATCTTTACTGGGAGATTCCCTTTTATCATTCTGTTATCTCCACTAGACTTGGTAGTTGGTAGTCAACTGCTGTTGTTCTTAGTCATAGCAATGTCATGTCTATATTTGACCCACTCTCTTTGGCTTTTTTCATTATATTTTTTACAGATTGTATATTTCTTTCAGTAAGTCCATTACACTCAGCATATTTCAGTGAGGAGGTGATGTGGTCAAACCCCCAGTCTCTGGTAAACTGTACCAGTCAAATTGAGGGCCATTGTTGCTAACCACACATTCTTGTATTACATTTTCCCCAAACATGGACTTTAGAGAATTTATGATGTCTTGGCTGGTGCATCTATTGTGCAACTTGCAGATAAATGGGAATTTGTAGTAATAATCAGCCACCAACAAGAATGTTTCTCCTGCCAGGTGAAAAAGATTTGTTCCATTTTCTTGCCATGTTCTGAATGCGACCTCATGAAGTATCATTTCTTTTCTCGTGCATTTTTTTTCTTTTATTTCTGACACATTAGACATTCTCTGACAATTTTTTTCAATGTCACCATTGATTCCTGACCAGTGCGCATATGTTTTGACTCTTAGGATACACTATTCAATGCCTTGGTGTGATATGTGTATTTTATTTAGGATCTTGCTCTTCATGGGAATAAATATCCTGACTCCTTTCAGTACCAAGGAATCCTCCACTGATAATTTGTCTCTGAATGACCAGTACGGCTTGTGGTATTTGGGGCATGTTTTTTGCTTTGTCTGGCCATCCATCCAATGGATATATGTTCTTTAAGAGCTGATATCACTGGGTTGCTGCTGTATTCTTATTTCAGTTCTTCCAGTTTCTCTATGCTAACCTGTACAAACTGTTTAGGTTTACTGAGTTGCAGTTGTCTTTATGTTTGGGAACCTTGACAAACCATCTGTCCTGAGCATCTTCCCAGTACAGTATGTGATAGTGAGGTTGTATGCCTGTATCTCTGAGCATTCATTGTAGCCATGGTGGTGCTGCTGACAATTTCTTCTGGCTTGGCATTTCTTATGGTTTGTGATCAGTCTATACTGTGAATGGTTTTCCGTACAAATATGTGCAGAATTTCTGGCATTCAAATACGATTACTAGCATCTCTCATTCAATATTTGCATATCTTTGTTCAGCTGATGTGAGTATCTTTGACACAAAGGACAGTTGTTGACTTTGTTGGGTTAAAATATGCCACAGTCACATCTTTGCTGATTAGGACCTTGATTTTACTTTTTTGAGGTAGTCACAAAGATCGGCTGTGTGCTCTGATAGTCATGGTATAAATGGGCCTATATATCTCATTATTCCCAGTACATGGTGTAGCTCAGCTTCATTAATGGGAGACAGCTTTTATGTCTTCTACTTTTTGAGAATCTGAATATATTCCATTTTCATCTTATATGGTGCCAAAGAATTTGGTCTTTGGCATTTAATGCTACTGAATACAAGACCATTTTCTTTGGCAGCTTTCATCAGGTCAATAAGTTTTTGCTTTTTTACTTTTTCATTTTTTCCAAATACTACAGCATCATCAGATACCAATAGCTCCAGAGCATTTTTCTAGTATTTTGTTCATCTGTTGCTGGAATACATCTTGACTCATCACCAATCCAAATGGCATCCTTATGAAACTGTACCTGCCAAATTGGCTATTGAAACCTGTCAGAAGCTGACTCTCTTCATATAGCTTGATGGACTAGTAACCAATTTTTTTGCTGAAATATCTTGTTCCCATTAGCTTGTGGATTATTTCCTCCAACATAGGGACTCTATGATGTCACCTTTTGATAGCATTGTTTATGCCAGTCTGCTGACCTATTCTTCCGTTAGCATGTGGGTTATTTCTTCCAAGAAGGGGACCCTATGATGGCACATTTTGCTTGTTTTGTTTATATCCTTCAGATCAAGGCAGATCCTTAGTTTTTCATTATTCTTTCAGCTATATACCAGTCTGCTGACCTATTTACTTGGTTCTGGAACTTTTCTTATGATGCCGCCCTTCAACATCTTATCTAGTTTTTTTTAATTCCCTCTTTTAGGTAAATTGGGTATTTTCATAGGGCATGTATGACTGGTGCTACTGCTGGGTTAAGGACAATATGTTGTATGTCTGAGAAGTATCCAACGTGGTCAAATTGTTTTGGGTATGCCTCTCTCATGTTTTCAATGCCTTCCTTTCAATCTCACAATGTAATATTATAATTTTCAAAAACTTGGCAATCCTAGTTTTGCTGGACCATTTGTGTCTACAATAAAAAAACTTTTCCTCTGACCATGAGCCTTGGTCATATCTACACTGGAGATGGATAGTACTGATTTGCAGGATGATGATCTTATTAGAAGCCATTAAAATGGTATTTTTACATTTTCACTAGTTTTTCTGGTGAATCTGGACACATCTGTCTATATATTTGGAGTGGTAATATAGTCTTCTGTTTAGTGTCTATTTCTACCAGTAATTTTGCATGTTTTCTTTCTTTTCCTGGGCACCTGTATGTTTATTTTTGCAGTGACTTCAGTTTGGTCATTTGACTTGTTTATTGTGTGTAGTTCCAGTTCATCAAGGTCATGCCAAGTTCATTGTGCAAAATATTCTCAACTCTCTAACGAGATATGCTAATAGCATTGGCTATTTGATTTATAGTCAATTGCCTGCCATCTATCACTATGTAATTAACATAATGTTTTCCTCAGTGGTGGCAGTTGCAGACCTTGGGTCATCTTCAAGACTCTTCTTTCCCCTTCTAAATTCAGCTACCCACTTTTGCACTGTTGATAAAGCTGGAGCATCATCCCCTAATGTAGCAACCATGTCAGCATGAATATCCTTGGTGGCTAAACCTTTTTCTGCAGATACTTGATAACACCATGAAGCCAATTTTTGTCCAATTTCAAGAGAAATCACTAGTTACTCCTGAAGTTTTCTTTGAACAGTCAGATGTCTGTTTATCTGGAAATAGTTGAAATTAATGCATGCAAGATTTCACAGCTCTAGCATCACTCTTTTATAGTCAACCAATGAACTTCTCAGCCCACTCTCGTAGTTGAGCTAAAAATATTGACTGCACAAATACAATTGAGGTAACATGTCAGCAAGACTAATTTAAAATGCCAATTACATGTTTAGTGGCTAGTAAATATGCCGCCAAAAGCTGGTTAACAGTGTTGAATTGAATATTCATTTTAGTAGAAACTTAGCCACATCAAAAGTTAAAGATGTGAAAGCAATTCAGTTTAAATACATGCAGTGCAATCAGGGCTGGTGCTAGGGTCTCCCACCACCACCATGGAAACTTAAATACGGCCCCTCACACCCTACTACATGTCGATTTCAAAGTTTCCCAACCTGGGGGCCACAAACCCATGAAGGAAAATTGGTAGGGAAGGGCAGCACTTTTTTTAAATTACCAAAAATCAGGGAATTATCCAATTTAAATGAAAACTTCAATACATATTCATTATTTACTTTTTTAATTTTAAAAAAATCTGAGAAAATGTTATTCTTTTTGTAATAACCACCAATATTTTCACAACTAAATTTTACTTGAAAAAATGTTTAAGTCACAAATTTTTACATTTCCATAAAAATTGACAAATCTACACTGAAAAAAAAAAAAAAAAAAAAAAGTTTTAAAAAGATTCCAACACCACAGATGAAAAAAAAAGCATCACTGATAAACTGAATTTTCTTGAAAAGGAAACAAAAATAACACACAGTGCTAACACATGACAGGACTTTATGTATTTACTGTTTTGCCGATTGTTTGAAGGAAAAATTAGGGGTTTTTAGGGTTAGTGGTAACTCTTCCATAAATATTTGACAAATGAGATTATCTGCAATTTAGATTCACATTGATATATGATTTAGTGTCTCTTTCACCTGGTCCTGTCATGCATTTGCACCAAAAAACTCAAAAAATGTTCCCTCTGATTCATAGCTAAATAAATGCATAAACTAATTTAAAAGAACTGTTCAGAAAGAAAATTACAATTTAAAAAAATAAGTGCTACTGAAATTAGCACTTCTGTCCCACCTCCCCAGTACGAATGGGGCCTCAACATGGTTGAGAGGTTCGGAGTAGTAAGCACAGGCCCTGTCAATTATTATAGTTGATGATTGACAATATAACTTAGCTATAAAAAAAAATGCTGCTGAAACTATCCTTTTTGGGGCCCCCACTTTGTTGGGAACTCCTGAGTAGTACATACCCCACCAGCCATGATGTATATTATTTGTTGATGGCTGACAATGTAATGTCAGTTTAAAAATAATTTTTTAAAAAATGGTGGATGGCCATAAAACAGTGCTGAAAAAAAAAAAAAATAACAGAGGCCACAACTGGGCTCAAAAAGCTAACAACTAAAAATGAAGTTGAATTGTGACAGTTCATGAGAAAGGGTCAACACTTGTTGATTGGGCAGCTATATTTCTCTTCTGATCAGTTATGATTGATCAAGTTCAATTTCTTGTGAGGTGTGATTCTCTCTTTCAGCAAAGAATTGATGCTTAAAGTAAAAATGTTTGTCAAATTTTAATTTACATAAAACATTCTTGAATTGTTTCAATCATTGAACAAAGGCTTTTGTTTGAAAACAGGTGTGTATTTACTTTTGTTATATCTGTACAATAATGTGGCAGTTGAGCTATTCTGAAAGCATTCTGAACATTGAATCAGTTATACTGGAACATTCAACAATTATAATTAGCATTTCTTTTTAAGGAACATGAGAACAAAAAATAACTTGTTAAATACAACTTTCTTGCATACTAAACTGTTTGTTTTTATATAATGAAGGGTGTCAGATAAACTTGTGTGAAAATCCTACACAAACAGATTAACCTAATTTTACATCATAACCTTTTGATCCTGTAATCAGTAGATGGCCTCAATCAGTAAGCCAAAAAAAGATGTGTTGTTTATGCTTTGGCACCATGAGTAAACATAGCAAACTGGTGAAGCTTCAATAATAATAAACACATCCCCCCACCTCTCTCTAATCAATATATTTTCAAATTTTATATTGGTTGGTAATGTTTTTAACCGGCTAGTGGGAATTTGGAGTATTGGTTTGGGAAAATATTATTATAGGGTCTTTCAAAATTTATGATATTTCAAGATAAATGAAGATAATTATTTTAGTTCTTGGACAAAACATATTGGTGACACAACCAAGAGGTTTTAAGCTAAAGAGTATATTGATGCAAAGCTATTTTCCACATTACAAAATAATAGAATGGTTTCCGGCATCTCTAGATATAAATCCAACAGAAAACTTGCCCATCATTAAAATAGATTTATATAAGAATGTAAAACAATATTCAAGCCCAGATCTGCTGAAATCAATAAAAACTACTGTAAGTAATGTTCAAAATGAAATAGTAGAAAAGTTAATAAAAATCAATGGTTGAAAGATTGATAAAAGTCACAGAATGTCAACATACTGCCATATTAATATGTAAAATAAATTATTTAGTTATATGGTATTTCTATTGGTGATATCCTCTGGATTTATTTATAAATATTTATGTAACAGTTGATTCGCATAATAAAACAGGATATCCCCAAAACAATTTATCAATATTTTGAATAAATATAGGTTAAAAATCACATGATATAGTATTGATATGTTAACATTTTCAGAATATATTTATCACTTGGTTAATACTAATTTTTATTTTGAAAATATTTAGTTGCATAATAAAATCTAATAGTATTATTCAATATCATTAGAATAGACCTCATAAAGTTGACTGTCTTCAGACTAACCTGATTGCTAAGATTCAATAACTGAAAGGATAAATATGCAAAAGTTTAAAATAATAATAAAAAATGTTATAACCTGTTAGCCACTTAATTTCTGAAAATTAATAATTCTCAGCTATGAAGTAAGTGTAGGAATATTGTTTACTTTCTCTTTGATGAAAAATCTTTTTTGCATCCCCTACATGTTTTGAATTAAGAGTTAATCAGTAGTGAAGAAAACCAGAGGGTCCCATCTAGGGATAATTACTACTTCAATGTACACTATAAAAACTTTCATTAAAAGAATTTAAATTGACAATGAATATAATTTGAATATTAAATTGAAACATTTATAATAGAATAATCCAAATGATTCATTTTCTATGGCTTATGGCAAAAGGATGCCTGCTGGCAGACCCTATGTCTGGCAACAGTACTCTGCACCATGCCACACAAGCAGGAGAACCCAGTCATGGCTGTCAGACAATTTTTGTGACCTCATCACCCCTTACCTGGGCACTTAACTCCCCAGACTACAACCCCTATGATTATTATGTGTGGAGTGCAGTTGAGCAAGAGACCAACAAAATTCTTTGTAACACCAAAGATTAAATGAAGGCAAACATTATGATAGCATTCACCAACTTAAATAAAGAAACTGCCCAGAAGAGATGCAGTAGATTGTGATGTCATCTGGAGGCTGTGGTTGAGCCAAAGGCTATGTTATTGAATAAATTTACTCTTTAATATTTCAAGTTATTTTTGTGTAATTTTAGTAAATATAACCGTTAACATGAAATGTCAGTGTTATTTTCATTTTTGCGCAATTTAGACAACAATTTATCCATTGCACCCTCTGTGTGTGTGTGTAGCAAAATTGTCCATTTGTTAGAGTAAGCTTTGAACTATTGTATCTTAAAATGATACAAGATATCTCAATGGAATTCTCCAAGATTTTTATAATGCTATTGGACTCTACTTTGAGCAATAAGGGTGTATAATTACTCTCCAAGCTTAACAGAATTGTGATGTATCAATAATAAATGAAAATGACCTGTTCACCATTAATTAATCATAGCTAAGGATTGAAAGCTCATGAAGGATTGATATAAAGTTATATATATATATAATTCCAATTTATTCAAGATGTTCTTCACCTTCTATCCACGAGTAACAAGGTGTGTCAGAGGTTTCACTTACAATTTCATTTTCAAATCTTTTTTCACTGCACTTTGGCACATGAGAGAGGACAGTTCAAACATCTTATGGATTGAGTTAGAGCTAAAGAGATCAATTAGAAAAGATCCAAATTGAAATGATCCCACTTTCTCTTGTGACCTGATCCAGTTTTCCTCTCTACCATTCCCTCTTTTTTAAACTTATTTACCATTCTCTTGGTTCTTTATTGGACTTTGAAGATGGAAGCCAGAGTATGAATATTGGTACCATTACTGAAGGCCTGAATGATCTTTTCCCTCTCACCATTGCTCATTTGGGAAGAAAGTGGGGTAGACAAAAAAACTATGTTAACCTGTTCTCTTTCTAGTTGAACAACTCAAAGGGTTTTTTAGTGATTCTTATGACAAATGGTGTGAAGATAGCTAAACATGTTAACTGAAAACCTGGAAGAAAGAAACTCAATTAGTTTAGTGTTTTTTTTTAGATATTAAACATTTTGTGAGATGAACAATTTTGCTGTTACTATATATATATTATATAAAACATTTTAAAAAGTGAAAAAATGAAAGTAACTGAAAAACATACTTGTAGAAACAAAACGCGTATTTGATTTTTGTTAATATCAAAAGTATAATATTAGTAAAAATAACCTTTTTCGTTAATCAAATATTGATTTCATATGAACATTAATTTAAACAGTTAATTAAATCCTTTATGCACATAGGCATAAATTAGAAATATAATTTTAAAAAGAAAGAATTACTAGTAATTATAGCAAATCATAAAAACAAATCTGAACAAAAATTACAATAAAAAATTTATTTTAATCATTGAATAAAGAGTTTCCAAACACAGCAACATGTTTACTTGGACTGCAATGTTTATTTTTTCAATAATATTCTCAATATCATCAAATATGTTTAGATTTGATAATAGTATACAAATTATCATCTGATAAAAAGTGCAAATCAAAACATCATTAATTTCAAACTCAAGATTTTAGTGTAAAGTCCAGAATAAACAATATCTTTGCATTTAAAATATTAAATTATAATATGCACATAAAAAAAAAAAAACACATGATATGTACATCTATATTGTATATGAGGAGGTGTTCAATTAGTCATCAAAAGATTGTTATCACAGTTTTGAAATTTGAAAACCACTGAGTGTCTATTCTTGTAAATTAGATTGTGTTTAAAAACTTGGTAGTTACGAAGAGTAAATGTTAACCATGTTGATAAACATTTCATTAATATTTTAGAATAGTAATATTATTTTCTATGTGCCTGCAAAAAAGAAAAAAGTGTATACTCATTTAGAAAGAACAGAATTAAAAACTTAAGATATTACTATTAATTTTTTTTTAGTAGGTTTTTCTTCTTATTGCAACGAAAATAAAATGAAATATCTGCTCAAAAATTATTGATAACAATACTTAATCTAAGAAATCTGTACAGAATGAGATAAAACCTAAAAATCCCTATTACCTAAAAGGATCCAGAACAATTGTTTATAATAAGGGGTTTTGAAAATTTTCTGGTTTGTTTTTGAAGCTGGCTAGTGTTTTTATATAATACTGTATTACAGCTTCATTATAATTTTATCACCTTATAATTAATTTCTTTATTATTCTAATTATTATTCTTAAGTTGTTGAGAAAGAAAATAAGCTGTTCTCATACATTGATAACTCTCCAAGCTTTTGTTCTCTCTGCTGTAGCCAGAGATTGAACTCACAACTTTAGGTCAAGTCACTTTTGGATCAATGAACCAACACTTATCCAATGGACCATCTATCAAGGGAAATTAACTAAAACTGAGATATCCAAAGGCATGGCACATGGAATTAAAGCAATCTACCCCCGTGGACTAAATAAAGTGTTCGGTTTGAAATTCCAACAAATATCAACTGAAGAAGGGTTGACTGTACAACAGCCGAAATGTTGTTAATATGGCAATAAAGAGGAGGGCAACAGTTTGAACAATGTAAATAGTGTGAATAAATATGAAAAACTTACCAAAGAGTTTACTTTTCCATTCTTGACTTAGAGATTATCATAAAAACCAATATATAGTCCTAAATGCATTTCAAAAAGCCATGCCTTTTGATTTTACAATAATAAAGTGAATGTCCAAATAGGCACATCAGTCTAAGAAAGGATTGCTCACTATCTACCTAAACAATCAAGTATTAAACTAAGTCAACAATAATTCTGTCTCATGAAAAAATAAATGAGACTTGTTTCCAGCATTTATTTTCATATATATAAAAAAAAAAATCTCCAAGAATCCATTCATCTAAAAACTGGAAGAATTTCTCACTTACAGACAACAGGTTGACAGAGAATAAAATCATTTACTTTAATCAGATCAGAAATTACCAGAAAAGATTCAAAGTCCTGCAAAGGTATTTTCCAACATATATACTTTTTCATTTAAATTGAGCATTTATAATGTGAAGGCAAAAAGCTAATCAGTAAAAGTTCAGATTTAAAAAAGACTAACAGTGATATAAACACACACACACACAAAAGAGCATTTTAGTTGTGAAGAGAGTTATGATTATCCATATCCTTAAGGGACAGCACACAAAAGATTATGAAAATTATTTTTGAAGACTAATATAGTTGATTTTAACTTAAAGCAACAACTTCTGTTAGCATATTTGACTATTCTTCCTGTCACATTTAAATAATGAAACATAACTTCTGCTAAATGTTTAGTAAGAATATGCATAGAACCAAATTCACAACCAATGTGCTATCCTATATATGCATGTTTATCCATTCTTATTAAAGAGCTTGACATTCCGTAT
>OZ038478.1:97546177-97666177 GCA_964036315.1 Acanthosepion esculentum
TGACCAACCAAATAGATATTATCATAAAGGTGTCCAGCCAGTTCATCTTGCACTTCTTGAGCTGCTCTTCGGGTGTTGCGAATAAATTCACGTTTAGACATCTTATTTTTTACATGTGGACTGCACAGATCTACAGATAACATGATTAGGGAGAAACAGAGGATGAAGATAGTGTCTGAAATATGAAATGAAAAAAAGAAAAAAAGAAGAAAAAAATCATATGAATATTACAAGAGTATAAAAGAAATATTGAGAAAGATGTAACATTTATTTCATCTGATCATTATTTTTTATTATATGATATTCCTAGGATGAATATGTAAAAATACATGAAGAAACAAAAAGTTTGCACAGCCAGATTCCACTAACGTAAGGTGCAAAGTCACTTAGAATTTTTTTCTATTATACCAGCAAATTAGAGAACTGGTTTACACACTGTAAAAGTTTACCACCATGAAAGATATTAAGATGTAAAATCTATGATATTATAAGATTTATAGTATGACCGTCTTTTATTCATAACTAGCAGGCTTCGCAAAAATAAGATATTTTCACTACCTGAAATCTTTGAAACAAAAATTTTAAATGAACATTTCATTTATAAATTGGCTTGCTATAGTTAAGGAAAGTTTTAGATCTCAACTTGTCGAAGGCCAAGTGAAATGCAAATTTCAAACACTTTGACAATATTCCTAAACAGAACTATTTTTTTATATGAAAATCAAAATAATCCTTGAATAAAAGAATTTATTAAAGACACTTAATTAATGAAACATACTTTTTTAAAATCAATATGCAAATTATGTTAAACCTGAAGAGTGATATTGCCTAGAAGTAGATATATAATACAGATATTGAGCCTTTAGGGTGTAATTGTCTTTGTGTTGCATTTTTAGTTTGTTTTCTGGGTTCATCTCCCCTCCCCCATCATTTCATGAATCATGAAATTTTTATATTTTTTTGTAAAAAACGAACTTTAATAGGCTTTCGAATTTTTATATCATGGGTGTTTTGTAGGTCCCCTGTGAATATGCAGGATTGAGAGGTGATGGATGTGTTCTTGTGGTGAATGAGTAAATTGTATTGAATAAATGGGTCGTGAGTTGGATTTACTAGGACTAGGATAGTTCACGAAGACCAGCCCCTTCCTATTTCCCTCTCAGACTTGTGCCATTACTGTTGAGTTGGGGCTTTTTAACCCCAGAATTCGTGGGAGAATTGAGCTCCAATTTTGCATTTATTCATATAGATCTATGACAATACAGCAGTGTCTATCCTTCAAGCCTTTAGCATTCAACCCACACCGTAAATATCAGCGCTCAATGTTCAACCCTTCCCATGTATACTCTGCAATAATATATGATGACATAGTTGCAAATAATGCAGGAAGTAGTGCAAACAGTGAGATTTTGACCACAAGCAATGTGACTGAGAGCCGATATTTATGGGGTGATTTTGAGCATGCTGAATGTTAAAGTGTTAATCTTCTCTAACACAACTTTTGAACAAAATTGGGAGTTGTAGTTTTATAATAAAACATTTGTATTGCACATGGCCACTAAAAAAATTATTACACTATAATAAAATTTAAATATAACACATCAACATAAACGGACCATTGTAGTTATAACTTTCCAAATTACCTTTTGAAAGACCCAGGTTAGGATTACACCTGCAATATCTGTCAGAAAATTTCTCCATCATTTCAGTTAGGTAACTTCCACGTTCATCTGGAGCAGATACTTCACTGAAGAACTGGCGTAAAGCTGTTGGAAGGAACAAGTTTTCAAAATCCTGCAGTTGAACTAAATATTCAAGAATGTCTCGTCTGAGGTATATAGAAAAGAAGAGAAGAACAAAAATGTTATCTTTTTTCCCCCCAAATTCAAAAGGATAAATTAAAAATTAAACATCTATATATGAACAGACATCAACTAATCATAGAACATGAATTACTCAAAATTGGAGCAATATTTCTGACCTAGTCTATCTAATATGAGGAATTTATTTTATCATTAGTGTCAATATATCAACATTTAAATATGTTTTTCTCATTTGCATCTCAATAGGCAACAATCTAGAAGAAATAAGAAAAAAATCGATTAATGTTTACTTTGTTTATTATTTGATATCTTCAGAGTAAAAAGATCCTTGTAATAATATTTGTTAAGATTTGTCTTGTATGCTTTTCCTATCCAATACTTTTTATTCTACCCAATCAAAAATGAGATCATACAGAAGGTCATTTTTTAACTAGAAAAGCAGCATTTCAAATGAGATCTTTATACCGTTTGTCTAAAAACTCTCGTCGTTTATCTGGATGTAATCGTTTTGTTGAGTGAAGAAATTGAGCAATTTCAAATGGATCATCTTCAACCAGATTGTGACCGATTAAATAGTCCATACCCTGAAAAATAAATTAAAAAAATAAAACAAAATAAAAATTATCATGTAATTGGAAAAAAAAAGAAAAAAAAAAAAAAATTCTTTGTAAGCTTTACAAGTCTGAAGCCTAAGCAGTAGTGTATTATCACTTAGGGAAATCTAGGCAGGTATTAAACTCATTTACAGTTAACAGAGTGACATCAGTAAAGGTAAAATCGTTTATCAGGAGTTTGTTGGCTCAGTTTGTTGATACTTCACAAAAATGAACTCCACTTCAATTAATGACAGATTTGGGGAAGTGTTTAAAAAATAAATAAACCCTGAAACATGAATGACAGAAAAATATCTAAACAGTGTTAATGAATCATTTAACCTGTTGCACTGGGATTAACTTTAGAAATTAAATATCAAGTTTTGGATACAAGAGGTTAAAATTTCCATTTTAAACATTTATAAGCATCACTGTGAAAATGCAATTTTTTATTCTTCCATCTAAAATAAAATATAATTTTGTTGTGTTTGCTTACATTCTTATGTAAGCAACATTTCCATTAATTTGTAACAAACTTTAATAAATTTACAATGTCAGAACTAGAAATAAAATTCAACCAACAGATTCCATAAACATATTTTCAGTTTTCTCTCTCTCTCACAGACACACTAAATAAAAATATTGTGGAAATGGTTTAAATTTTTTCAGTTAAATCTTGTTTGTGTGATTTTTTTTTTAGATGGACTCCATCTAAAGAAAAAAACAAACAAGATTTAACTGTGAAAATAATGTAATGTTAGATGAAACTATTTTTTTTAATTAGTTAATTTTTAACTACATTTTCTTTTAGCTTATTTGTTACTTTTGACCACAACACAAGTTATTTGTTATTATTATTGTTGTTCAACAGTTACGTATACAACATGGATTAGTAATATGAGAGTAGGCTGAAAAGTTCATAGGCTGATTATAAAGGAGTGATGCTTGAGCTGTGAAATCTTGCATGCATTAATTTCAACTCTTCTTAATAACTACATGGTTTCTTTCCAGCTAAACTGACATCTGAGTGTTCAAAGAAGACTGTTCATCTTGTTGGTCAAAGATATAATATGACGTCTTCATCACTGCAATACTGGTTCCCAGCCAAGTGTTTTTTTTTTCATGTTGGGAAGAGATGATAGTCAAATCAGAATAGGGAGTGTGATCAATCAGTTCACAGTCAGTTACACACAGCAGCCATTAAAACCAAGAATTTGTGTCATTGAGAATTGATGAATGAATGTCAGTTTTCCTGGGCCTTTAGTCTTTATAACCAAGTTGGCATAGTACTTTCATTTAAAGATATTCAATAAGCACAATGACTTTTGTATCCCCAAAACTGAGGCCATCACCATCCCCATAAATGAAACAACCTTGGCCTTCTTTGGAGCACATGTGGAAAGGTGTATCTACTGTATGAATTGTCTCTGGATCAAAGTGATGAAACCAACATCCTGGGGTAGGAAATATTCAAGAAAGCCAGTGGAATCAGCCTCAAATAATCTCAGACTTTCCCATGATCAGGTGTCAGAAAACGTTCCACCAACCAAGCAGAAATCTTCATACCAAATTCATTGAGCAGAATAGTCTCAACTTTCTCATAGAATATGCTAATAGCATAGGCAACTGATTATAAATCAAATAGCCAGTCATCCATCACCATGTGGCAAACATGATCAGCGTTTTCCTCAGTGGTGGCAGTTGCAGGATATCCAGAGCTTGAGTAAACTTCAAGATTCACCCTTCCCCTCCTAAATTCAGCTACCCACTTTTGCACTGTTGATAATGCAGGAATTGCCATCCTTTAATGTAGTAACCATGTCAGCATGAAGGTCCTTTGGGGCTAAATTCTTTTTCTACAGGCTTCACAAAATTAGATGCAGGTATATTGCTCTAATTTTTCAGTCATTATCAGAAATTTCAAAACAACGTTACAAAAACTGTGTAATAACTGAACATAAATAGATACCATGAAGTCTCTTGGTAGACTGAAAGTTTAGATACCAATGAGCATTAGTGTATTTCTGGTGACTAACACTATTTTGTATAGTATTTGAAACCATCTAAATTCAAAAACTTTGATTATCAAAAAAAGAAGAGAAAACAATTGATTTGTTAATACACTTCCTCTCTATTCATATATTAAGGAAAACTCATATTTTTTTAAAGCATCAATAAATTACAAAAGTCTCATTTGAAACTAAGATATATAAGTAGATTCATGATGAAAAGCATTTATTTTACTAGATAACTTTCATTGTCAATGAAATTAACATTTCTCAATTACAGATTAAATAGTGAAAATTTTAGATCAAAATTCAGTTAACAACTGTGGATTTATTGATCTGTCCATGTAAATAGACTATTTGAAATACATGCTTTTAATACAAGCTTATATGCACTGCAAGAAAAACAAACAAGTTTACCAGAAACAATACAAAATGTATAGTAAAGTATATTTAAGATCAGAACAGATCTAAGGATGTGCACAAACAGATTTAACCAGAAATTCTATATTATATGCAAATATAGACACCAGATTATAAGCAGAAGTCAGATATATATCAGCATCTAATGTATATAGTAAATAAATTTCAATTTTTGACACAAAAAAATAGTTTGAAACCTCTGGAAATTTAAAGACAGGTTGATCACCACCGTTTAACTTTAACTATACTGTTTGAATAAAAGTAATTACTAAAATACTTAACACTATCTTTTGTAGTCTCAGACAAAATATATTGCATCCGTTAATGAGAAATTAATAAATTCTCAAATATAGTGAAATGAAGAGAATCAGAAATATAATTATCATGAAATCATATATACACACACACACACACACACACACACACACACACACACACACACACACACACACACACACACACATACATACATACATACATACATACATACATACATACATACATACATACATACATACATACATACATACATACATACATAATTTTTGAAAGAATATTTTTTTTTTTCAATTCAGTCAAATTCATTTATATTCCCCCACAACCATCACCTTTGTCCCTGACTATCCCACATTGTGACAACAGAAAATCTACCAAAAATGGTGATATATTGCAAAAGCCTGGACACAAATTTACCATGGTAGAACTTGCGATCAAGTCACTTTGAAGACATTTTTGTTTTAGTAAATTATTTTCTCTTTTAATCAAAGTAGCATCCCTTATATTAAAATTGTGGTCAGTTTCATTACAGTAAACAACCAATGCATTTTGTGTGTTGTTTTTTAAAATATCTCTTGTGTTCATATTTAAGAGCACTCAGAATTTGCAGCCCTCAGTATTTACAAAGATGAGAAATATATTGAAAATACTTTCAAGACTCTTCAATACCCTATTTCATATTCAATGCGAAATAAGTCTCATAAAATATTCCAAAACAGAAAAGCTGTCTTTACTGACAAATTAAGTGAACCAAAAAAATATATTATTCTACCCACTATCACAACTACAACTGGAAAGAATTTATCTAAACTCGACATAAGTTTTTTCACAACTACATCTAAAACAATCAAAGACTTAATCAATAAAAAACAAAACAAGCCAAAACTTGGAAGAATTTACTCTATCAACTGCAGGAATTGCCAGAAAGAATACATTGCAGAAAAAGCAAGAAGTTTAAACAAATATATGTACATAAAATGGACATTTAAAAAAACTCACAAAACACATTGGTTGTTCACTTAACAAAACTGACCACAATTTTGACATAGGGAATGCTACTTTGATTAAAAGAGAAAATAATCCACTAAGATGAAAATGTGTGGAAAGTGCCTTGATCAGTAGTTCAGCCATGAGAAATTTGCATTCATGATCTTATAATATATCACCATTCTTGGTAGATTTTCTGTTGTCACAATGTGGGATATATATATATATATATATATATATATATATATATATATATGATAAAATTAAAATATAGTTTTAAGGTATGCTATATTTAGGTGTTAAAATGCACAATATTGAGGATAGAGCATATGTAAATATAAAAGTGGACATTGAAGCCAGAGACGGCAGGGTTTTCATACTAAACACAATAACCGGGCCGTATGCATATTGCCTGATGATTGCGTTTAGCATGAAACAAAGTGTCGCCTCTGGGTGTTGACTTCAATGTCCACTTCTATATAAATAAAAATATTGCACATTGAAAGCTGTTGCTAATATAATAATGTTTGTCTGTGGATGACATATATATATATATATATATATATATATATATATATATTTCCAATTACAAACATATAAATATGATTTAAATATAAATATACATATTTAATATGTAGTTTCAAATATAATACAAATATACACACAAATATCAATGACATAAAATTTAGTATATACATCTATATAGATACAGAAAGTTACATAAATATTTATTTATTTGCAATATTTGTCTACATATTAAAATGTTCACTATTATATTCATACAAAAAATGTAAATACATGCACACAGATAAACATACATTCATACACATCTAGTCATATATATATATATATACACACACACACACACACACACACACACACACACACACACACACACACACACACACACACACACACACATCCTAATAAATCCAATGTACATATCTTAACTGTAATTTTTATACACACAAACACACACACAATTGCAAATACATCTATCCTTTAAAAGAAATAAAATATACCGGCATACAAAATACATATTAGCTAAATAACAAATATACAAACATCCAAATAGGAATATATTTATACATACCAGTAAATATACAATCATACATTTAATTATGAACAAAGGAAATGTAAATAAATGAGTGTAGTTTTGAGGTTATAATCAACAAGAAGGTTGTTGACCCCAAAATAAGAACAGCCTCTTGAGCGACAAGCATTAAGGGTTTCAATCGCCCTGATCCACTAACTACCATTACTCAGAGAATCAGTGAGGCACTAGACAACAAATACACCTCAAGGACCATAGCATTAGATATTTCAAAGGCCTTTAACAAGGCATGGTACAAAGGTCTGCTGTTCAAGCTCTCTTGCTCTGGAATCACTGGAAGAGTATTCTCAATAATAAAGTCTTGCTAGCAGGTAGGTCCTTGAAGGTAGTTAACAACCAATCCTCTAGGGCCCTATCAATCAACGCAGGCATCCCCCAGGGTCACTCTTTACTTTACATAAATGATCTGCCTAAAAGCATACTCTGATCATTTGTGAATATCTGTGCTGATAAGGGTGCAACTCCAAAACTCATGAGGACCAGAGATTGGCAGCTGATCTCTCTTCCGATCTAGCTGTAACATCTCAAGGGAGGAGGGGTTACATTCATTGCCTCGAAGACCAAACTAGTTACATTCCATCATTGCTGATTGGACACTGCTAGACTACCAACAGTCACGATGGGTGGATGTTCCCTCAAGGGGGCCCCATACCTTGAGCTACCTACTGGGCCTCAAACTCAACCCGGATCTCAAGTGGAAGTTGTATATTTGATCCATCACTAAAAATGCAGGAAAAATGGTTGATTCCCATTTCAGCAAGTACCTGACTCCTTGTGCTACCCTCTACCTTTATACGAGCCAGATCAAGCCTAAAATGACAACCCTCACTTTCCACTCTCGATAGAGTCCAAAAGTATCTCTGCATCATTGTGGGTGATAAATTATTTTCCACCCTGCAACGTCTCCCACTGATGATGTAGCAAGCCTCTCACTGCTCTATCAATACTTTCATGGAAAGTGCTCAGATGATCTACATACCTTAGTTCCACCAGTTCACGACTAGGACCTGCCATGCAACACACATTGTTGTGAACCACACTCATTCCCTCTGTATTCCAGTGGTGAGAAGTTTACCTCAATCAGCTTCTTCTTGTAAACCACTACTCTGTGGAACTGACTCCCAAGAGGATGTTTTCCCGACCACTACACTCCAAATCTGTTCAAGTCTAGGGTTAACTGTTATCTTCCCTACCTATTTGCATAAACTGTGCTCCTTACTGTTACCCTCTACCTCGAGTGGCTCCCGAGCCTTGTACAGAATGAACCACACTGTAAAAAAATAAAAACCATTAATTAACTTCTTTTGTTTAGTAAATTATATTTTGTATTTATGCATGATACTGTTCCTTCTAATGTATCTAAGGTTACCTGTGAACTTTTTGAGCATAAAAGGTTTACAGGAGAGAAGATAATGGAATGACCACCTTAAAGTCCCAATCTGAATCCAATGGAAAATCTATGGTCACATGTAAATATGAAATTATATGAAGGTAGAAAACAATATGACAGTAAAAAGTAAAAGTGATTTTCTGGTAAAAGTAAAAAGATTTTCATAACAAAAATATTAGGGATGTAGGTAGATTATATGATTCATGCCAGGAAATACCAGATACTGAATTGAATGTCCATCAGGCACCTCCTTGATCTGAGAATAGTTGATCTGTAGTGACTCCATTATGTACTGGGCTAATCTGAAGGGATACACAAGCAATTTTTGTACTTGATGCACTCTCAAAATGTCAAAAGACCTAGAAGCTCTGATGGTTGATGAAGAGGTAACATCAAAGCCACGAAGTCTAGAATTGGGGGGTCAAAGGATGGTGGTAGGTGCATCAAATATACAAGGAAGTGAACCCAGTTGAACTTAGGATATACACACAAACAGGAAGTTATATAAACAGCCAACCTATGGTGTGGGGGAAGATAGAATCACTCAAATCCTTACAAAAACAACCTCAAACATTCAAAGAAAAAAACAAAAACATGTGCATTTTATTTGATAACCATAAATTTGACAGCCTAGAAGTTAATTAACAATTATTTTACGCATAAAAAATTTAGTCTTGTCTTTTATATATATATATATATATATATATATATATATATGGTTTAAGATACGGCAGATACATATAGTGCTCAATATTAAAAATATTAAAATAATATTATATGAAAAGACTACTTACTATTAAATATCAATTTTATCCTGACTTTGAAGTTTCTTGGTAAAATTTTCAGTCTTCAGGGGTTATAGTTTTAAATGGTATTCCCAATTTGTTTCAATTTTTTTAAAATTTGTTCCGTGTCTTTTTCAAGCTACTTTTTTTTACTCTGTTTAGTATATGTGTGTATTCATAAATTTAACGTTCTTTTACATGCGCATGTTCATGAAATTTTGTTTTTGTTTACATCTTTCATTTTTACAGCTGTGGATTTTTCTTCCAGTTTTAAATTTTTTCTTCAAAAATTAAAATTAATTTTTTTATGGTTTATATAGAAATTGTTATATTATTAATTAAACTGTAATATTTCTTAATTTTTATTATTAATTAAATTATAATATTTTATTTAATATTTTTAATTAATATTTTAATTGATTTATAATGTTATATTATTATTAAAATAACAAAGTAAATATTTGTTAATATGTCTGCATTGACCCATTATTTCATTCTTCTTATTTAATAATTTAATTTGATTATTAAAAGTTAATATTGATAATTATTCTTCTAAACACAATCTAAAGTTCCTATTGGTAAGATTATAAGGGGGGGGGGTACTTTTTTTTATAATTTCCCATTTAACTATAGTAGTATTTGCATATTTATCTATTTTAAATGACTGATGATTATTAAATCTTTCTTTAAAAGTGGTTTCAGTTGCTCCTATGTAAATCTTTTTTTTCTGTGTTGCTATTATTGATACAATTGCTTTATATATTAGTTAAATATTTAATAAGTGGACAGTTTCTTTTTATTTCAACAATTATTATTTTCGCTATTTTGTGGATATGTGTTATTATAATTGCTATTGTTTTTATTTTATTCATTAAAAAATATTCCCATGTCAAATGCACACGATTAAAAGATTAAACTCATTAAATTAATGAATACCCATATGTACAAAATGGAGGAAAAAAGTGGATTGAAAAAGACGCGGAGCAAATTAAACAAATTGGAAATACCGTTTAAAACCACTACCCTTGAAGAGTGGAAATTTTACCAAGAAACTTCAAAGTTAGGATAAAACTGATATTTAAATGTTAATTAATCTTTTTATATAATGTATATGATAAAATAAAGAACAAATAAGAAACGTATATCAATCTAACATGTTTCACTTTTATTAAAGCTTTGTCAGAAATTGAGAGAATATAGACAAAAAGACATAAACACTGGTATTTTCAGTTATGTTTGGGTCAGTTCTCATTGGTCAGACACGTGTCACATGTATTAAAACTATAGGTAATTCTATGTGTATATAGGTTTGTGATGATTCTTGTATGTGTAAGTGGGCATTGGATGGTAATGTATATTGTAATTGTGTTATGTGCATGTCTAGTGGGCGTTCTGATATCTTCAGTCAACTGGTGTAGCAGAGTGTCTCAGGGTTCTAATTTATGACTGACCTCTTCAAGAATGTATTCTTTGTAAGAGTTAAGTACAAGTTAGATTCTTTAAGAATTGATTCAAAGAATGATGGTGATGTCATTTTTTAGGAGTGTGTTTATACTTGGTAATAATGTTATTAAGTTTTCAATGTATTTTCTCCTTAAAGAATTATGTTCTTTTTTTAATTAGGGTGGCATTAGTGAAATCAAAGTTATTTCTAGCATCATTTTGATGCAGAATGAAAGAGATTGTTTGTCTAAACACAAGTCCCTCTTGTGTTTGTAAATGCAGGCTTTTAGATCACGTGATGTCTCCACCATGCAAACATTTTTGCATTGTAAACAATTTATTTGATAAATCCCAGCATCTGAATTGGTGTTGGGTTTATTTTTCTTCCTAATTATATCTCCAGTACTCTTGGAGGTATTGGTTATGATTCTAGTATTAGGGATGACCAATTTGTTTGTGAGTTTAGCAGAAAGAGTGTTGGCAGGTAGGATTATGAATTTTGTGTCATTTTTGTTAGAAGTGTTGTTGGTTGTGTTTGTTTTTTTAGCTTTGTAGATTTTTTTTTTTTTTGCATTGAGTATAAAATGATGTGGATAGTGGAGAAGTTTGAAAGTTTTCTCAATATATTTCTCTTCATTTAGACATTCCAGGCTACATATCCTAAGGGCTCTGAGGTAGCATCCTATGACTAGTCCCAATTTTATTTTTTGGTTGTGGTGGGAATAGAAGTTGATTAGATCTTTTTTGTTTGTGAGTTTACTTTAAAATGTAATTTCTCAGTGTTGCATATTAGTAAAATGTTGAGGAAAGGTAGAGAATTGTTTATTTCAAATTTGTGTGTACAACTTTATTGAATTTCATTAATATGTCTAATAGGTTTGTATCTTGGGGATTTAATAAGTGGACGTCATCTATATAACTTAGGTAAGTAGAGCTGTTTGATATGATGTATCTAAATGGACCAGATTCTAAGAATTCTAGAAAAAGGCAAGCAAGAACACTCCTGATAGGTGACCCCATTGGTAAGCCAAATGTTTGCTTGTAGAGAATAATGTTGAAAGAAAAGAAGCAGTGGTTAGTGATTAGTTTGCATATTTTTATAATTTTGTGTATGGGTAGAGGAAGCTTTTCTTTGGACTTTTTGGGGTGGCTTCTCAATATGTTGAGGCATTTCATGATAGGTATGTTGGTGTATAATGATTTGATGTCTAGGCTTGCCATAACCATGTTTTCCATATTTACGTTTCGTATTCTCTGGATTAAGTCACCAGAGTTTTTGATATGTGTTATATTGATAGTTCCTAGGAACAGAGTCAGGAGTTTTGCAATGGCTTTAGCTAATTTGGGGGGGTGGACAGAATGGGTCGGATGGGTATGTCAGATTTGTGTATTTTGGGTAAGCCGTATAGTGTGGGTGTGGTGGTATTCTATTAATCTGGTCCAGGATTCATTTTCATTTTTTTTAATAGTTTCTTAACTGTTTTGTTGAACCCTTGTGTGTTTGTGTTTATCGCTTGTTCATTGATTTTTGTGTAGGTGTTGTTATTTAGGAGGGATTCTAATTTTTCAATGTAGGTGTTAGTGTCCATTATAATAATATGAATATGGGAAAACATCTAAATTAAAATGAATGGCTTTAAGTCTTCATTAAATTTTATAATGTCTTTTGTATCAATTACTTACAATAAAAGGGTCTCCATTGAATGTCAATGAGGCTTCATCCAATAATAAATAAAGACGTTTATATGAGAATTGTGGCTGATCTAGCCAATGATTGTATACAGAGACTTCACCCCATGATGCTTTGCACAAACTGTAAGACAAAGAAAATTATTGATATTACTTTAAAAACAGTGACAATAAGAAACATTAAAATATACTTCATCCTTAAGATAATGTGAAACCTATACTGTGTAATTTAGATAGATAAATGTCCGAGTCAAAATAACAGTACACTTCAATACTATAAACTCTTCCAAGTTGTTGCTTTTAGATGGGGATCATGTTTTTTGTTTTAATTTAAGTTTGATTTGAACTGTTTTTACTTTGCTTTTAAATTTCTCTGTGAGTGCAATGATTTTTTCACAAACTGATTAAAATATTACAACTCAAAAGTTTAAAAGACAAATATAACTAAATGAAAAATACAGCCTTAATAAATAATCTTTTATCAAAAGCAGCAAAACAAAATGTAAATTTTTATTCTTTAAATAAAAAAAATGTTTTATTATATAGAAACAAAATTATCTAAAATTTGAAGAAATTTTACTTATAAATATTAAAATAAATTATGTTATTAGCAGTTAGCTTCAAAGATTTTATACAATATTTAACATTAAAACAATTTTTCATAAGCATGACATTCACTAATATTTAGACTTAAAATCAACAAAATTTTCTGAACACTGATCAAAAATGTTTGCATTGAATTTACAAAATTTTAAAATAAAAGGAATATATAAAATAATTAGAAACTAGTAAGCATTTATGTTGCATATTTAAGAATAAGCAGACAATATATTATTAATTATTAATATATGTATCATCTTTAATTATACATTGTATAGTGAAGTGAATTTTTTTTTAATACATCAAGAACAGTGTTAGGGAAATTTTATGAGAAATTTTTCCACTTTGTCATAAAATTTCCCCAAAATTATATATATATATATATATATATATATATATATATATATATATATATATATATATATTGCTAATAGGATATCTAAAACCTCAGATTTCAAAAATACATCAAGTAAAATATTCACAGCTCCTAATCTTTATATACTCTGAATATGAATTAATCTCATAAATTTTAGAAATTTAATTCTCCTTACTGGAAAAATATCATGAAAATCAAAAGAGAAATGTTAATAGATAAGAATAATAAAAAAAAAAAAATAAAAAAAAACATGAAAGTGAAGAAATTTACAAACCTTTGCCAGAGTAATTCATCATTTCCAAGAGTGTCCCAGACACAGGCTGCCAAGCAGAGATCAGTAGCATTTAGATAAGAGAGTACAGCAAGGCTAAGTTCTGGAGGTAATTTCCGAAGGTCAGGAAAGCCATTGTTAGCAAGAGCCTTTGCAGTATGGCTATGCTGGCTAACACATTCACGCTCCAATTCATGTAAGCGGCGAAATACTTGACCCATTACTGATAGATCTAACTAGCAGTATACATGACCTAATAAAAGGTATAGTAAAAGAGAAATTTAATTTTTTTAAAGTCAAGGATTAAAAAATAAAATTTACATTAACAGTTTATAGAAAATTTGAATTTCCAAAAATCAATTTGGGTTGCATTCATACTCATGCAAATAATCATGTATGAATGTGCATATATATATGTACATACTTGTAGAAAATACAACCATAACCTGATCCACATGGTAAAAAAACTTCATTGCCAAAGATCGTGAAAAAAAGTGGTCATCCAATTGTATAGATAGTACTAAACTCTTTCTGTTGTGCTTTATCTTTACAGAGCAAGATTATCCCCCAATAGAGTGTTCATGCTATATCTTGGCTGGAGAAACCAAATCTTCACTTTCCAATCTTAATAGAGTTAAAAGTTGTTTAAATGACCTTGTCAGGGATGGCATATTTTCCACTGAGTAATCTCTTTCCCCAACAGATGCAACATTGCAAACCAGTTACTCTATCACTATTTCTATAGCAAATGTTTGAATAAGCTCCATTCTTTAGTTCCACCACTTCAGGCCTTTACAGCCAAGATCCACCATGCTATGTCCAAACAGTTAAAAACATCCTTTTCCCTCCATATTCCATTTGTAAGGAAGCAGTTCTGCTCAGACAGCCTTTTCCCCAAGCACTGCTATTGTGTGAAACAGACACCCATCTAGATACTTCTCCAAAAACTACAATCTTAATCTCTTCAAGTCAAGTCCAATCATTACCAGTCCTCATAATCTTTACTTCCTAATCCTTATAGTCATATCACACCCTTCATTCAATAAACCTCTACCTTAAGTTACTCTTAAGCCTTGTATTGAGTAAACTATAGTAAAAAGAATTTTTTTAATTTATTTAAAAAAAATAATAATTATATATATATATATATATATATATATATATTATATATATATATATATATATATATATATATATATATATATATATAGTACAGGTAATCAATTTATTGGTATATAATTCGGGTGGATCCTTGTAATATTAATTATTAAAACTGATCCATAGAGAGCATATGTAATTTTGCAGCAAAAAAAAAACAAAAATTACCTCAACATAGAAATAGGCTATTTTAAGCCGTTCTCTACATGGCTATCATCAGTCCCTTGAGGTAATTTTTGTTTTTTTGCTGAAATATATATAGTTTAAGACTAAACTAATCTAAATGCAAAATAAGTAACATTTCCAGTATATTAATGTCATTTTTTTTCTAAAGAAAGTTAAAAGTGAAACTCTGAGGCAAAAGATGATTCATGTATGTTATAAAGAAGAAGGTGCTATGATTGATGGAATGTATCAAAAGTGGATTATGAAATTTTGAGCTGGAGATTTCTCCATGGACAATTTCCTATGGTTGAACAGATTGAGGTTTATAACAAACAAGGCATTACTTGAAAATACAATCAATATTATACAGAACAGCAAAGATTCTCAAAATATTCAAATCAAATAATTGTTTATATTAGTCATTTTGATGTGTGACTTCCAAATAAGTGAAAATAACCAACTAGACTATTTCTATATGCTCTTTACATGTAACAAAAGATGTTCTATCTTTTAAACAAATTGTAGCAAGTGATGAAAAGGAGATACATTACAATAATATGAAAGAAATGAATTACTATTAACTATACCAAAGATTGGTTTTCATTCAAACAAGGTGTGGCTCTGTGTGCATACGATAGAGAACAAAACAATTGAGAGGGGGGGAGTACTGCCATCATGCCAACTGTAAACAGCACTTAATAAAAAGTATGTAAAATTAGTTGAAAAAGAAAAAAAAAGTACTCTCCTATCAGGATAACATCAAATTGCATGTTTTGTTGGGGACCAGACAAAAATTGTTAAAACTTAGATGGAAGCTTTTACTTATCTGCAATATTGGCAAGATGTTGCACCTTCAGATTATCATTTTTTCCAGAATTTGCTTAATTTAAAACCTCTCAATTCTCTAGAAAATTGTAAAAGGTATCTACAGCAGTTCTTTGCTTAGTTCTGGAGTCGTAATGAAATTTATAGAATTGCCTGAACAATGTCAGAAGGTAGTGAAACAAAACATGAAATATGATGTTCAATAAAAATAATGTAACAAAATAAATAATTTGCTTTTATTTTTACTGACTGACCTTTCTGGCTACCCATACCCAAGTATAATATACTTTAATGCAATATATGTTGCGTTCTACTACAAATTGATATATGCAATGTGAGGGTGCAGCGTTGGGTAGCTGTTCTCCAGGACTGGGCACCTCTCAGTATAACTTTCCTCAGTTGCAACTGTCCTTTGACAGAGCCGCAACAGACAGATGATAAATAGAGTGTTACAAACTACTCAAGAGCAATTTACACACTACCTGCTTGTATTTGTTACTGATGTTTTTTCCTCATACCCACTGAAATATGATAAGAATGTCGAGGAAACTAGAAACTCTAATGTTATCAAACAGACAAGTGGCTTAAAGACAGATGACTGAATATTTAGAAATTATAAAAAAATAACTTAAATATTTTATTCTGGCTTTGCTATCCAATCTGCCATGTAAAGTAGAAACTGTACGACAGTAATAAAATCTGTGAGTTTCAACAAATTCCTTTCACTCCATTAATAAGAATATTTAACAACTAATGGAAACCCTAAAGCTAGAAAAATGATCAACCATATTTGACCTAAACTGAACATTCTAATTATCAAGATAATAAATATACCTAATATATTAGGGTAAGAGCTGAAAGTAAAGATAAGGCAGCAATATGCTGTACCAAAGAGTTGAGGACTGACTACCTAGAAATATTTGATTATTTTTAAAATGCCTAATCAATAAATTTAAATTTTAAAATAGTTTAATCCAACTCTTTTGTTATATTCAAAAACTCATTCTAACATTTAAAGCATTTCTATAGGAGCTTTTCTTCATGCATTTTTTTAATAAAAGTTTGAAATATATTTTGGCATAAAGAATAAAAATGGTTAATATGGGAGAGGGAGAAAAAATAACATAATTCTAACCAGTTACTGTAAGTTTTGTAATTTGCATAAAAGTTTGTTATTGTATTTCACACTAGTAACATTTGAATGCTTAGAAATCACTTATGCAATATATACTAAATTAACGTAATGTTAAAATTGAATTCAAGATCAACTAGAGATTATTTTTATTTCAACATTGTTGTCATTATTTGTGGGTAGCAAATGAGATTAAAAGTTTTATTTAGAAAATATGGTTAACTTGATGACGAAAGAAAACCAAAAGCTGTAAATGTCTGTACTGACCAATGACTAAGCTTTATGGCACAAGGCCAGATGAAGGACCTTTCCAGAGTTGGGGGGGGGGGTCTACCAGGGTACTAATGTACTATAAGTGGACCTGACACATGTACAAGTGTTGAGAACATTTTTTCACCTTTCACAATGATATATACTACAGTCTAAGTTATTATGCAAATCACATAAACCTCAATAATTTGAATTCGCTTTGAAACAAATGTGTTTCAAATTTTAAACGATTTAGATGCCAAAAACAAAGCTTGAGTTAAATCTTTAGGTAGTTTCAACATGTTTTACTAGATTTATTATAAAAATTGCAATCTGAAGTTATGCAAAACCAGAAAAATCACTTTTTACTTCAATAACAAGGTAATCAAATCTATATCTATAATAAAACAAATGACAAACATAAGTCTTCAAAGCATTTACATCTTAATATAGTAACTCTTCTTCTCCATACCAACCAGCAATCTATTATCCATTGATTTTTTTTTTTTTATTATTCCAGCAGGTTCAATTTCCAACAGGATGATTTTAATTGCTTCCCATAAGTCTGTTTTGCTGTCATATTGCTTGCCACCTTCATGTAATTGGAACTTTACAATTGACCGTAGATTTTTGATCAGATTCAAACTTGGTGAGAAATATAATCTTTTCACCTATAAATCTTTTACGCTCAAAAAAATTCATGAGTAGCCTTAAATACACGAGAAGGAACATTATCATGCATAAATACACACTTCACTTTGAAGTTGCAAGGCTGGGACTTGTGCCATTCAAAGAAAGTCTTGTCCATGAAATCACAATAGTTAGCATTGAATGGTCGAACAAAGGTTTTTGTCAAAAATCCCAACCCATATTGCCACCTCCTTTTGGCCACAGGCACATCTACATTGGAGAAAGTTCATCCTTTGGCCCATCCACCAGGTCCATCAAGTGTCACCCAAGATTTGTTTGTAAAAATTACTTTAGAAAAGTCAATTTTCATGTATTTCTTGGCCCAATCTTGACACTTTAGAATATTTATTTTACTAAAAGGAGTTTGCCTAGATTTTTTTTTGACATATCCCAATTTGTGAAGTATTCTACACCTTTTGTCCTCCTTGACTTCCTCAATTCCAGCCTGTCCAAAGTAGTTGTTTCATTATAACTTACTTTTTAGTTTATGTTCCTCTCAAGGAAACAAATTCATAAAGCCTTTTCCTTCTAATTCTCAATAGTTATATTTTCAACACCCCACTTTATCATTTGATGATTTCTGTAAAGCTCTTTTGATATCTCCAATGTGGTCATTCCCTCACTCAATAAATTTTTGTTTTTCAGCATTTGTTAAATCTTTTGCATTACCCATGTTTCAACATATTATAGAAAAAAAAATTTTTTATTAGATTTCAGAGGCCTTAAAACTAATAATTAGTTTAATCAGCATAACTTCAGACTGCAGTTTTTATAATAAATCCAATTACTTTAATAAAACATGTTGAAACTACCTAAAGACTTAACTCGAGCTTTGTTTTGTTTGAGGTCAAAATTAATAATCATTTTTAAATTTAAAATTTGATAAAAATATTTCAAAGCCAATTTGATTTGAGTTATTGAGGTTTATGTGATTTCTAACTTCAGTTCTGACAGACTGTAGTTTGAATATTATTTTTTTAAAATATTCCTTCTTTTTTTTCCTTTTTTTTAATATACAAAAATTGTAAAGTCCAAAAACAAAAATTAAGGATTAATAATAATAATGTTGAATTTAACATGAGCATGCTTTTTTGTACAATAATATCTCTACTAAACTTGTTTAGCGGTATTTGAAATTCTAGCTTGATCACCAATTTCTCTGGCTTTAGTGAGGAAGTAGCTTTGTATTATTTTTCTTTTTTTTTTTTAAGTAATCTCTGAATTGAAACAAAAAGTGTACTCCTGCAACCAGTTACTGTTAGTTTCGCTGTTTTTTTGTTTGTTTTTTTTTAACGTAATTTTATTTTATTTTACGATTGAATTATTTATTACCCATCCTCGGTTAAAGTTAAAACAATGAAAAACATTGTTTTTATTAAGACTTTATAAAACAATTGACAAAAAAAAATGATTTCAGTTACTGACAAAAATATTTAAAAATTGAGATTTAGTCAGTGAGTGACCAAGGCATCAACCGATTAAAATACGTCACTGCCTCAGATGAAATAGCAAGCTATTTTTTAACTTTTAGTTTTTTTATTGACAATCTTTTTTAACGTAAAAAATAAATTAATAATAATAAAAAAAAGAATCAACTTCCGAAGTGTAACTTCGAGCCGATTGAGATTGTTTGTTTGGAATTTTTTGCTGATTTCAGAATAATGTATTTTAGTGCTGAATGACTGAACATTAGTTTGTTTAAAAACTAAAGAGAGTAAACAAACTTTACTCTCTTTAGTTTTTAAACAAACTAAAAACAATGTTCAGTCATTCAGCACTAAAATACATTTTTACTCAGTTAAAGGGACTAAAAAAAAAAAACAAAAAAAAAATGATAGTTGATGATCCAGTTCAAACA
Organism: Acanthosepion esculentum; assembly: GCA_964036315.1. NCBI lineage: Eukaryota > Metazoa > Mollusca > Cephalopoda > Sepiida > Sepiidae > Acanthosepion > Acanthosepion esculentum. The sequence goes on from OZ038478.1 coordinate 97,566,031, forward strand.
AAATTTTACTTAGAGTGCATAGAGATTGATTTTTTTTATTTATAACATTCAAAAATCAAATTTATTGTTTAAAACAAGTAATTTTTTTCAAGAGTTTTAGACTTTAGTTTTACTTTTAATTTTTAAAAATTACAATGCAACATAGGATGTACGTTTGTGATTACAAACTCACACGCGAGAAATTTAGATTAATTAAAATTTAAATGAAAATACTACTAAGATTAGACTAGAGAGCATACAAAAAAACAAACAAATAGTGGGCAGGAAGATTATATTGTGTAAAAGTGGGAAGCTGGGCTCGAAAACTGATCACACTGACGCTTCTTCTTGTGGGGAAATAACATTTCAAAGAACTTAAATTTACGTAACTTCATAAAGAAATAAAGAAAGAATTTTGTAACGTATATTTTTAACGAATAATAATTTTATCTATGTATGATTGGAAAAAAAAACCCCAAAAAAAACAAGTTTCCTAAAAAAATGTTAACACCACTCGCAATATGAGGAAACAAAAAAATATATTTTTACAAAAAAAAGTATCAACATGCAGAATAAATAACCAGTTCAATTGTTTGTCTGGTGGTTTTAAGTTTTAAATAACTTATGAAAAACCTGACACCGTTTTACCTGTAATTCTTGTTGCTAATAGCACTAAGAAAAAATAAACAAAAAAAGAGTTAAGTTACCATAACTTCTTATTAAGATCCTTTTTTTCGACGTGATGTAATGGTTAGCAAGCTTGTCTCGCGCGATCAATTACAAGCCAGTAGTAGGGAGTTCGATCCTCACTGGGTAATCCTTTTAATATCGACCTTGTGCCACATCTAAGTTACGCTGAGTAAATAACAAAACAAAAACTTTTTTAACTTCCGTTTTCACTCAGGATAAAAAACATTCAAAATAATGAATTTCATTACGAATGATGAATTGAAGAGAATATAAAATATCAAACCAAATAAAAATACTACGTAAAAAAAAATTGTTTCTTTTCTACTTAGGTTTTTTTTTGGGGGGGTTGCATTAAATAATCTCAGAAGAATTCGTCATAACACCTTTTTAATAGCCAACACAAGGTCTTTTTCGTCTCTACTCTAAGACAAAAGAAAACTTCCTCACACACATATTTTCTCTACTACTTTTTAGAGTATTTTTTCTTAATGTATCAAAATATTTGGGACGTTATTTCATTTATTTATTTCTAATTGGGAAGAGTAGTTAGTAGTGTCACACAAATAAGCTAGAGTTGAAAAAAAAATGAGAAAAAATGTCAGTCGAAAGAAGTTTTTCTTTTTCAAAAATTTCAAAATTGAGAAAGAAAAAATATTGTGTAAAGTCCTTAATGACATTTTTAGAGTTAAAATTTTAAATAAATTTCACTTAATTTCTATATAACAGAATTTTACAAAGAAAATAGAACTGATACTGTCTCAAAATAAAAGATCGATTTGCTCTTTTAAATTCCCCAGAGAGAAATTTAAATATTTTTCTTCAAAGTTTTAATCTTAATTGCTAAAATAAAAACTAAAACCTGAAATTGCAACCTGACATTAGGTTCAGTTTCTGTTTATTGAAATGAAAAACTAGGCATAAGGAAGCTATTTTCCCCCTCTTTTTTCATACAAATTTTTATCAAGATGAATCATTGTGAATCATTTTTAAACTACCTAGGTGGTGTCAAAGAGATCTGAAATCAATTCTAAAGATACAATCCTGGATCATATCACATAAAAGTGAAAATTGTAAACCAAAACAATTTATCTACTCATCCTCCTCTCAGCAAAATAGGAAAAAAAATCACACCTGTAAGTTAAGTACCACCTTCTTACCTCAATTATACATCCGTCAGTATGTATACAGCATATATTGAGACAGCTTGATTACATATTCCCAAACATTGATTTTTAAAAACACAGTGAATGGAGTATCAAGTTATTAACATCATCTTTTAGCGAGATAAATGAATTATTAACATCGCCCATAACTGTCCGGCCTTGACTCTTTTTAGTTGTGTGTTTTTTTTTTTTTTTTTTTTTTTTTTTCCTTAACAGTTGAACGGTTCGACAATTCAATCCATTCCGTTAATCTGCTAATAATGATTACAATATATCACCGATGCGGATAAATTATTTTTTAAGTATATCTTTTGTGTTTAGTTTGTACGTGAAAATTTTTAAAAAGTAATAAAAGAAATAAATATTGAAGATTTGAAAGAAACTCACATAGTTTCATGAAAAAGGAGATGAGTTACTGCGCAGGAATGTATTCCGTGACTTAATTTTTCCATTTAAGATATCGCTTCTTTTTTAAGCAGGTACGTAATTTAAGTGGACACCGCTTACTTTAACGTCATCGTATCCACCTCAGCAAAGTCCACGTTGTTGTATTCAATATAAATTTGTCCCAATTCTTTCTTTTTATGACTATCATTCCGAATAATATCGTGCAATATACCTAGTAAATGGTTTGAAGAAGGTACCTTCTTCAAACCATTTACTCTTGATTTCTTAGATCTCTAAGAAATATTTTTATGGGCATTTTTTTTCTTCATAAGACTAAAATAGTGTTGTAAATAGACGTACACTCGCAATATTAAGTAGTTGTATGGAATCCGGACCTTTTAAAACAGTAACTAACCTCGGGAACAGTCGCATAGATTGTTCATTTTTTTTGTCAAACTCTCTGCCTCGAGCAGAGAGGAACTCGGATGAATCTTTGCCGCAGGGCAAAGTTTTCGTCCGGAGAGATAGTCAGGCTCTGAACCCGTTTATGCGGTTTCTAAGGGAATATTTTTTTGTCGAGCCTACGGGCTCGGAGAACCCACGGTAAACTCGGCCTTGTGCCACATACACCCCTCGCATTTTGGGCGTTATGTTCTGGTTTCCGGTTTAAATGATTATTTATTATGATTTCAAATCCAAAGGCAGAAAATCTATTTTACTTCTTTTTTTGCTTTACAAAACCTGACTTATTGCTTATGTTGAATTTAACGTAAAAAAATTTGATTTAAACAGCACTTTTCTTTTTATCATGCAGATTTAAGTTTAAATATAAATTATGAAAAACCTGATATCGTTCTGTCATTCTTGTTGCTAAATAGCACTAACAAAAATAAACAAAAAAATAAGTTACCATAACTAATAAATGAAATAACTACCCACCCACTGTTTTCTTTATTCAAATTTCAAACGTTTAACTTTACTGTCAATAACAGCCTCGTCCCGGTTCCTCTCTGACAGTCGAACAGGTTACACTCGTTTAACTTTACTGTTGCAAAAGAAGAGGTTATTAACAGCTTTTTAGTACTTGAATTGTATAATACTGGTTACCCATTACATTACCATGTTATTAGAAAACTTTGAAAATATGGGCGTGTAGCTATTTTAATTTCACACACACACAATCTCGCGTGTACTTTGTAATTCGGGGAGGATCAATGTTTTTACAGCTATGTATTAGTTATTTCAGTAAAAAAAAAAAAAAAATGGAATATATAAAGTGCGAACAGTGAACATAACTGAAAATTCGTCCCGAAAATACTTCAATAAAAAAAAAAAATTTATTTTGAATCGGTGCTTGCATAATTTAATATGAAAATATTAAAAAAAAAATCTACACTTTTATTTCATAAAAACTTGTAATTTTTCAGTGCGAAGTGTTTGAAATTCCTCCCGTTTCTGTTTGTAATGAGAATTTAAAATTAAAAAAAAAAAAATCAAAGACGCTTGTTTAAAGAATCAAAAAATAAACTGTGTTAGACAGAGATTATATTTTTGTAAAGCATAAAATCAAAATTGTATTAATTTTACGGACAAAATAAAATGAATTTTAAAGTTTAAGAAAAGCGCATAGAATTTTTTTTTTTTTAAATGTTCTTAAAATATTGGTAATATAATAAGGTTAATTTCACTGTTGACAGTTGTCTGTGTGTCCGGCTAAAACAAAAAAAAAGCTATATATGACAATCAATACAGTTTCATTATCACCCAAACCAGCTTTTTGTAAAAAAAAAAAATATCGTATGATGTGTATTTACGAAGATATTTTAAAATTAAAATACATTAAAAAGTAAAAAACGAACGATAATAAATCTTATTACCGATTAGAATTACCGTTCTTTTTTTACTTTTTAATTCTGGTGATACTTTCAAAACGCTAGTATACTGACATGTATGTATTTTTAAAATTTCCATTCTCTTGAATTTATTTTCACATCTAAATAAAAGCATTACTTTAAAAGAAATGAATATTAAAACAACGAAGTAAATTTAAAAGAATATTAAATACAATTATTTAACAAAATGTTTCATATTTATTTATTTATTAAAATATTCGAGTGTGTGTGTCCGGCTAAAAAACAAACTTAAATTAAGATATTTAATTTAATAATTTTTAAAGTAAAAACTATAGCGAGCCTTACTTCTTCGAAAAACATTTATTTATTTTGGAGGGTAATTTAGATTTTTAAGAAATAAAAGAAGTAAATATTTCTCTGTAAATGAATTTAATTACTATTTTGAAAGCGAGTAGAAGCAAGATACATTGAGAAATCAGTTTTGAAAATCGATTGTTTACATTTCAAGTTATATTTATATTTGAAAAGAAAAAATATTTTATTAAAAATTAGGAGAGACATTTAGTTACGGTTAACATTAGTCGTGTTGAATATGTTTTACAAACTTAACTATATTTTATTTAAATTAAAGTGTCTTTTTGAATAAAAATATGGGATTCTCCCCCCCCCCCAGCGTGGTATTTTCCTAAATTTAGTTATTTTGTAACAAACCAAAAAAGTTTATTTTTTAAAGATTGAATAAACAGTTATTTTCCATAAGATAGTTGAAAAAATAAATAAATTGTCAATAAACTAATATTCAGAGATTTTCCGAGAAAAGCTGGGTATTTACTGCTAGTATTTCTTTAATTTTAATTTTTAGCGCGCTTTTTAAGTTAGAGGCGTTTTTATTTTAACGTTTGACTCCACTACGTAAACGTTATTTTCATGACAAAATTAAACTTAAAAACTTTTTCTTTTTTTTTTTACACAAACATATAGATAATAATTAATCCTTAAATTTACCAAATGACTTCAGGACAAATACTGGATTTTTTCAATTTTTTTTCATTTACATTTTTTCCGTCTATAATGGCTTTTCGAGAAAAAACGAGTAATGTCTAAAAAATTAGTGGGATTTGAAGTGGGGATTTGGGGGCTAAGACCCACTTCCCTATATTTTTGAATAACGTATTAGGGGGATAGAAAGTACGGCTCTGGTATTGTTGTAGTGGGGCTTTCTAGATTCCCATTTTAAAAAAATATTGGGGAAGGAGACCTAGCTTCCCTTATGCAAGTACGGCCCTGATATTGTTGTAATCTGGACCCCAAGATTTTAATTTAAAAATGTAGGGGAGGGACCCCTCAAATCCCCACTACAGAACAGCCCTAAAATCAATTTTCAATCGACTTTTATTTCATAGTTACCGAATTTTCATAGTTCTCTCTAGGTTTTCCCATACTTACGACATTGTGCCATATCTAAGTTTTTTTGGCGGGGTATAACGGTTTTATTTAGCAAGTTTGTCTAAAAATCAATTACGATTGAACAGTAAGTTCGATTTTCACTGAGCGCTCTATACTTTCGGCCTTATGCCACATCTAAGCTACGTTCGGTTTAAATATGCAGAAATCTTTTGAAATTGTAGTAAGTAAAAATTGAACAACGCCATGTTTTTTTATAAAGCAAAATTAAATCTCTTTACATTTTTTAAAATATAAATTTGAAATAAAAATGCATTAGAAAAAGAAATCACACAGTAAAGGCTTCATTTACTATTTTTCTTATAAAAAAGGTGAATAAGTTTTAGTTATTTTAACGTGCAATGTGTCAGGCATTCTTTACCTTTTTTTCTCCTCAAATTTACAGAAAGTATCAAATAAATTTGATCTAGCCACTTAAAAAAACTTATTTATTCTTTGTTGATTATCAAGCAAAAATATGTTAATTACTGTTGAGGTGTATTAAGTGAAAATTGTTTTCGTGAAGTGTTTTCTAGTTTCAATCTCGGTTATCCTCGAAGTTTCCTCTTACACCGCTTTTTTCTGTTTTGTATAGCACCGTTGTAAAATTTACTGCTAAGAGGTACTAATTATTTTTCTTTTTAAAATTTATCGTAACATTAATTTTTACTATTCCGTATTTATTGACAGGTAAAATTCTTATTTACTATTTTTGTCTTGTTTTTCTATTTTGCTATATGTTTAATATTTAGGTAATTTTGTAAAAGTCCTAAAAAATCTTATAACGACTCGGATACTTTCTGAATTTCACTATTCTAAAACGTCTAAACGGGAAGGATATCCTATATGTCATGTTTGTCCAAATTTAATTACGTCGTCACGGAAACAAATGTAATCAGTTACTAAAATAAGAAAGATGAAGGTATACGGAGTACACATGTAAATGCTCTATGAGTTTTTAGAAAAAGTAATGCTGCATAAAACAACTTGAAATATTCAGTGTTTATGGGATAATTTTTTTTTTAAATGTAAAAAAAAAAAAAACTGCCAAAAAAATTTTTCAAATCGGTCTCCAAACAATACGGCCATTTTTTTTTTTTTTGCGTTTGTATTTTGGAGCAAGAACAAATAGACCTGAGTTTTTTTATTTTGTCTTATTGTGTTTTTCTTTTCACCTGGTATTAATTTCAAGTCGAAAAAAAGGGCGCTATTACGCTTTCGCACCTCCTCCGCCATGTTTTTTAACCCGCGACAACGGATAAAGCTCCATGGCAATTTGATGCCAGAAGTTGAAAAAAAAAACTTTGAGCCCCCATAAATTCCTCCGGGTATTCAGAAGTCATCCCCCTGTTGGTGGGGCCATTCATGGCCTTAAATTTATTTAACCTAGGCACGCTGCCACATTGCTTAACTCGATTCGTGGTGACTCCAGTGTTAAATGTGGTTGACAGTGTCATAGTGGTTAAAAAAAAGTATCAACTTGTTTTAATTTAAAGCCAACAAAAAAAGTCAAACGAAAACAAAAATGTGTCCTCATTTTCATGATGTGAACAAAACTAATTTTTTTAATTTTTAATTTGGCGTCAACGTGGGATCATAAATTGCATTGGTAATTTTATTCCAATACAATTTATGATCCCACGTTGACGCCAAATAAAAACAAACCCAGGCCAAAACTGGATTTTTAACCGAAATTTGGAAGGTTCTAAAAAGGATTAAAAAAAATAATTTTTACATGAAAAAAATCCTTTGGTCCTTCTACATTTCAAAGATTTTGGTTTGGTGATAAAAAAAACTGTTAGTGTTAATGTTTGAGGCATCTTTTAGCGAATCTTTGTATACCTATGTTAATTAAAAAGTAAAAACGGTGTTGGTTTTGTTCACATCATGAAAATAAGGACACATTTTTGTTTTCGTCTTTTTGCTGTGGAAACATTGATTTAGAAATTCTTGCTAAAATCATATAATTGTCATATTTTAATTAAACTTTCAAGACTTACTCAGAAATGAATTAAATTTTGAAACGTTTCTTTTTTAGAAAATCTTAATTTTCATTGTTTTATGTTGCCTTCACACACAGAGAAATTCTTTTTTATAGGTAACAGCTCCATGAGATCGCTAAAAAAAGGGCATAGCATGATGAAAAAGACGCCAAACTTGACGAAAACATAATTTTATCGTCTAAATGCTTATGTTATTATGAAGAGGAGTTTTTTTAATTATTTTAAAAAAATTTTCCTTTTTAGAACATTCTAAATTTTGATTAAAAAGAAACCTTGTTTCTCTTTGTTACTTTGTATCACCGGAACTAGTACAATAGCACGTTTTTTTTTTTTTTTTTTTTTGCATGACACACATTAATTTGGAAAATTTTGCAAAAATAAAAATAATTGTCAGATATTAAGATGATAGAAATTATTATAAATTAGGTATGTCCATTTTTAGGCTTTTTTAGCATTTTTTTGTTTTCGTTGTTGTTTTTTTTCAGTTGAAAGACACATTAATTTGGAAATTCTTGTAAAAATTAAGTACTTGTTGGATTTTAATGAAAACTTCAGAACTTATTCAGAAATGAATGAACTTATTTTAGAAATGTTTGTCTCTTTGAAAGTCATGGTATAAATATTTTTTTTTATATCTGTTACCCCCCTCGAACTTAATTTTAGGAAAACTCAAAAAAAAATTTATTTGCAACCTGAATTTTTTTTAATTAAATGCACAAAACTCTGAAAAATCTAAATCATCGATTTTTTTGTTAAAAAAAATGTCCAAAATTGTCCAAACTTTTACCTCAATTGTAAAAATACAAAACCCAATAAAACTAAGACAATATTTAATTAAGAAAGTTTTTAATGGCTTTTCTGAATAATACGAAGGTAATTATTATCTGAAAGAAAAAAATTTTTTTGATGAAAAATGAATTTTTACATTAATTTTTTTTTTTTTGCTTCAATTTTAAATACACAATATGACAAAAGGTTGTTATATATTTATACATTAAGTTCTTTATGCAACCTTATGGAAATGATATATTATGTACTCTACTTTTTAAAGATCATAAATTTGAAAGCTTATTAAAATCTGACAATCATTGATATTTTTAAAATAATTTTTAATATTCCAAAATTGTATTTAAAATCCTCTCCAACGAAAGTATGGATGCACAGCATTGAAATAATGTCACGTGAGTAGTTTCCCTTGAAGTTGTTTTTACTTCAGAAATTGCTTTGCATTCGTTCAGTAACAACACAACAACGCTTGTCAAGTTTTCTGAATATCGTCGTATTATTTTCAATTTTTTTCTTTTTCTTTTCAAATATAATCAAATAGTGGGATAAAAGAAAATATTGACTATTTACAATTACAAAAAAAAAAAAAAAAAAAAAAAGGCCCTTGGAAGTCCACCCAAATTTTCAAGTTTGAAATCGAATGCATAAATTCATTGTACATTACTTTGGAATTATTATCTGCACGACAAATTATCAATTAAAACGATTTTTGGAGTTTAAATTCTCTGGAGTTAGCTCACTACTAAATACTTGTTGAGTCAAATCCAACATAGCATGTTAATTTTATTAATAAATAAAATAAAACTCATTTCTGCCTTAATAAAAAGAAATAAAATCTCATTTCATTAAGTTAACCTGTTTCAATTAATGGTGTTTCATGTAATTTTTATATTCTCAGAAAAATATTTCATGACTGAAATAATAAACCTCAATTTAAAAAAATGTTTTTACTGTTTTATTTTTACTTGTAAAATTTGATTTTCTTTCATAATTTAAATGTTATTTTCAGTGCAGAATTCTTCCTCAAACGTAAGGTAAAAAAAAAAAAAAAAAAATTTGAAAGTGAATTTTTTTTTTTTAAATCTACTAACCAGATTCACTTAAAATTAGAACGAATTATATCACTTCTGCGCTACCGTCCGATAAATTCCCCTGCCGTAAGTTGTCAATATATTGACGTACATCAATTAACGCCTGTCAAACGCATACGAAATGAACGACTACGGTTGGAAATATGTCTTAAAAATTTTTCTGCTAAAAATGTAAGTAATGTTTCTTTCAAATTACATTAAGTATACTTTAATCATTCTAAATTTCCTAAGATAACAAAAGAAAAAGGTGTAATTGAATTTTACATGATTTTTTAACTAACTATGATCTTGTTTACAAACTCAGACAGAAAGGCCGATAAGTTCGATTTTATGAAATTTATTTTGACTGGAAAAAAACAAGACTTTTAAATAAAATTTTTAACATTTATAGGAAGGATTAAAAATATTCAGAAAATACTTTGGTCTTTCCTCTTTAATAACAACATAAATATTTAAACGTTAAAAATTGTTTTATCAATTTGGGGACCTTTTTTTGTCAAGGTATACCACTTTTTAGCGAAATATTGGACATACCTATTATAAATGGTTTTTTTTTTTTTTTAATTAAAGTCATGGTAGAAATTTTTTTCTCATATATTTACCCCCCCCCCCAAAAAAAAACTAATTTTATGAAACTCAAGAAATTCGATCAAATAGTGATTACAATAGTTAAAAGCACAAAGCTTTGAGGAATGCAAATCATGTTTTTGTTTTTTTTTTTAAATTGGAAGAAAATCAGCTCTGAATTGTAACATACAAAACTCAATAAAACAAAGATATTATTTAATTTCAAATGCTTTTTATGAATATGGACAATATTTTCTGAAAGCAAAAACTTTTTTGATAAAAAAATGAATTTTTAATACAATTATTTGTTATTTCTTTAATAGATTTTTACATTTAAGTTGTTAAAATATAAAATTAGTTAAAAGCCACATCCACTTTCGTAAATGTCCTTATGAGATGGATCTTTTTTTACCACATTGTAAATTGTATCAACTTGACTAATCAGAAGACCCACAGTAATTAAGAAATGTAATTTTGTGTTTATAATTGGGCTCTAATTATAAAGTACAGAAGACCAACCAGAATACAATTAATTACGTTATTTGAGTTAAGCATTGTTCTCCGCTGTTAAGGCCTTTACTTTTGCGAAACACGTGTGGAGAAGTGAATTTGATTTTTCAATCTCAACTGAGAAGGGTACCTACAAGTATCACTATCATCTTATGACATTTATATGATCTTATTTTTATATTAATCTCAGTTATGACATTTTTCCATAAATGAAATATCAAAATTAATAATAAAATGAATGGGAATACAAATAACACAGTAAAATGTAATAAATGTACATAAAATTATAGTATTCTATGTACACTTCTGATAAAATTTCATAAGAAAGGTACCTATCAATTAGATACCTTCCATGCGAAATTTAATCTCACTCTTAACAGTTTTATTTTAATTTCTTTATAATATATTTTCCATGAAGCATAATAAACGTAAAGGTGAAAGCTAAGTACAATAAAAAATTAGAGCACTGAAAGTTTTCCTTAAAAATAATGAGGTAAATAATTTGTTCACTTAAATCTAAATAATTTCACTTCTCTCCTTCCGTAGAACAAATTATCCTCACATAATGCGTCAATACATCATTCATCACTTGTCAAGTGACGCGAAATGCTTAGTTTTATTTTCAAACTACACCTTTTCAGTGCAGAAACTAAATAATGCTGGTTTCAAAATATTTTAAATAAACATTATAATTTCTGATTTTCTTAAAATAAGTTTTGAAAAAATGATTTTTAAAAGAATTTCAAACTGAGATTTTCATATATTTTTTTTATAAAATGGAAAAAAAATAGCTGACAAGATTGATTATCTGTCAATTTTGCTGACTCAAAAAAAAAATGTTTTTAACAAAAATTTCGGATGTGCTAGAAACGATTAAAAAAATTGTAAAAAACATACACCCAAAATACTTTGATCTTTACTCTTAATAATAACAAACATTTAGACGCTAAAATTTTGTTTTCATCAAGTTTGGCATCTTTTTCATAATGCTATGCTCTTTTTTAGCGATCTCATGGAGGTACCTACTTTTTTATAGTGATTTTTAATGTTTATTAAATTAATATAAGTTAAGGTTCTTGGGGAATTTGAATCATCCTTTTTTTTTGTCTTTGATCAAACAGGATCCCCAGTTACAAAAAATCTGCACTGAATCTTAAAATATACAATAAGATGTTATTTAATTAGAAATGCATTTTTAATTGCCTTTTTTTTTTTTTTTTAAATGAAGGTACCTCCACAAAATCACTGAAGTGAAAAAAGAGCATACTATGATGAAAAAAAAGATGCCCTTAAACCTGATAAAAACTATTTTTTTTATCATCAAAATCTGTTATTAAGAAAGACCATTATTTTTTGATTATTTAATAATTGTCTTTTAATCCTTTTTGGAACATTCGAAATTTTTGGTTTTTGTCAGTGGATGGATTAGCAAATTTTAATGTCTTTTTTGCAGTGAAAAAAAAAACATTGATTTAGTTAAAAATTCTTTCAAAAATCAAATAATTGTCTGATTTTAATAAATGAAACTTTCAGGACTTATTCACAAATGAAAGAAATTATTTTAATTTTAGAAATTTTTTTTTACATGTTACACCCAACTGTTTTATTAGCGTATGTTGGCAGGACAAATGATAAATCGGTGTAAAAATCTCTCATTGAAGAAAGAAGTTAAGTGGAGTTGTAAAAGGCATACAGAGGGAGGAGTTGTGACTTACTGGGGTGAGCTGTCTCTTGGAGATGGGCGACCACTTTCCAACTAAGACTGTGAACCCGAGCCAAGATGCCATCCAATAGCTGAAAATGCCCTTTGATGGGCTTTTGTCCTTTCTTAGGCTCAAATCAGTTCCAGTTTTTGTTTTGTTTCTTTAGACGGAAGTGGATGCTATTGGTGGAAATTCTGGATTGTGTTGCTTATTTTTTCTTTGAGTGTGTGAGTCAAAATGGAAGGAATGTGCAGAGCCTTGCACAGAATTTTAGTTTAGTTTTGGGTGTTTGGAGTGTTCACATCTGGCCAGTGGTGGAAATTAGTGTAGCATGAATCAGATGATCTGGTTTTAGGAAAAATGTAACAACTTAATTTTATGAAAACTTGAGAAATTCAATGAGATAATTTTTAGTAACTATATTAGTTAACTCATTGGAAAATTTACATCAATTTATTTTTGTAAAATCAGATCTGAATTGTAAAATGGAAAAATGCGATAAAACTAAGACATTATTTAATTAGAAAAGATTTTAATAGCTTTTATAAATAAAATATATTTAGGACACTTATGGAATTTTTTTTTTTTTCAATGAATAATGAATTTTTACAAGATTTGTTTTTATTTTATTTTAATTAGAATAATTTATAGGTTTTAAATGTTTTAAAAGTGGTGTAAAGCTTAGAGAATATTGTTAAGTAAAACTATATTTACTAATCATAAATGGAAAAGTTTATTACAATCTGAGGTATCCTTTAAGCATGTATTGCTGCAAAATTATCAAATGCTGAATACACCCCTCCTTTGCTGAATGCATCATATGTTGTGTTCATATTGTCAAAATTGTCTTTACAAGGCAATATATAAATTGTATATAAACAAATAATGATATTTTTCAAGCTTTATGTAAGCTAAAATCTAAATTTAATAAAGTTTTTTTTTTCCTATTTTGTTTTTTAGTTGTGTGCCTGTGTTCAGCTGAAATGGAAAAGAATGAGATGAAACCTCACATCTGTAAGAATTGTAATGAGAGATTTGTATCCAAGCATTATCTCTTATTTCACATGACCAAGGCCCACCCTGATATCCTTGCCTTCAAATGCAACATTTGTCACAAAGCCTTCAAATTGGCAATTAACTTGGAGATCCATAAAAGTACTTGCAAACCAAGTGAACCTGAAGAAAGCATGCTAGCAGCAACAAATTCAAAAAGAACATTACAGAAAAGTGAAAACTTAACAGACAAAGGTGAGCGAAAACAAAAAGGTTTACTTGAAGTTTTCAAGCAACCCCAAAGTGAATTTATAGCTCGCCGAGAAAGAAAAGAACTTAAGTATTTACCTCCTGGGGAAACAATTACATTTATTTCTGAAATCATTGATGGGAAAACTTATGAAAGATGTTCATTCTGTAACAAACTTTTGAAGAGAGCACGAAAAGAACATATCAACAGACATTATAAAATCAAACCTCATATCTGTAAATATTGTGGTGCAGGCTTCGCAACTAATGATGGTATTTCACGTCATCTGCGCACACATACTAATGAAAGACCTTTTGCATGTAAATTATGTAAAGAAAAATTTACATGTGCACAGACATTGAAATTTCACACAAGAGCTCATAAGGCCATTAAGTTGTATCAATGTGAACATTGCCATGAAAAATTTATAAGATATTGCTCTATGTATACACACATAATAAACAATCATGTATTATAAGTGTCATTTAAACTTATTTTGGGGGCTATTTCATATTCCAGATATATATATTTTATAAATCATGTCTATTGTAAAAAAAAATCTTGAAATTACTGATAAATGTCTGTATTAAAAATAAAAGCAAATTTTCATAAAAGTTGAAAGCGACTGAAAATCATTCTTAAGTAGAAGTAAAGATCTGGAAAGACAGAAGGGTGTAAAAATGATCTTTATATAAAAAAAAAAAATAACTCCAAAAACTGTACATGAAGAGGAAAAAATCCATTCGAGTATATGTAAAATAAAATTAACACATAAACGAAAATTTGCTTATTTTTTACAAGTTTTCAATGCTTAAATAAGGGACGAATAGGAAGGTTTTAAAAATTTAAACCTCATAACTTGAACAAGAGACTTGAAATAAATATGAAGGTTGATAAAATGTCTGACATAGTTGTAATCAAATTTTAACTGTATAATATTTGATCTATGGGATCACTGAATTAAATGCATTGACAAGGAAAGATATAAAAAAAAAAATGAACATGAAATTGTGTAAGATTTTTTCATGAGGCTACTGAATTACTAAGTGTCCATATAGATACCAGGTATAACAGCAAAATTGTCCATTTGTTAGATTCAATTTTGAATCGTATCTTAGAAATGATTAAAGATATCTTACTGGAATTTTCCAAGGTTTTTATAATACTATTGGACACTTTGAGCAATAAGAATGTATTATTACTCTCCGAGCTTCACAGAAGAATCATGATGAAATTGATCATAAACGAAAATGACATGTTCATCATTAATTAATCATAGCTAAGAATCAGAAGCTCATGAAGGATTGAAATTAAGTTCAAATATATATATATATATATATATATATATATATTTTCCAGGATCATTTTCCAACTAGATGATCTTTGCCCTCTCTAAACTTCTAACTTTCTGTCCTGGAGTATCAAGGTGCCTCTCAGGTTTCCTGTATGATTTCAAGTCTTTTTTCACTGTCTTTAGACTCCTCTCTCATATGCCAAACATCTTATGGATTGAGTTGGATCTTTTCTAATTGATCTCTTTAGCTCTAAGTTTTCTTCTCTATTGTTTTTTTAAAATTATTCACCATTCTCTTGATGGTTCTTCAATGGAACTTGAAGATGGAAGGCAGAGTATGAATGTTGGTAACATTACTGAAGGCCTGAATTAAACAAATTGGAAATACCTTTTAAAACCACTACCCTTGAAGAGTGGAAATTTTACCAAGAAACTTCAAAGTTAGGATAAAACTGATATTTAAATGTTAATTAATCTTTTTATATAATGTATATGATAAAATAAAGAACAAATAAGAAACGTATATCAATCTAACATGTTTCACTTTTATTAAAGCTTTGTCAGAAATTGAGAGAATATAGACAAAAAGACATAAACACTGGTATTTTCAGTTATGTTTGGGTCGGTTCTCATTGGTCAGACACGTGTCACATGTATTAAAACTATAGGTAATTCTATGTGTATATAGGTTTGTGATGATTCTTGTATGTGTAAGTGGGCATTGGATGGTAATGTATATTGTAATTGTGATATGTGCATGTCTAGTGGGCGTTCTGATATCTTCAGTCAACTGGTGTAGCAGAGTGTCTCAGGGTTCTAATTTATGACTGACCTCTTCAAGAATGTATTCTTTGTAAGAGTTAAGTACAAGTTAGATTCTTTAAGAATTGATTCAAAGAATGATGGTGATGTCATTTTTTAGGAGTGTGTTTATACTTGGTAATAATGTTATTAAGTTTTCAATGTATTTTCTCCTTAAAGAATTATGTTCTTTTTTTAATTAGGGTGGCATTAGTGAAATCAAAGTTATTTCTAGCATCATTTTGATGCAGAATGAAAGAGATTGTTTGTCTAAACACAAGTCCCTCTTGTGTTTGTAAATGCAGGCTTTTAGATCACGTGATGTCTCCACCATGCAAACATTTTTGCATTGTAAACAATTTATTTGATAAATCCCAGCATCTGAATTGGTGTTGGGTTTATTTTTCTTCCTAATTATATCTCCAGTACTCTTGGAGGTATTGGTTATGATTCTAGTATTAGGGATGACCAATTTGTTTGTGAGTTTAGCAGAAAGAGTGTTGGCAGGTAGGATTATGAATTTTGTGTCATTTTTGTTAGAAGTGTTGTTGGTTGTGTTTGTTTTTTTAGCTTTGTAGATTTTTTTTTTTTTTGCATTGAGTATAAAATGATGTGGATAGTGGAGAAGTTTGTCCACAAATTTTTCCACTTTGTCATAAAATTTCCCCAAAATTATATATATATATATATATATATATATATATATATATAATATTGCTAATGGGATAACTAAAACCTCAGATTTCAAAAATACATCAAGTAAAATATTCACAGCTCCTAATCTTTATATACTCTGAATATGAATTAATCTCATAAATTTTACAAATTTAATTCTCCTTACTGGAAAAATATCATGAAAATCAAAAGAGAAATGTTAATAGATAAGAATAATAAAAAAATAAAAATAAAAAAAAACATGAAAGTGAAGAAATTTACAAACCTTTGCCAGAGTAATTCATCATTTCCAAGAGTGTCCCAGACACAGGCTGCCAAGCAGAGATCAGTAGCATTTAGATAAGAGAGTACAGCAAGGCTAAGTTCTGGAGGTAATTTCCGAAGGTCAGGAAAGCCATTGTTAGCAAGAGCCTTTGCAGTATGGCTATGCTGGCTAACACATTCACGCTCCAATTCATGTAAGCGGCGAAATACTTGACCCATTACTGATAGATCTAACTAGCAGTATACATGACCTAATAAAAGGTATAGTAAAAGAGAAATTTAATTTTTTTAAAGTCAAGGATTAAAAAATAAAATTTACATTAACAGTTTATAGAAAATTTGAATTTCCAAAAATCAATTTGGGTTGCATTCATACTCATGCAAATAATCATGTATGAATGTGCATATATATATGTACATACTTGTAGAAAATACAACCATAACCTGATCCACATGGTAAAAAAACTTCATTGCCAAAGATCGTGAAAAAAAGTGGTCATCCAATTGTATAGATAGTACTAAACTCTTTCTGTTGTGCTTTATCTTTACAGAGCAAGATTATCCCCCAATAGAGTGTTCATGCTATATCTTGGCTGGAGAAACCAAATCTTCACTTTCCAATCTTAATAGAGTTAAAAGTTGTTTAAATGACCTTGTCAGGGATGGCATATTTTCCACTGAGTAATCTCTTTCCCCAACAGATGCAACATTGCAAACCAGTTACTCTATCACTATTTCTATAGCAAATGTTTGAATAAGCTCCATTCTTTAGTTCCACCACTTCAGGCCTTTACAGCCAAGATCCACCATGCTATGTCCAAACAGTTAAAAACATCCTTTTCCCTCCATATTCCATTTGTAAGGAAGCAGTTCTGCTCAGACAGCCTTTTCCCCAAGCACTGCTATTGTGTGAAACAGATACCCATCTAGATACTTCTCCAAAAACTACAATCTTAATCTCTTCAAGTCAAGTCCAATCATTACCAGTCCTCATAATCTTTACTTCCTAATCCTTATAGTCATATCACACCCTTCATTCAATAAACCTCTACCTTAAGTTACTCTTAAGCCTTGTATTGAGTAAACTATAGTAAAAAGAATTTTTTTAATTTATTTAAAAAAAATAATAATTATATATATATATATATATAGTACAGGTAATCAATTTATTGGTATATAATTCGGGTGGATCCTTGTAATATTAATTATTAAAACTGATCCATAGAGAGCATATGTAATTTTGCAGCAAAAAAAAAACAAAAATTACCTCAACATAGAAATAGGCTATTTTAAGCCGTTCTCTACATGGCTATCATCAGTCCCTTGAGGTAATTTTTGTTTTTTTGCTGAAATATATATAGTTTAAGACTAAACTAATCTAAATGCAAAATAAGTAACATTTCCAGTATATTAATGTCATTTTTTTTCTAAAGAAAGTTAAAAGTGAAACTCTGAGGCAAAAGATGATTCATGTATGTTATAAAGAAGAAGGTGCTATGATTGATGGAATGTATCAAAAGTGGATTATGAAATTTTGAGCTGGAGATTTCTCCATGGACAATTTCCTATGGTTGAACAGATTGAGGTTTATAACAAACAAGGCATTACTTGAAAATACAATCAATATTATACAGAACAGCAAAGATTCTCAAAATATTCAAATCAAATAATTGTTTATATTAGTCATTTTGATGTGTGACTTCCAAATAAGTGAAAATAACCAACTAGACTATTTCTATATGCTCTTTACATGTAACAAAAGATGTTCTATCTTTTAAACAAATTGTAGCAAGTGATGAAAAGGAGATACATTACAATAATATGAAAGAAATGAATTACTATTAACTATACCAAAGATTGGTTTTCATTCAAACAAGGTGTGGCTCTGTGTGCATACGATAGAGAACAAAACAATTGAGAGGGGGGGGAGTACTGCCATCATGCCAACTGTAAACAGCACTTAATAAAAAGTATGTAAAATTAGTTGAAAAAGAAAAAAAAAGTACTCTCCTATCAGGATAACATCAAATTGCATGTTTTGTTGGGGACCAGACAAAAATTGTTAAAACTTAGATGGAAGCTTTTACTTATCTGCAATATTGGCAAGATGTTGCACCTTCAGATTATCATTTTTTCCAGAATTTGCTTAATTTAAAACCTCTCAATTCTCTAGAAAATTGTAAAAGGTATCTACAGCAGTTCTTTGCTTAGTTCTGGAGTCGTAATGAAATTTATAGAATTGCCTGAACAATGTCAGAAGGTAGTGAAACAAAACATGAAATATGATGTTCAATAAAAATAATGTAACAAAATAAATAATTTGCTTTTATTTTTACTGACTGACCTTTCTGGCTACCCATACCCAAGTATAATATACTTTAATGCAATATATGTTGCGTTCTACTACAAATTGATATATGCAATGTGAGGGTGCAGCGTTGGGTAGCTGTTCTCCAGGACTGGGCACCTCTCAGTATAACTTTCCTCAGTTGCAACTGTCCTTTGACAGAGCCGCAACAGACAGATGATAAATAGAGTGTTACAAACTACTCAAGAGCAATTTACACACTACCTGCTTGTATTTGTTACTGATGTTTTTTCCTCATACCCACTGAAATATGATAAGAATGTCGAGGAAACTAGAAACTCTAATGTTATCAAACAGACAAGTGGCTTAAAGACAGATGACTGAATATTTAGAAATTATAAAAAAATAACTTAAATATTTTATTCTGGCTTTGCTATCCAATCTGCCATGTAAAGTAGAAACTGTACGACAGTAATAAAATCTGTGAGTTTCAACAAATTCCTTTCACTCCATTAATAAGAATATTTAACAACTAATGGAAACCCTAAAGCTAGAAAAATGATCAACCATATTTGACCTAAACTGAACATTCTAATTATCAAGATAATAAATATACCTAATATATTAGGGTAAGAGCTGAAAGTAAAGATAAGGCAGCAATATGCTGTACCAAAGAGTTGAGGACTGACTACCTAGAAATATTTGATTATTTTTAAAATGCCTAATCAATAAATTTAAATTTTAAAATAGTTTAATCCAACTCTTTTGTTATATTCAAAAACTCATTCTAACATTTAAAGCATTTCTATAGGAGCTTTTCTTCATGCATTTTTTTAATAAAAGTTTGAAATATATTTTGGCATAAAGAATAAAAATGGTTAATATGGGAGAGGGAGAAAAAATAACATAATTCTAACCAGTTACTGTAAGTTTTGTAATTTGCATAAAAGTTTGTTATTGTATTTCACACTAGTAACATTTGAATGCTTAGAAATCACTTATGCAATATATACTAAATTAACGTAATGTTAAAATTGAATTCAAGATCAACTAGAGATTATTTTTATTTCAACATTGTTGTCATTATTTGTGGGTAGCAAATGAGATTAAAAGTTTTATTTAGAAAATATGGTTAACTTGATGACGAAAGAAAACCAAAAGCTGTAAATGTCTGTACTGACCAATGACTAAGCTTTATGGCACAAGGCCAGATGAAGGACCTTTCCAGAGTTGGGGGGGGGGTCTACCAGGGTACTAATGTACTATAAGTGGACCTGACACATGTACAAGTGTTGAGAACATTTTTTCACCTTTCACAATGATATATACTACAGTCTAAGTTATTATGCAAATCACATAAACCTCAATAATTTGAATTCGCTTTGAAACAAATGTGTTTCAAATTTTAAACGATTTAGATGCCAAAAACAAAGCTTGAGTTAAATCTTTAGGTAGTTTCAACATGTTTTACTAGATTTATTATAAAAATTGCAATCTGAAGTTATGCAAAACCAGAAAAATCACTTTTTACTTCAATAACAAGGTAATCAAATCTATATCTATAATAAAACAAATGACAAACATAAGTCTTCAAAGCATTTACATCTTAATATAGTAACTCTTCTTCTCCATACCAACCAGCAATCTATTATCCATTGATTTTTTTTTTTTTATTATTCCAGCAGGTTCAATTTCCAACAGGATGATTTTAATTGCTTCCCATAAGTCTGTTTTGCTGTCATATTGCTTGCCACCTTCATGTAATTGGAACTTTACAATTGACCGTAGATTTTTGATCAGATTCAAACTTGGTGAGAAATATAATCTTTTCACCTATAAATCTTTTATGCTCAAAAAAATTCATGAGTAGCCTTAAATACATGAGAAGGAACATTATCATGCATAAATACACACTTCACTTTGAAGTTGCAAGGCTGGGACTTGTGCCATTCAAAGAAATTCTTGTCCATGAAATTACAATAGTTAGCACTGTTCAGTTTAACTTATTCAACATTGAATGGTCGAACAAAGGTTTTTGTCAAAAATCCCAACCCATATTGCCACCTCCTTTTGGCCACAGGCACATCTACATTGGAGGAAGTTCATCCTTTGGCCCATCCACCAGGTCCATCAAGTGTCACCCAAGATTTGTTTGTAAAAATTACTTTAGAAAAGTCAATTTTCATGTATTTCTTGGCCCAATCTTGACACTTTAGAATATTTATTTTACTAAAAGGAGTTTGCCTAGATTTTTTTTTGACATATCCCAATTTGTGAAGTATTCTACACCTTTTGTCCTCCTTGACTTCCTCAATTCCAGCCTGTCCAAAGTAGTTGTTTCATTATAACTTACTTTTTAGTTTATGTTCCTCTCAAGGAAACAAATTCATAAAGCCTTTTCCTTCTAATTCTCAATAGTTATATTTTCAACACCCCACTTTATCATTTGATGATTTCTGTAAAGCTCTTTTGATATCTCCAATGTGGTCATTCCCTCACTCAATAAATTTTTGTTTTTCAGCATTTGTTAAATCTTTTGCATTACCCATGTTTCAACATATTATAGAAAAAAAATTTTTTTATTAGATTTCAGAGGCCTTAAAACTAATAATTAGTTTAATCAGCATAACTTCAGACTGCAGTTTTTATAATAAATCCAATTACTTTAATAAAACATGTTGAAACTACCTAAAGACTTAACTCGAGCTTTGTTTTGTTTGAGGTCAAAATTAATAATCATTTTTAAATTTAAAATTTGATAAAAATATTTCAAAGCCAATTTGATTTGAGTTATTGAGGTTTATGTGATTTCTAATGATGTCTCCCTAAGATTCACAAAGACGGTATTCCGCTCAGGCCAATTGTTAGTTGCCAAGGCTCTGTGTGCCACCCTCCGAGCCGCTTACTTGTAGATATAATTGACCCATTGATCAGAAAGTCTCCTTCATATGTCCGAAACTCTGCCCACTTGGTGAAAATAATCAAAGATGCTCCCATCCTATTCAACCAGATGGTTAGCTTGGACATGGTGAGTTTGTTCACCAAGGTAGCCATGGAGGAGGCACTCTCAATAGTCAAAGACAGATTGGCCTCTGACTCATCCCTAGAAGAACGGACCAGTATTCCAATAGATAATCCGATGGAGATGTTGACATTCTGTACACAAACAACACACTTTGGAATGGGATCACACATATATTGACAGGATGAGGGCTTAGCAATGGGCTTGCCATTATCACCAGCAATGGTGAATATATACATGGAATACTTTGAGGAAATGGCATTAGAATCTATATCTCTAAAGCCAACTATATGTTCTAATATTTCAAACAGAGCATGGGTTCAAGACATCTGTATACCGTAAAATGGCATTCACTGGACAACACCTCAATTTCAACTCCCACCATCCATACAGTATAAAGAAAGGGATCGTCTGCTGCTTACAACACCGAGCAAAAGTCATAAGTGGCGACCCAGAGACATTAGATAAAGAATTGATCAGTATAAGTAGTACCCTACAACGTAACACCTACCCTGGGTACATGGCAGCAGCCCAAAAAAACTGGGATAGGCAGGTACAAGAGGAAGATAACAACACTCAGAAAACAATATGCCCGCCTTATGTGAAGGGGTTATCAGAGAAAATACAAAGGATCTGTGGTCCATATAACATCGGGACAACCTTCAAAAGTTTGACGACACTTCTCAGATATCTCTCCTAAGTAAGACCCCCCCCTCCCATAGAGGAGAACATGACTAAAGACTGTGTGTACGCTATCCCATGCAGCTGCGGAAAGAAATATAAAGGGGAGACAGGCCGCCCCCTTAAGGTAAGGCTTCAAGAATACCAGAAAGCTGTAACACAAGGGGAAGTGGAAAAATCAGGCATGGCTGACCACATATGGAGAGAGACTCTGTGGGATCAGGTTGAGATCATAGACAAGGAACACTATTAGAAAATTTGTAAACTTAAGGAATCAGCACGTATGCTAGGCCACAAAAATGTCCTGAGCCGACCAAGCATAGAAATGAATATAATATGGGAACCAGTAATAAGGAGTGCCAGAGAAAAGTGATAACAACAACAAAAAGTTGCAATAGGAGCTCTGGCAAAAACATGCAATGATAACAGCAAAAATTGCAGTATGAGCACTGGTAAAAAAGGTTTATTATACCCAGAAATTCATACACAGATGTCATCAAGTGGATAAAGGCATTGGTTAGATCCAATGACAGGACCTAAAAAGAGTGTGAGTTCAAAACCCGGTTAAGGCAGTGGAGAACTTTCAGAGGGAAATTAACAGGAGATAACTGACATCCGTTAAACATGGCACGTGGAACTAGAACAGTATACCCCAGTGAGCGAAATAAAGGGTTCAGTTTGACATTCCAAACACCTGAAGAAGGTCAGAACATACAACAGTCGAAACGTAATAAATATGGCGACAAAGATGAGGACAATAGTCTGAATAATGTAAATAATGAAAATGTTTTAAAGTGTTCAGTTTTCCTTTTAATGGTCATCGATTTCATTTACATTCATGGCTGGCAATATTTTCTCTTATTCTTGGGATTTGGGGATTAAATTAAAAATTTATTTACATTTTCTTTTCAAAAAATGAAACTGGATACATTTTATAAAGACAAAATAAATGAATTGCATTAGCTTAACTTTAGCATATTGGTTCAGTGAAATGCAGTTAGGTAATTTTCAAAATGTGATCAGTTTCTATTTTTTTTCTTTTAATGATTATTTGTTTACTAATTCTAGGAATTAGATCCTATTTCAGAGGTTAAAATGAAATTGTTACATTTTCTTTAAAAAAATGAATAAATTTTATAGTCCAACTTTTGAAAACATTATCTTTTCTTCTTTAAGCCATTATAACATTATGGAAGATAATAAGCATAACTTTTTTTAAGTGGGTATCTGTTCTTTTTTATGTATTAGTGCTTTCCACACCAGAGACTCTTACTTGGGTGATTAATAAAATTTTCATTTAATCTTCTGTTCAGTGGATGATGAACTCAATGCCTTGAAAAGTAGTTTACTTCTAAGTGGGAGAAGCAGGCTGAAAACGACTCCAAATTCCTTGCAATATAAAAGTTAAAAATTCTGTGATGAAGGGACTAGACATTACAGTGATATACTTTTTAATGGAATTTTATCTCCACCTGTAAAGGAACAAAGGAAGGAAAGAAGGAAAGTCACTCAGCATTTGTGAAGAATCACTTTAAATGGTTTTCAGTACCAAGTCCAATGGGTTGCAGTATACTATTACTCCAACTTTTACATTGAGCAAGTCATTGATATTGCATCTCTGTCCAGTGCTGTAACCAAAATTTTAGTTCCAACCAAAGACAGAAATAATTGTTGGATGATATTGCACAAGTGCTAACAACATTTCTCTTTAAATGGGACTGTGATATAATACCATTTTCAGCGATAACAGGATATAGAGTGTTCCAGGAATATTGGCTATAGCAGAGACTTTAAAACAAATTCAAAATGCAGATCATAATTAGAAGAGGAAATGCAGGAGGACCATTCCAACTATCTTGAAAGTCTTTTTCATTCATTCCCATAAATGTATTTTTATTCATTTCAGTGTTTTAGTTTGACGATAAATATGTTTAAAGCTTTACAATAAACATTTGAAGGATTGACCAATGATTCATTTCATGAAACAAATTTCTAAGGTTTCTAGTCATTATTACTGTTCCTTTTTGACAAGTTAAAAAATGCATAATTTCACAAAATTTTCCAAATTTAAATACTTGTATAAGAAAGTGTATTCATATTACCGAGGACGGTTTTATTGAAGTCCTCATTAATAAATAGCTAATAGTCTCAAAATTTCAGGTATGTACATCTAATGGATACTTTTTTTATGGCAAGTTCAGGATGGTATGCTTTTGACCTGTTTTGCCATACTGTCAGTTTGCACTTCTGGCTGTTTTTACATGGTGTAGATATGGATTTTTTTTATTGATGTACTACTGAAAAAAATTAGCTTTAACCTTGTGCTATGAATTATAACAAGAAGTTGTGAGGCATTAACTATTTCGTTTTTGAGAATTTTTCACAATGTTTTTGCAGGTTGGATCTAATATTGATTATATTAGTATTATATTTCTTTTACGTCATATATATCTCTCTTTATTTATATATATATATTAATATTTTCACTCCAAGCAAGGCAATAAAGCCATTAAGATGCATAAAAGAACAGTAATTAAGAAGATAATGATTGACATTGCATTTAAATTTTTGAAGATCAAAGTTGACAAGAAAGCAAGAAACCAGAAGAGAGTTCCACACATGGAAAACAACAAAAGTCATGAGATAGATACCTAGTATCAAGTAGGAATGCACTCTAGCTTAGTGAAATACAGTAACCTAGTATGGCATTGGTTCCACAAGTGATCAGAAAACCTCTGGAGAGATGTTGAGCTATGTCATCTCAATAACAATCCACAGGTCACTGATATTTGTAGGATTTTGCATGTGAGTAGACTTCTGCCAACACATCTCAAGTCAGACATAGTGGTCACACCATTCTTCAGAATACTCCTCAAACCAATTCTAGACGACTGTCCTGATGGCACACTGCATTATCCTGCTGGAATTACCCACCATCATTGGAGTAGATGGAGGGAGAACAGTCACAAAGCAGTGTAACATAGTGGTCATCAGTCAATAAAATATTGAGGTGGACCAGT
Source organism: Acanthosepion esculentum (assembly GCA_964036315.1). Taxonomy (NCBI): domain Eukaryota; kingdom Metazoa; phylum Mollusca; class Cephalopoda; order Sepiida; family Sepiidae; genus Acanthosepion; species Acanthosepion esculentum. The sequence goes on from OZ038478.1 coordinate 97,591,514, forward strand.
AGACCTAACCCCCACACAATTATGAAACCACCACCAGTCTGGCTTTTTGACAATTGGTGTACGTGGCCTGAGGGAGTCTACACCACACTTGAATCCTACCATCAGCCCAAAGCAGCTAGAATGATAACTCATTTGACCATGCCATAATTTGCCAGTCCTCCAGGGTCCAATTAGTGATGGCAGGAGCCAAGTTGAAGCACTATGTCCAGTATTGTGGACACTCTGTTGGGCTTTTGCTCCCATATCCTATTGAAACTAAAGAATGCTCAACTGTTACTGTTGAGATGAATATGTGTCTGGTAACTTCCTGCATTACATGTGGATGTAATTTAAGCAGGTGTTTTTTGTCTATTTCCAAAGACTGTTCTAGACAGATGCCTGAAGTCATAATGATTATGCTCAAAGGATGTGAAATGTGCACACAATTTCAGAAACAGAATGTCTCATAGGGGTCAACTGGTTTCATATTTGTATTCTTTGCCACATGCACAAGGGATGGAATACACAGTTTTTTTGTCATGTTCTCTATGTTAGGCTTGATTCATAAAATATTTCTGCATAAAGTTACACTGCTTTTGAATGTTGTCCTAATGTTGTATTGACCACAGATCTTTTGAATTCTTTTCAACAAACCCTAGACATGTGAGGCCGATTGTTGCAGTTTTCAAACCTTCCTCTTTGGCCCTTCTGTCTCTGTCTGCAGAAACTGATGCTGTGCTTGCAAAGAAGTTGGTATTCTGAATAATAATGGTAATATTTAGCATTCATTGACTAAGCAGCCAGTACTACTGTTGATTGAAAATTATAAAATATAATTTATAAAATTTTTCTATTAAAACAATTTTTCAGGAAATTAGGTTTCTCAAGTTCAGTAGCTGTTATTACTCTTTCCAGTATTAATGGGGATTTCCATCCTAATTTTGTATTTGAAGTAGTGGAATGTCTTGATTATGTCATTATTTTCTCTTTGAGTTATATGTGATATGCCATGGAAAGTCCTCAAGTGATGTGGTTTCTGTTATTTGGTACAATTCTTTGTGCTTCTTTAGTGTGGTCATCACCAAGACCTATAGGATTAACTCACTCAAAGCCATTATTTTTTTTATCTTAAGCAGTTGGAGGGTTTGTTTAATAATGATGATCTCTATTGGTATGTGTCTGGGTTGCCACATGATTTTTGCATGATGATGTAAGCATTGGATGGTCCCTTTCTTTACACTTTATGGATGGTGAGAATTGAAGTTGAGGTATTGCCCAGTAAAGGTTGGCTTGTGATATACATGTGTTGAACCCAATTGCTGTGAGTTATTAGTTCATCCAGGAAGTCCAACTGATTTTTGATTTCCTCTTGTGAACTGTATGAATGGTCACATGGTCCAGCAGTATTGGCACACATTCCTGGTGATGCTAGAATACAAAGGTGTCATCTATATATCTTATATGATTAGCTTTATTAGTTTAGTATTCCATGTATGTGTTCACCATAACTAATGGAAACGAGACTCACAACAGAATAGTATTAGGTCATCCCATAAGTTCTGTCTGAATTTTAACTTTTTGTTAAAATGAACGAAATTTAAAGAGTATTTTATAATGTCTAATGGAGCTGAAGATTATTTTTGTGTTTAGATGCATTTAAACTGATCAAATTTTATTTCAGAGATCAATAAAATTAAATTTCGTTTGATTAAAACCCTGCTAACATGGAAGTACCCAAGAATCATTTGAGGCACATAATGCTTTATGAGTTCAAGAAAGGAAACTTAGCAGTCGAAGCAGCTAGAAACATTCACTCAGTTTATGATGTTTGATGAAAAGCTTCTTGAAGCAGCCCTTGAAGAAAATCCTGCTTTATCAGTTGAGGAATTGGCAGTGGTTCTCAGTTCAAACCATACAACTGTTCATCGTCATCTTCAACAACTTGGAAAAGTTCCTAAACTTGGAAAATGGGTGCCTCATGAATTGTCTGAAAACAACCTCAAATCCCGAGTTGACATCTGCTCTTCTCTCCATTCTCGCCAACTTGTTTCACCTTTTTTGGATAGACTTGTGACTGGCGATGAAAAATGGATCTTTTATCGAAATGTTAAGCGTCGTAGACAGTGGCTTGGTAAAGGGGAAGGACCCCAGCCACAGCCGAGAAGAGAACTTCATGGGCAAAAGGTTCTTCTTTCAATCTGGTGGGATTGCCAAGGAATAATCCACTTTGAATTCTTACCACCTAATGCAACAATTAATGCTCAAATATACTGTCAGCAATTAGAGCGTTTGAACCAAGCTTTGAGGAAAAAAAGACCTGCTCTAGTAAATCGAAAACGGGTGATGTTTCATCAGGACAATGCACGACCACACACAGCAAGAAACACGTCTCAAAAGATTGAAGAACTTGGTTGGGAGAAAATTCCTCATCCACCTTATTCTCCCGACCTTGCTCCTTCAGACTACCATTTGTTTCGTAGCTTACAGAATCATTTGGAAGAAACAGCTTTTGTAACACAGGAAGAGGTTAAAATTGACATTTGTGAGTTCTTCGAATCAAAGCCAAAAGAATTTTACAGTAATGGAATTAGTAAGCTTGTTAATAGATGGAAGGAAGTCATAGATAATTAGGGAAAATACATTGTTGATTGAATCTGTAATTAAATGTAACATTTGATCACTTGTTTTCTTTATTCAAAATTCGAACATAACTTATGGGATGACCTGGTACTTAAAAAAAAAATAACAAGTATCCCAAAACTCTGATAGTGGAATGAGAACAATCTATCATCAATAATAAAGGATTCAATTCAAAATTTCCAGGTTACTTGGAGTAACAGGCACCTGAAGGTGGCAGAGTCCACCAGTGAAAAACATTATAACAACAATGTTGAGGACATTAGTATGATTGTAAATAATAATTTCTCATTCCAGAATTTCAGATTGAAAACTTGCTGCCAATATAGAGATTATATTGGTTGATTAAATTTGCTCTAATGAATGTATACAATGCACTTGATATGAAAATAGGCACAATTTTTCTTTTCACACAGCTTTTAAAAGAAATTGTGATAAAATTTTTTTTTATAAAAAGCAACGCTGAAGTGACTGTAGTTAAGAGTTAACATGGTTTATGAAATTAATATCATTAAATATTTTATTGAGATACTATTAGGAAGCCAGCCTGTACATTAGTTATTTTGTTTTAGAGTAATTTATTCTCTAATCTTTTTTAATCATGTGTCAATACTGTGTGAAGCTTTGGTAGTTTAGTACAATGTTATACAGTAGAAGTGGCAAATAGTCATGGAGACTATAATTTATTAATTAATCCAAAAATCCAAAATATTGATATCTTGAAAGCTTATGATATCCATTTGAAATTTATTTCATTATCTATATGTATGACATCAGAAATATTTTGTTTATCCCAAAGATATTGTTACTACAAAACATGGAGCTACTAAACATGGAGGTAAATAAAGCAGTTTTTCTAATTCATAAAATGTAATTTCACTGGAAACCATTGATTTTCTACATATTAAAAAAAATTCTTCTGTTTCTGGAGAATCCATGTTTAGCATTCCAAAATCAAACTGGTCACATTCATCTACTAAGTCCCAGGCGAGGTCATATTTCACAAAGGGGAAATACTGAGTCTTTGATTTTCCCAAATTAAGGACTTCAAGCCGAAGTTTCTTTCTATTTCTGGGGAAATGGAAAATGAGGCCATGTGTTTGTAAGATGCTGTGGGAGAAATATTTAGTCTCAGCCTGGGTCCCTTGGCTCGAGCTGGAAAAAATACGCTTTGCCCACTGTAAACCAACTGAATGACTGGCCACTTTTGTCACTGTATGAAGTGATGTCATTAATCAACTTTCAAATGACTTATCTCAACCAAAGGGAGATAATCGCCTTTTGTATCCTTACAATGGCATCACAGGGACAAAAATAAAAATTAGCTCATACAAGATATCCTCTATCAAAAAAAAATAATGAACACCTGAAAACGGCCAGAGAGTACTTGATTGAAAAGTATTTATAATAGCATAATAATAGAAAAGTATTTATAATAACAACCAAAGATGAGAACAATAGTTTGAATGAATCCAAATATATTGAAATGTTTTACAAGTTCCATAAAAAAAGATTATGATATGTCACTACAAGTATTGATTCACTCTCTCACTCGTATATTTTTTCACTTGTCAGTGCTAATGATGATACAATCAATACATTTCTTATAAGCCTTCAAATTTGTAAGCAACAAAAAGACAATTTTTTTTTCTAAAATTTAATAACTACTAAAATATTGTTTGTGTGAGTAATGTATATATTTGTTAGCAATTAAAATATGAGACCCCCACCATGAGACAGATACCACTCAGTGGGCATTTACACTTATGTGCAACAAATAAGTCCATCAAATTCCATTTCTTCTCACTTTATCTTTACCCAGATAATACCACAGGCCAAACACGAATAAATAAATAAAATATATTTATTCAAAAACAGGGTCTCATGCCCCCTCCCAATCTATGATACAAGGCCCCCTGCTCTACTACAACTCAGTTTTCATAAAGTAGTTTTCATATAAAATACAAATTTTATTGAAACCTAATTATGTACAATAATGGATCATATGCAATATAGGTGAACAACTCAACTAGAAAAATTGAAAATAAATACAATGCAGCTTAGCAAATTAGAGATATGTTATAATAGATCATTCCATTTAAATAAATCAACAATTTTTTGTGGAAATTTTTAACATCAACTTGAGATTTTTCTTGCTAAAAAGTTGAATAATTTTAACACATTCAACATTATGGATAAAAAATAGTGAATTTTATATCTTGGTTTTTTGAGACTTAGCACGAGCAAAGGAAATTCACAGATTTGGAAGAAAAACCCAGAATGATACCAAACCTGTGAAAATTTTTCATCCTTTAATAGTCAGTCATGCTTAGTTTAAATTGTAACATATATAAATGTAGGTAGAAAAAAGCAACTGTTGATAAGATAGGGTCATGAAGCACTTGACCTCCCTACTCCCATGGTCGAGGGTAGTATGTGCTGACCCAGTTCAAAAACACAAACCATGTCTGAACAAACCCTAATAAGGTATATTTACCAAGGACTATCTATACATACATGCACACATAGCATCCATGTCCATTTTATTAATGGAATCATTATTACTATTATTATTATTGGATTGAAGAATCAGAGAGCCGAGTTCAAATTCCAGTTGAATCCATTACATTCACTTACATGCTAATACTCTTGGGAAAGGTATGAATCCTCTTCTCCCCACAAGCTTTTGGTAAATAGCAGGACAGACCGGGTTCTATAACCCTGGATGGCAACTGGTCTACTGCAGGAAAAAATCTGCCTCATCAGTCATCTATCAAAAGATATATGACTGCCAAAGCGTGTATTACACATGGCACATAACTGACTGGTTATTATTATCATCACTATTATTAAGGTGATAAACTTCTATCCCTATACACACACACACACACACAAATAAAAATTCTTGTACACCTGGCTACTTACTACACACATAAATTTATCCTTGTACATTGAACTTTTTGGAATTGTCACTAATGTCCAATAAAATTGAATCCCTAACAAATGAACTACTTAACATTTTATCATAAACTACTTAACACTTTGCTGTCATTAGCCATGCTTATTGACCTATGACACTCCCAACTTTTCACAACCAAATCTTAGGATACAAAAATTACTATGCCTGATCATGTGGTCATAATCAACCAATCAGGTTGCATTTTAAACAGACAACAATCTGAGCCACCTTTTCTCTGCATAAACCAGAAACAATTCTCCAACCCAGTCAAATGCAAAACAGATCTTGGCATAGCCACACTCTTATGTCAATTCAACTTTTGAAAATCATAGAATTGTAAAACCAGTCAAGTTACACTAAATAAATATTATTAAAGACTCCAGTTGCATTTTCAACTTTTTCCTATATATATATATATATATATATGTGTGTGTGTGAGAGAGAAAATTAGGAGATACACATTTTATCACCTGTATACATTACATTATTACAGCTTTCATAAGTGGAATTATTATAAGGAATCCATAAAATGGGAAGGAAATAGCTCAAAATATTTATAGCTATAAATTGAAATATTATGAATTATGTACAAATTCATAAAAAATTTTTTAGTGAACTACTGCAAACTGATTGTGGGCATTGTTTGCAAGAAAAGAAACAAAAAGTTTAAAGCTTTTTTTGCTACAAATGTTTGATCATGTAACTTCAGACTTTTTTTTTTTGCATAATTTTGAATCACTTAAAACATATTTTATTTTTTTATATTTGCATTTAAGTATTTGAATAAATGTCTCTCTAATCAAAACTTACATTTTTATAGATTTATTAGATTGTATGATTCATTTATTTCATTTCTTTTGTTTGGTTGTTGTATTGCAAAAATATTTCTTAAAACTTATTCTTTGTGTGAAACAAATTCAGAAAAAATAAAGTTAAATCTTCTCAACATTGTATGTTTTTAATATCCATAAATTTTCATATTAAGTAAACTGAACCTTGTCATACTATAAAAATGTATTAATTTTATAATTGTTCATTGCAAAATTAAAAATTCTGAATCAATTGATATATATATATATATTTTATTTGTTTAAACATTTTTTTTAAATGGATACTCATATTTTATTAATTTATTAAACAGCAGCCTGAATATTCGAGAAATCTTGTTAGAAAAATATGCATCCCCTGGCAGAACAAGATTTCTTGAGTATTCAGGCCGTTGTAAATAAATAGTGTTTAATAAATAGATAAAAGCAGAGCATCTACTCAGATATGAGTGTCCATTTAAAAATAACGTTTAAACGAATAAATGAAAAAATAATCTGTCAGATTTAATCCATTCCCTATATATATATATATATATATTACCTACAAGTGTGCGACTTAAGTTTCGCTGGTTCGTTGGGCACAAAAAGTATATCTTATTTTTTTATAAAAATACACGGATGACAAATGGGAAAAATGCTGTTTCATAGACAAAAAATAAAATAAAATAAAACAAAATGCAGGAAATGAATTGTAGGTAGTGTTCATTTAAAAAAAATTAAAAATATAATAAATAAAGAGAAATTACAAATTTAAAATTAATACTGGAGACGCTGGTCTATTCAACATAATGCACACTGGGTTAAAGGGAGGTAAGCTGGTGTGGAACCTAAAGCTTAATAAAAGGAAAATAAAAAGAATTAATTTAATAAAAAATATGAATTTAATCTGGCTTCCAGTATTTTAAGAGAGATGATTTCCTGTGCCTACAGGCTATCATGAGCTTGTTCCATTTATTAAGTAGACCTACATTGCCAATATTTTTTAAGATGAATTTTTTTCTAGTAGACATAGGTTACATTGCTCCCCACTTCCTGCCGGAAAATGGCTTGGTTTGAGCTAAAAATTCTCAATTTACACGAGATGTGTTGGCATCTGTTTTCATGCTTCAGTAAAACTTAGAGAGTCCTGTGGCATTTCCATATTTTTTGTTGCTGAGGGTCATATTATTTTTTTTACGTTTCATCAGGTGGGAAATCACAAGTAGCATCATGATTCCCCACCTGATGAAACATTAAAAATAATTTTAACGTTGAAACAAGATGTACAGTTTTGTAGTGGGTATGTGTAAGTTCTAATGTAACACTGTGTGTGTGTGTGTGTGTGTGTGTGTGTATACATATATATATATATATATATATATATATAAATGAATATATAATAGATTACAAAACAAGTAAGGAATTTCAATAAATAGTACGAGATAAGTTTAATGAACGGTTTCGTAAATTAGTTTATGTTACCTTAGTTATTTAGGTCTTTTTACTTAATTAAATATTTTATTTATTAATTGACCTTGCTTAAATTAGACCATCTATTGTTAATAGATTACAAAACTAGTAAGAAATTTCAAATAAATAGTACGAGATAATTTTGTAATGAATGATCTCGTAAATTAATGTAAATGGGAGATAGGTTTTGTCTGTGCGTGTAGAGCACATTTATATGTAGAGGCTTGAACGTGCTTCGCATTTTTCAAATTAGTTTGGTTAAGTGTATAACTTTAGATTTTTATAGAATAGTAAGAATTATTAATGTAATTTTTTTTGGAAAGTAATGTAAGTGTTAAGGTTTAGTTATCGAATTAGTATTTAATTTAAATGTAAAGCATTGGATTGAACTTTGCAAGAACAAGTCCAGCTTACCTCGTTATGAATTCCAGGGAAAATAGCGCGAATCAAATTTATTTGCACATAATTACAAAATATGGCACAAGGCCAAAAGGGGGATTGGGGAAGGACGGTCTTCTTCTGTCTTAAATTAAAACTTAGCTAGTCACAAACACTGACCCAAACATACCAATAATAGTCCTAGCACCAAAACAACACATTCTTTCATACCTTTCTTACTACATCCACCATAATTCCTCAAATTCTCTATGAAAATAGCGCTGAATCAAAACCGGAGGAAGCAAAAGACAAGACTATATAGGAGGGAAGTGGGGAAAGTCTTATTTCATTGGCTGATGTTGACTGACGTATGTCAATAAGAACGGTCGGAATCCTAGCCATATCTTAAATCTTTTTTTGCAATGTCGAGGTGCGTAGCACAACGCTATCAAGGAGGCGGCCTGAATCTTATGGAATCAGGTCGGGGTTGCTGTTTGAGCCGATATGATGCAAAACCCGAAATCGGCAATGAAGACAGTGCATCACTGAAGACCTTCCTTGATGCATCTGAAATGTATTACTCTACCTATCGTACATTGAGTGCTGGTGTTAATAAAATAGACCTTGATGTAATATAACAGAGCTATAAATTATATATTAATATATGTTTTTCCTAATCGGCAGCATGACTCAGAGTTTCAGGCACAACATAATCTTCAGTTTTAATTTCAATTTAGCACCTGAAGATTTCATTGTGCATAATATATTTATTAATATAATATTTTTTTCGTAAGCAAAAATATAAATTGTGCAAATAGATTTAATAATTTTGAGTGGTTTGAATTTTTTAAATCATGGGCATTAATTTTTTTCAATAATTTGTAGGCTAACCACACATATACCCATACAACAACAACATGTGCAGCCTCAAATTTGTAAATTTCAAAATCAGTTTCATTGACTCTTTTCTATTTGGACAGTATAGAACCATGACAGAGGAAGAATAATGAACCAATCATTCGTTTTTGATTTTGAAAAGTCCTATTGGGCAGAGTCATAAAAAGAAATATAAATTGAGTCCATAACAAAAAAATCAAGAAATGCCTTCACTTCAATAGGATTCTACTTTGGCTAACAGTGATTTCAATTGAACTGTCTTCAGTCATCTACTCTGTCAAGCTTGCAGCCGAGGTCACAGCTGAATGTTCAATGGACACTTCTCTCTCTTTGTATGTAAATTCTCTTTTTCATGCACATACTTTTTATTTAAACTCAAACATTTGAAAAGAACATTAATTTCATTCTTTTTTTCTTTATCAATCAACTCTAAATTATACCAACTTATTTTGCTGTCTTTTTTTAACCATATATATCAAATTTTCATTATTATTATTCTGTTTATGCATGGATATATTGAATTAATTTATTTTGAAATGATAAAATTTTTTTACCAAATTTTGTCAAAGGACTCACAGTTAATTTAAATAAGCCTCTAAATAAATGTTAACTTTGGGTTTCCTACAAGTTTTTCTTTTATCTTGTTTTTGTTGCTTCTTATTGCAAAATTCAACTTCTTTTATATTTTACATCTGAAGCAATATTGATCAGAAATAAAGTCACTTATAGAATATAAAACAATCTAAGCACTGTGATAAAAAGTAAGGAAATATGATGAAAGAAAAATTAGTCTAAAATTAATAAAATGTTAAAAGGCTATTGAAAATTGTGGCAAAAGAGAAAATCATTTGCTGAGAAAAAGGGCACATGTAAGCTGTACGATATGGCAAAGGCAAAATAACCAAAATAGAAACAAGTAAGTCGAAGGTGTTGCCATAAATGCGTTTTGGATATGTTAATATTGTGTGTCTTCTCCCACCTGTCGACCAATGAAAAAATTGTTCTGTCAATAAAAGTGGTTGGTGTTCTCAAATTGGGAAGTTGTTTATTTTTCTACCTCGTCCATCGGCTAGTGTGTTGGATTTCTGATCATTTACATGTATTGGGATTTGTGACATTGGACCTGTGATTCGTGATTTTGACATTTCTTTCTGCCCGCTGGATCTTAAAGTTTAGACTTGTGATTTGTTTAGTTCATTGTGGAATTGGGCTGCCATATTTGAACACATTGTTTGCAAGGAAAGAAACAAAGTTTAAAGCTTTTTTTAATACTTTAAAAAATACAGAAAAATGAAATCACAAACATCCTCGAACATTACAAATTTTATTTGAAAATTCAAGCAAAAAAGAAGGAGTAAGACATTTATGCATACTATAAATTTGAAAACAAAAAGGTTTTAAAAACTAAAAGTAACTAATGTTATTAATGGCCTTATGAATAAAAACCAACAAGTTAGTAAAACTTAGGTACCACAAAAATGGATGTTTTTTCCTGCAATAAAAGCAAAAAATCGCGACCCCACACCCGTTTTAAAATATTTGCCAAAAATCAGGAAATTATCCAATTCAAACAAGATTTTCAGGATTTATTAATTAATGAATGCATATTTTACTGAATAAATTTCTTTAAAATATTATTTCAGTAAAAATTTATGCATCATCAAGTGTGAATTGTAGGGACATTATTATTATAAATAAATAAAAATAAAATAATCACAATAATAATGAAAATTATAAATAAAATAAAATAAAACAATAACATAAAAATCATTATATAAATTAAAAATAGTAAAAATACATTCAGCATGCAACAAAAACTGTTTCTGTCAGAAATACAGACATCCCGCCAAAAGACATTTAATTCAATCTCTTTGCTACAAACCTAGGTACAAGTAACACATGTCTAACTTCTCTCTGTGATTTGGCTTGTAATACTAGAAAGTAAAATCTCACTTTTATCACATGTACCATAAAACAATTGTAACCTAAAAAATACACACACCAATACACACAAAATTATAAATAAATTGTATAAAATTAACATGCAATTTACCATGCTTTTCCTGTTATTTCTGTACATTTTGTTTTCTGTCAAGTATGTTTTTATCACTATGAACACGAGGCTAAATTCTGCCGCTATGATATAAGTGAATAAACACCCACAGAATATATGGAAAATTTGGCCTGCATCTTGCCAAAAACAATTCAATAAAACTAAAAAAATAACTTTTTTTGATAACTGGCATGTGTGAGAATTGGTTAGAAGCACACACACAAAAAAAAACTATATACAAATCAATAGGCCAATCAATTCCACAATTATCTCTGTTCCGCAATCTCATGTACACAACTCCTCCTCATAAACAAGACTCCAGTTTGAATGAGCATACTGTGCTTTTATGCACTTGACCCAGAAATCACTCAGCCAACGAGCGCCTAGAACCAGCCAATAAAAATGGCTACAAGCAACACCACCACTTCCGTCCTCATGAAGTGCTGCCTGATTCACCTTCAATCCAAGGCTCACCAATTCACCGTCTCCACACTCCATTACAAAACATACATGCGACTCTGGCCCTTTTGGGTCGCCAAGTCTCCACTACACTCCTCCTCCCCAATCTCCTTTATTGCTGCATCAAGTTCAGCCAGATTGATATGCTTAGAATCTTCATTTGGATGCAACCAATAAGCATCTTCCACAATGCCCCCACTTTTAGTGCCACTCCTGTGGCCATAGAACTTGCATCTACCCAAACCTTCATCTCACTACCATCCACACACTAGTCTCCTTTCACAGGATCTATCTTGTGTACTTTGGCCACTGTTTCCGTTAGCATGCAACAGAGGGAGACATCCTTGACTTCATCATCCCATCCGTTGGTCATCGTGCTCACCTGTCGCTTTATGAATGCATTCGCCACTCTGAGCCATCCACACACAGGGAAATGTCCGATGTTTCCTACACAAGGAAAAGATGCTCCAACAGATGACAATCTGTGGAACGTCCGGGACTTCACCTCTCTGTTTCCATCAAAGGATTCCATTCTCCCCCAGACCTACAGGCCCAGGACTTTGGCTCTGTATTCCAATCACTCTGGATCCTTACAGACAAGACCATAATCAGATGTGCTGCTGCACGTATGCTGCAGAGACCAGTTTTTCATTGATGAAAATGATGTTGATATATGGCGATGTGGCACTCTTAATCGCCTGATCTCGATTCATCACTGTGTCGATGACAGCTCCCATAATGGGTGGCATCACATTTAATCCTAAACCCAATCGTGTAAGGCAAAATTACTGACCCTTGAAAACCACAGTTTGAAAGGGCCATAACACCTTATCAATGTGGATTTGCAAGTATGCCTTTCTTAGATCCAAGAGTGATACATCAGCTCCTTGTCATCATTATTCTCTAAGCTTCTACATGCACACATCTGCATTAGCAGTGAATGCCTCCACAAATTCATTCAATTCACAATAGTCAAGCACCAGCCAGACCTTCTGCTTGCACTCTTGTCCAATTGCCATCAAAGGAATCAAACCCCTGGGTGAACCAACCTCTTTTTGGGATATGGAAACAGCCATCCATTATGTTGCTACAATAGGAGCTCTTTCTCGTACATCTCCTGGTCAGGCACTGTGTATTCTGGCACTTTATTTTTCAGCTCACTGGGTGTGTGAACACTCTCCCATTTCTACAAGGTGGTCCATGCCTTAGTATTTTGGTCAAATGTCATGCTGATGTCAGGCTCGTCAACCGAAATGGTGGCACACCAGTTTAGGTTTCCATCAGAAAAGGGCACTTCACCTGATCTGGTTAGGTGCACACCTCCAAGCTCCCCGATTGCATCAATCCTGAGAAGAAGATAAAATCCCAGCAATTATCTATCTACAAACGGGGCATCAATAGACACAGGACGAGCCTGCCCAATGCCCAACTTGATTTTGCCATACACACAGCACTTCAAGGTTCTCCCCATCAACTGTTAACACTTACACTTCCTTCTGACTCCAAAGACAGCATACATCTTTGCTCATCTCATCAGCATCTGTCAGCACCCAGAATCTACCAGAATGGTACATGTCTGTCCATCAACAAATACCTCTATAGCAGGTAGTTTCCATTTATTTGTTTGGGAAGAAGACTGGCATTGACACCCTCTTCCTTCAGGCATTTCTCTGATATGTGCCCTCCGATGATATGTGCCTGATCTTGTCGCATTTAAAACGCTGCATCTCACAGCGGGTCCTTTGTGCTCAATTATCCATCCCCTCTGTATTCCCCGGCATACAATCTTTAGCCATATGGTTAGGACCATAGCACCTATAGCAAATGACAGCCTCTCTGCATGAGTTAGTGGGAAGAACATCCTTGTCTGTACACATTTGTTGAGTAGACATGGTGACTGATTCCTCATGCTCCTTGTCATCAGTCATGATAGCCTGAGCCTGGGATAGCAATTGCTGCACAGTCATAGTATCCATCCTAGATTATGCCCAGAGAAGCTGTCTAACATGTTGCGGCAGACAAGATATGAATGTACACACCAACATTTGAGCAGCCATCCTCCTATTAACCGAGCTAGGCGATGCAACTTGGCCAAAAATTTGTCTGCAGTTTCATCCTGTCAGAGTTGTTGCACCATAAATTGGTCAAACATATTGAATGCATCTGTTGCATATGTGGTCATAAGGGCCTGTTTGATCTGTTCTGAATCTGCCCCTTGCTCCTTACTCAGTTGCTAATACACGGCAAGAGCACCACCTTGCAGTCGTAGCAGCAAGACATGCCCGACTTTGTCCATGGCACAGAGCTTGCAGACTAACTCAACATTTTTGATCCATTCTACGATCAGCAGGACAGTTGTGGCACCACTGAACTCTGGAATCAGCTGGATATCAAAGGCCTTGTTCAACATCATGGAAAGGGGTAAAAAAACAAATACTGAAATAGCTTGTGTGAGAATTGGTCAGAAGCACACATAAAAAAAACTATATACAAGTCCAATAGGCAAATCAATTCCACAATTATCTCTGTTCCTCAATCTCATGTACACAACTCCTCCTCAGAAACAAGACTCCAGTTTGAATGAGCATACTGTGCTTTTATGCACCCGGCCTAATGTGTGCCTAGAACCAGCCAATAAAAATGGCAACAAGCGACACCACCACTTCCATCCACATGAAGTGCAGCCTGATTCATCTTCAGTCCAAAGCTCACCAATTCACTGTCTCCATACTCCATTGCAAAACATACATGTGACTCTGGTCATTTTGGGTCGCCAAGGTAAATCTCCACTACATGGTGCTTGCATAATTTGATAAAACATGTTCTTTCAGATTCGACAGAAAAAAATCTAAACTTAATATTTTTTTAAATTGTATTTTTTTAGCGCAATTTTGAACTTTATCCCACTGTTATTCATCACAAGAGGTCAACTTATTATTAAATAAAAACATGTTTGAAGATTTAATAGTTTAATGTCTTTTTCAAGTGTGAATCTTTTTTTAATTTATGATTTAGCAACTGTTACAGTATTTTTAGTATGGATGTGCAAAAAGGAAATAATTTCTATATCTCACGTTGACTGACTATTCAAGGAGGAATATTATGATTAACCTAATTTCATACCTCCTGTTCAAAAAATGTATAAAAAAGTAAAGAAAATTTAGTTTTAAACATAAAAAACAAATTCTTGATTATCACACTGGTGGTTAACCATACTTCTTTTGGTTTTATTTTTACTTTTTTTACACATTTTTTTGGAGAGTGGGTGAATGATTGTCTTATTGTCACAGGCTAGCATGCATAAATAACATTATTTTCATTCTGTTTTAAGGAACAGGTAAGCATTACATGTAGAAAATTCAGTTATTTAATCCTTTGTTCAAAAACTGACATGGCAATTCAATTCCAAAACAAAATAAACAAATCACAAGTCCAAATTTGAAGATCCAGGGGTAGAAAAAAATGTTGAAAACATGAATTGCAGGTCCTATGTCACAAATCCAAATACACATAAACAGTCAGAAATTCAACACGCAAGCTAACGGATGAGGCAGAAAAAATAAAAACAACTTCCCTCAATTTGAGAACATCAACTGTTTTTATTGACAGAAAAATTTTGTTGCTGGTCAACAGGTGGGAGAGGACACACAATATTAGTATATCGAAGATGCATTTATGGCAACACCTGCATCTGACTTGTTTCTATTTCGGTTATTTTGTCTTTGGCATATCGTACAGAACACATGTGCCCTTTTTCTTGGTAAGTGACTTTCTTTTTTGCCACACTCCTCAATCGCATGACCACACTGGGGACAACCAGAGGTGGGTCTCTTAAGCCTTGTACTTCTCAAGGGAGCAACTACCATCTCCTCACCTGATGAATTGACTCCCAAAGGGATGTCAGACGTATTTCCACTAGGCTGTGTAGTTTTCTTCCGAGGACATACTCAAGGCATCTCTTATTTTGACCAGTCCCTCATTGTTAGAGGACTCACTGTCAACATCACTTGTTGTACATCGGTTTTAAGGGGGTTTTACCTATACACAATCCCCTAACCCATATGTCAATCGTCCATGTTCTTGCCTTGGTGGAGGTGTTGTATGAATACCTTGTGCCTAGACTCTATAACGGTAAATCCCATTGACAGGTGTGGTGGAAGGTGACACGTCATCTTTGAGTGTAATGTTGTGCTAATATATGGCTTCCATCACTGAGTGTTGTTTCCTCGCAGCAATTCACTTTATGCTTTGGTGGCATCGTTCAACTATCCTTTTACCAGTGGGGATGTGCACTGCAGAAACAGATATGGATTCCCCACCTGTCTAAAAACTCCTTGAATGGTATACTACAGAAAGCAGTGTCATTGTCAGTGATAAGTTCAGCAGGAGATCCCCATTCAAAAAACAGAGCCTTTAAGTGGTTGATGACGCTGGCTGAATCTTGTCAGTGCAATTGTCACCAGATTGTAAATTGAATGGGTCTACAGTCAATCAGTGTCAATTAATGTTTACCATTGTGATAAGTGATGTCCATCCCAACCTGGGTCCACACCTCGCTAACGCCTAACTTTCCTTTTGGCCATCATACTGACGATGGGTCATGGATACTGCTGGATCAATCTGCCTTGTGAAGTACAAGGTCCTTTTAATGCCAGGATGCCCACGTTGACAGTGTATCAACCTTTATCTTGTTTCAGCTGCATTTTGTTCACTGCACAGAAAAGTTTCACCATTTCCATCTCCTTCCTCAATGTGTTGAGCTATCTCTGCAGGACCCTCATCAACTTGTCTGCTCAGTTCTGGTTGGATTTCACCAACTTTGTGTCCATTAATAAGTCATATTGACTGACCAGTTTTTCCAAGGTGCTGAGCCTCTTCCAAATGAAAATCTCACTTGAGCCCTTTGTGTGTATTCTGGCTTTTGCAGTGAGAGTGTCAGATATCCATCCATGAACACGTGCAGAGTCCATGAATAAGTGCAACTTTTTTGCCTTCCATTGAAGTGCTACATTAACACTCTTGAGTATGCATCTAACTCAGCTACATTTATATTCTGAACGTCCTTTTCAGGATGCAACCAGCATGCATCCTCCACTACATCTCCATTTAACTCAAGGAACACTCCAGTCACAAGGGAGCCTGCATCGACCCATACTTCAAACTCCAGTGTCCAGTGACACATCACTTACCTCACACAGGGTGATCTTGGGGTACTCTGGTAATGACATGCATAATCATATTGTTGAGGGGGGGGGGGGCATCTGTTACTTCACTGTCCCAGCCAGATGTAACCTCAGTTGCTTTGTGTTTGATGTAGGCAGTCACAATACAGAGCCAGCCACACACAGGAAAGTGTCCTACTAATTTTCCACATTGTGAAAATATTTTTCACCAAGTCAAAATTTTGGGTCCTTTTGGTGCTTCACTCCCCAGTTTCCAGTACAAGGTGTTCTGCTCCCACCAACCTTGCAAACCAATCACTGATGTATTGTCCTCCAATCGTTCTGGGTCTTTTTACGTCAATCCAAAATCAGCGAAATGTTATCTTATGCATGTTGCAAATATCACGTCTTCATTGAAATGTCAATATAGGCTAAAGTAGCCTGGAGAAAAGGCTTCTTTTGCCAGCATGGTACCCACAATTGCTTTCATTATAGCCAGTGTCACCTTGAGCCCAAATCCCATTCTTGTCAGGCAGTATATCCACACCTTGTAAATGATGGCTTGAAATGGCCACAGTGATTGATGCACACATATTGGTAGGTACGCCTTGCAAAGATCAAGCATGGAAACATTGGATCCTTTTCTCTACCATTCTCTCTATTTTTCAGCACAAGTCGTATATGTGTCAACTTGCTCGTTTAGCTTGTGGTAATCCAGATGGATCTTTCTTTTATTCTTTTGAACCACCACCATTAATAGGATCAGGCCCCTTGGGGGACAGAGTTCTTTTTCAGGGTAAGGTATCAACCACCCATCGTCTATCCATGCCTGTAGTTCACACTGATATTCACTCCTTGCCTGCTTAGAAACCAGGTTACTCAGATACCTGGTTTTACAGATATTCTGGTGGGTGGCCATCCAACCACTTTCATGATGCTGTCCAGAACCTGGTAGTCGAATTCTGTGGTAAAGTTGGGCTGCTTTACAGTCATGGCTGCACAAATATGGGGATTAACAAACCTGACTTCATATATATTTTTAATGTGAACACCACCTAACTTCTCAATGACATCCATCATGGGGAGGAATTCAAATCCTAACAATTCACTCTCCAAGACTAGAACATCTATATTGATAGGGTCACAATTGTCTATGTGGACTTCCATGCTTGTGACGCATCGACCTCTGAGGACCTTTCTGTCAGCCATCAGCACATCCACCTCTTGTCTTTTCCATGAACTACAATTAGATATGTTCATAAGTGAAGGTAAACAACCTGTATCCATGAGGTTGGTATGTTTCATCAATGCATACATCAATTACGGGGAACATCTCTTTCATGACTTGCAGGGAAAAGAGACAGGCACTAACATAGTCAGGTCGGATAGGCATGGCAACTGGTAGTGCTGCATTTACATCCTGGAGGGAGATGAGGCCCCCATGACGCATTTTCCGGACAATCTTGTGACAGGTGCCCTGGCTCTTGGCACCTATGGTAGCAGCAGCAACATGCCTGATTTGCTTGCCCCTTTTGGAGTCAGTCCCTCACCAGGTGGTTTGGGCCATTACATCTGTAGTACTCAATTCTTGCAGAAGGGCCCATAGTTGGGAGAAAATATTTACTTTGGGTGGGCCTTGCAGCTGCTACCACCAGTTCTTCTTCCAACTCTTTCTTCGTTAGTACCCAGGCTGAGGCCAGTAACTCCTCAAGCAGCAACGAGTTCATCCTGGAGACTGACTGAATATTTCATCATATGAAGGCAGGGAGTCCACGGAAAAACATACACAGCATCGTGCAGTCAGGCATTCCTCCGAACAGTACTGCCAACTTACTCAAATCAGCCAAGTAAATGTCTACAGTTTCTGAGCTTTGAACTGCTGGTATTCAGAGAAATTGTCTACAGCAAAAGTGGGTGTATACCAGGTTCTTAATTCGTGCTGTATTCACTCTCTTGTTCAATTGTTGATACACTGCAAATGCCCCTTCAGTCAGTCGAAAGGGAATGATGGTTTCGAATCACTTCACACCACAGAGGTCACATACCAGTTTGACTTTTTCAATTTTAGATTGAATTTGCTATCTGTCATATCACCAAATTGATATGACAGCTAAATTCCACAATGAAATAAACAAATCACAAGTCCAAACTCAAAGATCTAGGGTCAGAAATAAATATCAAAATCACAAATCGCAGGTCTGATGTCACAAACCCCAATACACATAAATGGTCAGAAATCTAACACATAAGCCGATGGACGAGGTAGAAAAATAAACAACTTCCCAATTTGAGAACACCAACTGATTTTATCGACAAAAACAATTTTTTCATTGGTCAACAGGTGAGAAAGGACACAATATTAGCATATCTGAGATACATTTATGGTAACACCTGTGATTGACTTGTTTCTATTTTGGTTATTTTGTCTTCAGCATATCGTACAGAACACCCTTTTTTTGTGCCCTTTTTCTTGGTAAGTAACTTCCTTTTTCCCCCACATCTTTACGCTAAGAGACTTCAAAAGAGAATCTTAAATTTGTTGTTTACATATGCAATGGTGGCATGCTGAGTTGATGAGTGACAAAAAAAGTACTAATGCTTTAAAAATGCCTCAAAAGTTTATTTATAAAGGGAAATTAATTTTTATTTTCATACAGTGTTCCATGATCAATATTACTTTTTGTCACTAACACTCATGAGTTGACATGTCTGTCTCCACAGTAGTCTGTGCTAATTTGAACTGTCCACAACCCTACATCACAGGAGCCTATATAAATGGTGTCCCATGAAACAATTTGCTGCTTTGGGCTGATTTTCCAAAGTAGCGTCTATGTGATCGCCTTGAAGTTGGTCTAACAGAATCCCTACAGATAGACTTGGGGTGTCTATGCTGTTTCTTTCAAGTCAACCTGGGTTTGTTGGCATAGCTCCCCAGTGGTGTCGATGTAGTATGACCTTGTATCCAGTTTTTGTATGTTCACTCTTTTTCTGTGGGACTCTAGCTCCCATCTGAAACTCATCTTTGTTCATGCTAACCAGATCCAATTTTTGTATGACTGTTGCACCTAGGAGTGGATGCAAGTCATCTCTCACAATCACAAAATTCACTGCATACTTCTTTCCATTTTTGGGGTTTGTCAAATTTTACATGCCACTCACCCAGTAGTTCCATTCCACATGTCTAGGGTCTTGTCAGAGGGCTTCAGACTTCTCTCATGAATGTGTCTGGCACTTAACAAGTTCACTGAAACTCTGCTATCAAGCTGAAATAAAATTATTTCCTCATTCACCACCATTTTAACTAAAATTGTCCCATGTGCGTGACTGACAGCTTTCCCCTCAATTGTGACCATATCCATATGCTCAAAGTCTGACTGACTACTGCTACTATCTTCATTCATTTGCTGTGTGTGCACTGTCTGAACCCATTTCTTCACTAACTTGCATTTTGCCATGAAGTGATTCTTGCTTTGGCATTTCAGACATGTTTTTCCATAAGCTGGACATTATTCCTTCCGGGTTCATGGGAAGTACAGAACTGGCATACTTTTCTAAATTTTACTTTTCTCCACAGACTACTCTACTTCTTCATAGCAACCTTGTGCACTTTTTCTGGTCTTAAAACTCAAGACTGTTGAGAAGCAGTCTCCATTAGTTTGCAGATGTCAATGAACCTCTGCAACTCTAACTCTCTCACTCTTAGCAGTTCTGCTTGTGTTTGGGGGTTCTGTATACCCAAAACAATTTGGTCACGTAGTATTGATGCCATGCAGTTGTCACAAAAGTCACATGTTTTTATTAGCATCCACAAAAGCTTCTATGCACACAGCCTCTTCTTGTTTCCTTGTGTGAAACACAAAGTGTTTGTCCATGACATTAGTTTCACCAACTGCATACTTGTCGAATGCTTCAAGAATTTCTTCGGGTGTCCAATGTTCATCGGGTGTGGGAAAATGAAAACCATTATAAACCTTTAATGTGCCATCTGCCAATCTGTGAAGTAATGCTGTTTGGTATTGTCGCTGTTGGCCATGCAAATATGTGATAACGGCATAGTTATGCCACTTCTGCTTGAACAATATCCAATTTTCAGCTAAAATGCCATTCAAACACAGGGACATATGCTTGCTACTGGCCGCTGAGAATGTAGTTCATTTCTAGCCAGGTCCGCCATCTTTTCTTAGACCCACGTGGTTGGAATTTTTACAATATCAAAACAAGAACACTAAAATTAACACTTATCTGTTTCTCTTGTACTGTTATATTTTCCCTTTCATTGTTCAGTCGTCACTGACTTAGTGTACTGTTGCCACCATGTTCCATGCTCAGTATCACCTGTGGTCACCGACACTCAACCACATGAGTTGGCATGTCCGTCTTCACAGTAGTCCATGCTAATTTGATCTGCTCATGTGACCAGCTTGTAGCGGACTCCCTGGAGGGGGGCGCGATATGAAACCACAGCCCAAGTGCCCCCGTATCATAAATGATGAGGTCACAAGTGGCAGGCTAACATTTTTTCATACTAAAGGCATGAAATCTGACAAGGTGAAACAAAATAGACAACAGAACGAGGATATGTATGATTAATGCTAAGTTTATTATATAAAGAAGAAACCAGTGGGGTATATTGGTCTGGCAATAGTAGTAATGGTGGTCGGACTGGTCGTATCGAGGGTTGGATTGGTCAATGTCAATGGTTGGACATTAAGATTGATGACAGGATGCTGAGGTGCATTCGTCCCGGTTGTGTTGATGGTTGGAGTCGAGGTGCAGATGCTCCGGTCATGTCGACCGTTGGACGTTGAGTTGCAGATGTTCCGGTCATGTCGACGGTTTGGACGTTGCAGTGCAGTCATTGCTAGTCAAGGTCAGTGTTGAAAACCTCCTGTAGTAATTACAACTGAGGAAGGTTGGTTGGTCGCCGCAGGTGATCGCTGCTGGTCTGGTTTCGAACTGGACGTGTTGGGAAGGAATGGGGAGCTGGAGTTGCGATGTTGTTGGGCATATCGAATGTCTGGTGCTGGCGTTGCGTGTCTGCTGGTTGAGTCCGATATTGAAACCTCCTGTAATCATCATAACCGTAGTGTACAGGAAAGGTTACAGATGATGTGCGGACAGCCAGTAGGGACGGAATGCTGAGAGTCGAACATGGGCAAGAAGCCAGAAGTAAAGAGAGAAAGAAAGGTAGATCCAATTCGTGTCCAGTTGGCAGACAAAAAAAAATGGGAGCCTAATTTAATATGCAGCCAGGGTTGACGTCCTCGTCACAAAGTCCAGGAGCCTGCATGCTGAATGTTCTGTGCCGACCGGTCAGTGTCGCCCAGGAATTCGATGAGAAGTCGCTGTGTTATGCTAAGTGAGACTAACAACAGACATGGTCTCGCTTAAATGCTAAAAAATCTCTCCAAAATATGAGTTGAGATTAGCTATGCAAAAACTAAGGTCTAAAAATGCTTAGGGGTGTATTACGACTAGGTTTGTAATACCAACGAACTAAAAGGTAATTAGCTTGTGGGGCGCTAATGGTGTTGGTAAGAAATTATCAGAAGGTTTTTGTCGAAGGTTGCGTTTTTTAAAATTAACACTCCACATTCAATTTGCAAAGAAAACACAGAAAAGAACAACAAAAGATGATTGAATGATCAACAAGTAAAATGTATATTGAAACAAATACATATACAATGACAATAAAGATTAAGTCGTAAAAAGTGATTTCCCTTGTACCGTGTGGGAAATACAAGTGTATGTTGTCAGGAGTTTCTTTGTTGATATTTGTTTAGTGTTTAAGAATGTTTGATGTTTGTGCAGAAGAATGTTAAAGTTCTGATTAGTTCACTTGGCTTTGATAACAGACAGTTCACTGTGTGTGAATGTAGTTAATGTCTGTGTGTGTGTGTTTGAGTAGAAGATGGAGAAATACACGTACGTGATTATGGTTGTGAAAATTTATAATCTACAAAAGTTTCTTCCTTAAAATTCTGCTTTTTTATACCAGACAGGTCGGCTCCCAGAACGATCGCGGGAAGAATATTGAAGAAAGTGTCAATTTATGTGATTGGCCAAAAATCGACCAATTGTTGATTTTTTTACTATAGCAAGTTTGGTGAAACAAAACACGAGAAATTTTTATGCGGCTTGTGCGATGCGTAAATTGTCTTTATGAAAAGTACTGTTTATTTATTGTCCAATTGCTGTTGAGTAATTTGTGGGCGTGGTGTGTGTAGGCGTCACTACAAGCTCATCTCTAAAACAAAATTATCAGCGTGTAGGGAGGAACATGATCAAAAGGTCAAGGTTGAAGTGCCCTGTTCTCTTCTACTTTAGGGAGCGACAAGCTTTGCCTATGTAAATGGTGTCCCATGAAACATATCGATTAGCATTAGTTTTAGTTAGACCAAAGACTTTAGTAGAACATTCTTTCAAATAGAACCAAAATTTAAGTTCAAATAAGGCATTTAAAAATGTGTTTTTCAGTTTTATTTTAGAAGTCCATGGCAGTAAAAACTCAACAGTGCTACCAATTTGCTTTGGCATATGGAATTAATATCTTCCATGTTCTTATGTATATTCTTTTTTATGTATATTCTTAAAAAAATTATAAATGCATTGTTAAAAAAAAATCATTCAAAATTAAAATGTTATTCAAAAGTAAAATAACATTTACTTACACAATGATTTTAAACATTTTGATCTGGATAAGTAGTTCTTAGTAATTTATTTTAATAAAACTATTTTTATTGCATATTATTAAAATTCAAGCAAGAATGAAACAAATATTTCAGCATAAAAAAATTATTAAATTAACTGCAGTATGGTACCTCAATTACAATGTAAAACATATAAAATCACCAGTTGTGACGTCATAATGCAACGCGTCCTAGACAAATGGCAGCGCATTCGGTGAATCGTCAATACATGTGCTGCTGAACATAGTTGTGCCATTAATTTTTTAGTGAAAGAAAACAAAACCGTCTGAAATTTTCCATAGACTATCTTTGCAGCTCGGAGATTCATGTCCACCTTGACAGAATGTTTAAATATCAGTTCAATGGTCAGGAATCAGTTGTGGACGAAGAGCGGTAAATTTCTGTTACCAAAAAAGCAGGTAAAGGCAGTTTGTCACGTTTCTAACGATTTTCATTTTAATTAATTAAAATATCGCATACTTAACCAAATTATTTCTGATTTGAAATAAAATCGATAATCTGTTCACTCCAACCAAGTTGCAAAAAATTTTATTTTCATCAATGTTGAAAACATTTTATTTTTATCTAAACTTTGCAAATTGCTCAACTTGTATGAAAAATTAAACAAGTAAAACAAAAAATAAATAAATAAAAAATAAACTTTTATTGTAATGACAATTTTCATAACCGAAAAAAAAAAACAATTATTTTGTTCGAAGCATTTTAAAAATACTTTTTTTTTTTTTTTAAGGTAAACTTAATTTTTGTAATCATTCTACAGTACTCTTTGCATAAAAATTTGCATTTTTGACATTTTAAATTAAATTTGGACACCTGGAAAATAAATCCATATTTTGATTTGCATCTTAAAATTAACTTTTTACATTTGGGTATGTAAAATAACGTCTCGATTTTTGTTTTTTCCTGTTTTAAAATAATTTACCTCACCCCAAAAAGTAAATAATGACACCTCTCTTTTTGTGTGTGTGAGCATTGAACTCCCCCCAACATTCTGTTGTGTTTTTGGACAAGGCAATCGAGTGCAAACTTTGCGCATTAATTATTTGTTTTATTTTTAATGTAAAAAGAAAAGGGTTGGTAAATTTGCTTTTTAACACCCGCGCTAAATATCTCTTATGTTCCCAAATCGTCATAATTCCGTGTGTGTAAATGTACATGCTGAACTCTAATTAACAATTAAATTATGAAGAAACCTACCGTTTTGGAGTTATCGACAATAAAAGTTCGAACTCAAGCACGTTCAGCTGTCGGCCATTACTGGCTTTGTTTTACTAACTACATTCACTTAGCCAGCTGAGGTTTAATTAATAGCCTTTTTACTGCTCTTAAAAACTGAATTTACTCGTTTAAAATTACTCCGCATTTAAGTTAAGTCGTAAAGCGATGACAAGTGTTTTTTTTTTGTATAGTAAATCTTTCTTTTTAAATAAAACAAATAATAATTAATGCGCAAAATTTGCACGAAAGAGCATGATTATTTACAAAATAAAAAGAAATGCTCTTTCTCTGCGCATTAATTATTTCGTTTCTCGCATTTTTTTTTTTTTTTAAATTTTATTTTGTAGATAATCATGCTCTTTAAAAAGTTCGCGCGCGGTAGGTTTCTTCATAATTTAATTGTTAGAGTTCAGCATGTACATTTAACACGGAATTATGACGATTTCGGAACATTTTACGAGATATTTAGCGCGGGTGTTAAAAAGCAAATTTACCATCTTATTTTTGTGTAACTTTTATTTAAAAGTAAAACAAATGTTTTTGTCCTTTTGCGAGTTGTAAATTGTAAGTTAAATGGTGGCGTGTGGCTCATTATTATTGGGAGAAAGGAAAACAAAGCGTGGATTTCTCACGTTTTTAGTTTCTTATCTTTACAGAATCAAAATACCAATCCAATTTTTAAAATTGGATTACGTTGTAAAAGAAAGAAAAAAAAAACTCAGAAAATTTAAATTTAAAGAGTTGTTTTTTTTTCTTTTCAATAAAATTACCTGAATAGTGAATATCGTTGTCGGAGTACATCTTTCTTTACAATAATTTACCCACCGTTTGTCTTCCGTGAGTTAAAAAGGGTAAAACATCCCTATTTTTTCTTTTTGAATTATAAATAAAATTCTACTCAAAAATCACTGTTTTATTTAGTTATTTAACGAATGTTTTAAAGTGTACTGTAGTTTCTTATCAATTCTATTTCAAAGTAAGAAGGTAATGTCTAAGGAAGATTTTAAATTTAAATTCTCGACGAAGTATGATTTTTAAGTTAAGTCAACCACTGAAACTGGAAGAAAGTAATTTAAAAAGTATTGTACTTTTTTTTATATACTAAATAACTAAAAAGATATTTAAAATATATACTATACTTTTCGATAATTTTATGTCGTTGTTACAATACATGGGCTGAGGAAATCCGTAAAACTTTTACGGATTTCCTCAGCCCATGTATTTTACGGTAAAAGTTTTTTTTAAACTGTTTTTTTCCTCCACAGACTTAAAAAAACGCATTTGAAATAATTTAAACGGCTTCTTTGTAGTTAAATTGTGGTTTTATTTAAAAGAAACCTAAACTCAATAATACGTAACTAAAATTTTTACGACGTCCTTAAAGATTTTAGCTCCACAATTTTTAAAAAGTCAGAAACAAACTCACTTCCGCCCGAGAAATTAAAAAAATATTTTAAAAATCCAATATCTCTTCTAAACATTTGTTTCAGATAAAAATAGTGACTTTAAGGAATAATTAGATTTTGTAAAAATATTACATTTTAGCAAAAATTATAACAAATTACTATTTTGTATGCACTCACATGTCAACAACTCTGTGTCCGAATTCCCAAAATTCGCGCCACAAAGCAAAAATATATGGAAGCCCATCAATTATAAAACTTTTGAAATATTTTTCAGGTCACTTACACCACTTTAATCAAATGATTTCTTTATCTTTACTGTATTTATGACATTAGAAACTTCATTAAACAGAATATATATTAGGTCATCCCATAAATTCTGTCCGAATTTTAACTTTTTGTTAAAATGAACGAAATTTAAAGAGTATTTTATAATGTCTAATGGAGCTGAACATTATTTTTATGTTTAGATGCATTTAAACTGATCAAATTTTATTTCAGAGAACAATAAAATTTAATTTTGTTTGATTAAAAACCCTGCTAACATGGAAGTACCCAAGAATCATTTGAGGCACATAATGCTTTATGAGTTCAAGAAAGGAAACTCAGCAGCCGAAGCGGCTAGAAACATTCACTCAGTTTATGGAGAGGAATGTGTGAATGAAAGAACTTGCAGAAAATGGTTTGCAAAATTCAGAGGTGGAGATTTCACCCTTGAAGATGATCGAGCCGGGCGTCCACTTGAGTTTGATGAAAAGCTTCTTGAAGCAGCCCTTGAAGAAAATCCTGCTTTATCAGTTGAGGAATTGGCAGTGGTTCTCAGTTCAAACCATACAACTGTTCGTCGTCATCTTCAACAACTTGGAAAAGTTCCTAAACTTAGAAAATGGGTGCCTCATGAATTGTTGGAAAACAACTTCAAATCCCGAGTTGACATCTGCTCTTCTCTCCATTCTCGCCAACTTGTTTCACTTTTTTTGGATAGACTTGTGACTGGCGACGAAAAATGGATCTTTTATTGAAATGTTAAGCATCGTAGACAGTGGCTTGGTAAAGGGGAAGGACCCCAGCCACAGCCGAGAAGAGAACTTCATGGGCAAAAGGTTCTTCTTTCAATCTGGTGGGATTGCCAAGGAATAATCCACTTTGAATTCTTACCACCTAATGCAACAATTAATGCTCAAATATACTGTCAGCAATTAGAGCGTTTGAACCAAGCTTTGAGGAAAAAAAGACCTGCTCTAGTAAATCGAAAGCGGGTGATGTTTCATCAGGACAATGCGCGACCACACACAGCAAGAATCACATCACAAAAGATCGAAGAACTTGGTTGGGAGAAAATTCCTCATCCACCTTATTCTCCCGACCTTGCTCCTTCAGACTATCATTTGGAAGAAACAGCTCTTGTAACACAGGAAGAGGTTAAAACTGACATTTGTGAGTTCTTCGAATCAAAGCCAAAAGAATTTTACGGTAATGGAATTATTAAGCTTGTTAATAGATGGAAGGAAGTCATAGATAATCAGGGAAAATACATTGTTGATTGAATCTGTAATTAAATGTAACATTTGGTCACTTGTTTTCTTTATTCAAAATTCGGACAGAACTTATAGAATGACCTGATAGTTAAAATAATAAATAGATTAGTTAAAGCTTTCAATAATTTTTAGTGACCCTGAAAATGATCTTTTCTTTATGTCAAGGGATATAAATCAAAATTTTATTCTTTGATCATTTGTAGAATAAAAATAGCAAAATTATTTAAATGTTCACACTCAAAAATGGCATTACATTTTTCAGCTCTGCAAGCACAGCTTTATTTTATAACAACTTTATCAGCAACAACCAAGATTTTAAACCCTACTGTAAAAATATGTCAATTGTTTACAAACAAACATACATCAGTGAGTTTGTTTCTGTGGAAACAAAAATGTACAATAAATTTTATTAAAATTAAGTATCAGCAAATCTTCATAAAAAATCAATTTTGATTTTTGAATTCTTTTGTTAAGAGTTCAGATGATATTTTTGATGTTTTCATACTTGTGCTAATCAAATAACCACATTGCATCTCTCATTTTTACAATAAAATAAATGTTTTAGCACTAAAGCTGAATTAGTCGAATAAAGCTTCATAAGCTTCTACTTGAGTGATTCCTATATTACAATACCTAATATTATTTATTTATTGATGATGTAACATCTTGGGGGATTTAGCTTTTTTAAAAATTAGGAACATCCAAAATTCACTATAGTACATATTAACTGCAAGCTAAGTAAAAAGTGGTATAACTGACCTCTCAAAAATACTTGCACCAAACTTTAAAAATATTCAATATAAAGTTCATTCATTAATGAATAAATGCTGGAAATTTCAATGAAATCTACCAATTACCTGGTTTTTGGTAAATTTTTTTTTTTTTTAAACAACCTTTTTTGTTGTTGAAATTGTGCATGATTTTGGAGGTATCTACTTTAAAGCTACAAAGTTTTCTAGGCTTTCATTTTTGCTTACAAGCAAAAATGAAAAGAAAAACTGTCAGGTTAGTCTTGATCTAATAATAAAGACATAATAGGTTGACATTCCACACTATTTCAACCAAAAGGTTAAAAAAGGAACCTCCCCCCATCAATACTAGAAAGAGAACTTAATGAACTTGAGAAACTTCTTTTCTTGAAAATAATTTTAAGAGAAAGATTTTATAAATTTCAACTGAAAGTAGCACTGACTGCTTGTTTAGTGGTGGAGTAATGGATAGTGGCTTGGATTAAGGAATCCGAGAGCTCAGTTTGAATTCCACTCTAATCCATTACATTCACTAATGAGCTATGAATCCTTTTCTTCTCCCCCCAGCTATGGGTAAATAGCAGGACAGTCCAGGTTATATAGCCTTAGATGGCAACTGGTCTACCACAGAAAGAAATGGCAACCTACTCTGGGGAAAAAATCTGCCTCATCAGTCATGTATCGAAAGATACATGATCGCCTAAGCATGTATCACATATGACACATAACTGACTGAAAACAAAAAAGTAAAAACAAACTCACTTCTTGTTTCATGAATTTGATGGATACTGATAAAAGAGAAATTAAAACACTTTAAAAATCAATATCTGTTCCAGACATTTGTTTAAAAGGCAAAAATAGTAAACCAAAGGATTAATTAATTAAACTTTGTAAAAATAGTATTTACTTTTTGAAAAAATATAAAATACACATTTTCCCTAGTAGGGTATCTCCTCACTTTGCAACACGTTCAAACAACTGTTATCATAAAACTTTGCTCCTACTTAGAAATATTTGCATTATAAATCTAATAAAATACAAGCCCATCTATTAGAAAACTTGTGGCATTGTATTTGAGGTCACAACCCATTAACTAAGTGATTTCTTTATCTTTATTGTATTTCTAACATTATTATAATGACAAAAATGTTATTAAACCAACAAAATTACTATCAGCATGAGTACATTAGTCAAAACTTTCAATAAATTTTACTATTTTTTTTATATCAAGGGACTTAATTCAGGATTCTATTTTTTTTTTATTTTCTCTTTCTGTAGGATAAAAAATATCAAACAGCTGTAAAATGAAAAATATAAATAAAATCATTTTATTTTGATTTTAATAGCATTAAACTTTCTCATTTTTTTGATTCTTCAAACACACCTTTATTTTATATTGCATTTATCAGCAATAACCCAGATCTGAAAGAGTTTTCAAATTGTACTGTAAATATATGACACTTTTTCACAAAAAATCAGCAACTCTCCACAAAAATAATTTTTAAGTTTTCATGAGTTCTTTTCTTCTGATTTCAGACCATATCTTCACTGTTCTGTTCACAGTTGATATTAAAAATGTAAAAATTAACAATATCCAAAATTTTCTAGTATAGATTAGCCATGAGTTAAATAAAGGTAGTGTATAACTGACATAAAAAATACTTCTGCAAAACTAAAAACTAAAAAAATGATTTAATATAAGGTTCATTCATTACTGAATAAATGCTGAAAATTTCAATTAATATTTCAGGATTTTTAATTAAAATTTTTGATTTTTGGTAAATTTTTAAAATGGAGTTTTGTTTTTTTTTTTCATGTGTTGAAAGTATGCATGATTTTGGAGGTACATAACACTTAGACAGATGTGAAGGAAACATGCACTTTTTAAAAATAAACCTGACACTACATATTTTTAATAACCTTACCTCTTTTAACACTTTCCAATAGTGAAAATAATTTGAGACATTGTAAAAACTCTAATTTTTCCTCATTGTATTCATTGAAAATTAAATTTATGAAATAGCTGCTATCTCTTCTATTAACAATGGTAAGTTTTCTGTGGCTTTTATTTGGAACACTAACAAAGTAATTCTTAGAAAGGTCACAAATTCATAAGGATCATAGTTTTAAGTTTTAGTATTTACTCGAATTCTGAAAGTAGCAAAATTTATATACCTTGTTTCCAAAACAGGTGTTTTCATTTTATACTTACAATTTTAAGAATACTAAATATTGTATGATTTTTAAGAAAGCATTTTTACAAGGAAATTTTGAAGTTTTAATTATTTATTTGTATTAATATGACCTTGTCTCCTGACAGACATGTTTATAGGAATTAAATCCTATATATATTTTTTGATCAGTAAAATCCTATCAATAGGTTTGTTTAATAACCAGTATTTACTAGGGCAAATACTGCCAAAATACTGGGTGATTGTAGTTGTAGACCTACCATGTATTATTTTTGGACCATTCAGAAAATAACGATAACTCCTTTCACCTCTCTTCAAAATTCGAGAAAGATTCTCGTGAGCCAGTGTAAAACCATTTTCTAACTAATGAAAACCTTGTATTCAAAAAGTTCACATCTCAATGGAAAATTAGATTTTAGATTTCCCTTGTGGATATAAAAAGAGAAGCATACTGCTTATCTGCGTTTAAAACAATATCAGAAATCTGTTTGATCTATATGTGCATACATATGCACCCACAATGGAAGGGAATAATCACCAGCTGCCAACTAAGCCTTTGTCTCCACACTTATGAACACATTAGACTGACTGTCAAAGTAAGTCTATCTACACATCTCACTATGAACATTTTATTGTTATTGCATATTTCTGAAAAGAATATATAAATGTTGTTTCAACTGACATTCTGCATCTACTTTTCCTCCAGAAAATAACTTTTTATATGTTTCATTTAAAAGATGTGTTGTTAAATGTTTGGAATCCTGGTACTCAGATAGCAACAAAAACCTGGGTAGACAGATCCCAACATGTTCACTTACACAAGGAATTACTCATATCATTTCTGATTTTGTAAAGATAAGTGATATAATCAAAAAAGGTCTATCTCTTGCCTTTATCCAAGTAACATAAATCTGAAGTTGCATTGGAATATCAAAAATGCATTCTAGAAACTAAACTAAGTATTAAAAAACAGGAAAATTTCATAAGAAATAAAGAAGAGTGTTGAACTGCATATATGGAGGAATGGTGCAAGATGAGATATGCCTCTTAAATCCAACTCCCTTCATATCTCATCTTGCACCATTCCTCCATGTAAGCAGTGCTAATCTCTCTCTTCCTTCTCCCACTTTCTTAGCAGCTAACCTCAGCCCACGCCTAGGTCTGATGTAATGAATCCAACTTCCAGATGGTTTAGTCAAAAAAAGTGATTTTCAGTCATTAATCTTTTTTTTATCAGCATGTCCCATACCGTGATTCTGTGATTGACTAGTTCATTCAAGAATTGCGAAAGAAAAGAAAATTATTCTCAATCTCCTTAAAAACAAGTTTATCTTTCCTCTGTCTATGCATTTTTTTATGATCAACAAGACCAAACTGCCTTTTTTACATGATCACTCCAAAATAGTAATTAATTTTTTTTTATCACTTGTATCCAAAGGAATCTGAATTAATGTTTGGATATAAAATTTTTCTAGATGAATGTCACAAATTTTAATGAATGAACGCATTTCTGTGGGAACACTTCTCTTCTGGGTGGCTAATTCAAACCAAATGTTTTTCTTTTTTTTTTTTTTTTTTGTTTGTTCAGTGCAATATTTAAATGTTATTTCAGTGACCCCCTGGCTCTTTTTATATTTTTCTTTTATATTTGACATCTTTGTGGATACATTAATGGTCTCTTTCTTATCAGTGGGAAGCGAGGAAGGAGACTCTTAGTTTTACTCAGTGTTACTGAATTCTGTCTGGTTAAATTTGGATTAAATTCTCTTTGGAATTACTTTGAAAAATCATGTTTTAAAATATTTCATATATTAATGTGTCCTCCAACAGGAATCGAATCTGTATCCTACACGGAACTTTCATAGTCTGACATACTATGCCATTTAGCTACAGAGGAAGTGTCTGGTTAGTAAGGTTGAATATGTAGGCTACAGGTTCAATTCCTGTCAGAGGACACATATTTTCTATTAAATTTCTTGGACATTCAGGTGGTAAATGTTATTAATACTGTTTATTATAAACACAGCATTTACTTAAATATTTGTATCTATAAAAAAAATAACGTATAAACAATAAATATATTAAAACACACACACACACAATTCAAAAGTATTAAAAATAGTGTTTAAGTTAGTTGAGTTAAAGTCTTTGGGTAGTTGGTTCACAAAAAAAATATGGTTGAGGAAAGACTTTTATCATTAACAAAGATTTACTGACCATCATTGTTATAGCTTATTCGTTTGAACAGGTGGAAATGGGATTAATAAAATTGAAAAAATATATTTAGCCATGTCTTTGCTTGTGTTTGAATGCCCTGGAACATCCACATCTCTCATATTTGAAAGTTGAAATCTGTGGGTTTTATAAGAAATTTTTCTTGAAAGTAGGCTTGAAAATAATAGTTTTAGTTTTCTTTGATTGGCCAAATATTTCACATTTCATTTCTAACTAATAGAGACTTTGATTTAAATGGTGTATGTTGTTTTGTGGAATCTTTTTGTCATATTTGTAATATTGGCTAGAAAATGAATTTTGCCCTGTTTTAATATGGTGTGTATATAATTGTGTTGGAAGCAGGGTTTATTTCCTATAGTGGATTACTGTTCTGCTACAGATGCTATTACTGGTAAAGTATTTATATTTTACTAGCAAATGGTAATGTTGAAATTTCAAGGTATTTTATGCTTAAATTTTAGCTTCTGAAATGGCTGCAAATATCAGTGGTAGTGTTGTAGTGAAATGGGGCCTAGGGGTTAAAATGAATAATTGACTTACTCACGCCAAGAAAATTAATGAAGGATGATAATGAGGAAACACAGGTAATTTTAACAAAACAAGATAAGGAATTTATTCATGTATTTAGTGTCCTGGGTATGATGATAAACTGTATCCAGCAGCAAGGCCTCTGATCAGCTTGGTGTAACTCTGCAATAACTGCTTATATGTCTTAAGTGCAAAGTGATCATTGTTCTTGATTAGTATCTGTGACAGTTTGCATTCTGTTTTCATTGTAGGATCCTTTTTTACTTTGCTGTAGCTACCATTGCTAATGGGATCTTCCAGATTTCTTGTATATTGACCGCAACTCCACCCACTTCATGGAAATAATCAAAGATGCTCCCATCCTATCCAACCAGGTGGTGAGCTTGGATGTGGTGAGTTTGTTCACCAAGATACCCACAGAGGAGGCACTCTATGACTCATCCATAGAACAGACCAGTATTCCAATAGATAATCTTGGTTCAAATGATATTTTTTAAAAAATAAATAAATAAAAATAAATGTGCCATAAAAAATGCAAGAATTCTATATATATAAAAAGTTATTCCCAAAAGTAAATGAACAATAATCTATGGTAACAGTACTAAGTATGATTGAGTAATAATGGAATGGTTTTTGCAATATCAAAGATAATAGACTTGTCAGGTGGGAGTAGATATTCTATTTCCATCCATTGTGAAGGAAACTTTCAACGGTTTAAGAAGCATCATGTAATTATATATGGAGAAACACAATGAAAAATCGTCTTAATGTATTTGCAAGGCTTGTGTCATGGATGTATACCACCAGTAAATTAAAATAAATAAAACCATATCAGCATACACTGGAAAAATATGACCAGATGATAAAGAGCCAACAAATTCCAAAAACTAAGTACAGCTATCATCTTGGAATGTTCTAAAAGCATAGGTGTAAAATCACTGGTGATGAGTGTTCCCAGGTTTTGACAGGTGATCAAATTTAACTAATCGCCTTCTTTAAATCAAAGATAAAAGTAACTTTAAAAATAATGTGCTTGTCTTAAATGTTTTACTTTTGTTTGATTAGCAAACAAGAAATTGATAGTTAATTTAGTTTTTATTCACATAATTCATTGAAACTGGCTATTGTTGCTTAAATAAAAATAAAATTGAATAATACAGGACCCAATAACACTTGAAAAAAATGATTGATTTGATTTCTTTAAATTTCATTTAATTCAACTTAATATTTGTCGAGAGCGTCAGGATGATATATTTCCATGTAGACAGAGGAAGAATTTTTATTTTAACTTAAGTAAAAAAAAAAAAACCTAAAGACACTTAGGTTTTTTATAATTTTCCTCTTTACAGAAAATTACGATAACTTGAAATATGAAATTAAATTTTAAAATTCAGAATGCTTAAGTATCGAATATTTTGTCAGGCCCTCATTATTGTTGATATAACAGATTTTTTTTTTAATTTCCAGAAAAAGATAAATAGGACAGAAGTCGTGTAACATCGTTGCACGCCACTCTAACAATAAATGTGAGATGATTCGTTTAATGATTATCGTGAAAAAATGGTCAAAACCTAATAACGGTTACCGTTGAATACTACATCCTGAACAGAAGTGATCTTGGCTTTTTTTTTCACCATGGTAGCGGTTCTTTGTATGAAAGTTCATCGCTGCAAATTTTAGGTAATATTTTGAATACAATCTAATTTATTGTTGCCTGTGTACAATTTGTTTATTTCTTTCTCTACTTGCGTAAAAACTATCTACTAAAATTACAAAGGAATCAGTAAAAAAAAAAGATTTATTATATTACACCAGAAGGAAAATGGCTAACGACGAACAACCACAATCTCTCCCCACTACATTTATATTTTTATTTTTTTTTAAAGAATTGTTATCTTTTGTATTTGCCAATAGTAACTAGAAATAATTTTTTTTAAATCCTTTTGTATTGGATTCATTATCGTACTAGATTTGAAACTCTGTTTACATTATTTCCTCCTGACTTTTTTTTTTTTGTTTTATAAACTTTTTTGGCATTATCCAGTAGCTATGTACGGAAAAAGGAGTGGGTCATAAATTGAAAGCGAAATGTAGAAGGAAAAAAAAAGATAATTGAATTGTGTTGGTGTCTTGATGCTTGCATGGTGGTGGTGTTTGTGTTGTTTTTTTTTCTTTTCACTGGTTGATTTATTTAAGTGAAGAATTTAATGCAAAAAAAGAAACAAAAAACTATCTGTTCCTTTGCTAATCTTAAATAGTCAACATTGTTAATTAATTGTGGGCGATAAAAAGCTGCAGGTCTGTTTTCTTTTCCAGTGTGGGGAAATCAACAGTAACCATTTCAGTTTTAACATTCATGGATGAAAATCTTTTTGTGTAGAGACGATGCTGTGGCGCTTATTTTTCCATGGCGGGCCTTCCCATTGCCCCTGTCAGATTTTTTTTTACCTAAATAATATTTTTTTTGTTTTCATTTTCTTTCACCGACCCTATTTTTAATACAAAAAATATAATTTTGTTTTTGTCCTTTTTGGTTTTTTTATATTTAACTTTTAAAAATAATTTTCAGTTCGATCCATGTATTGAATTTTAAAAGTGGTTACTTGAATGAAACACTTGTTTAGTTTCAGTAAAGTTCCCTTTTTTCTAGAATTCAAGAGCTCACTTTCAATTCAGATATTTACTTTTTTCTTCATCAAAACATTACTTATGCAAGTCGTTAAGATACATCCACTAATTCGGTATAAATTTTCGATAACTAAGGTTTCTTTATTGACGTATCGATAAGTTCCGAGATGAAGACAACTAGTATGGATGACCAGAATTGACATAAATTTACGAAATCTAAGTGAACACTTTCTTTTTTTTTTTTTTTTTTCGTTTTTAACTACCTAATAATTTTTACAAATGAACAATTTTCAGCAATTATCTAATATTTTATTGAGAGTTACGTTTGAAGATGCTTTATAAAAAAAAAGTACTTTAAAATTTTCTTAAATTAATTTTAAAATTTAATAACAGATGAAATTAAAATAAAGTAAGCAAGAAAATTAACACATTGATCTGGAAATTTTTTTATAATAATTAAAATATTGTTTAATTATTAATAGTTAATAAACTTTAATTAACATTAGCTAAAAAACATTTTTCTATTTTCTTCAAGCATGTGACCTTTTCATAATAATGCCATGTTTAGGCTATCATAAATGAAAAAGGAACAATAAAAGTAAAAAAAATAAAAATTACTTTAAAAATAGAATAGCTAAATGACGTTTATTAATCTTTTCAATTTTGAATTCGTAAATTTTGTTTCTACGTAAGTACAATATCACATACAGGTAGGGGAACATTTTCTGTGATTATGGAATTGCAGATAGAATCGTGGAATCATTAATCTTAAATGGAATCTGGGTTTTTAATGTAATTTTCAATAATAAATCAATTTTTTTTCTTTCTTTCTTTCAAGTTTTTCCGATTTTGTTAAGCATTTTAATAAATATAACAATAACATAATGTTATTTCCTTACAATTTGTTTTTACAAATATTTGTAGCTTTTTTTTTTCCTTATAAAACCCCAAAAATAATCAAGAGCAAAAATGTTTACATAAAAAAAAAGTAGATTGTCGATTTTTTTTTTTGGAATATGTTGCCGATTTTTAAATATTTTAAAACTTTTCTAAGAAACTGTATGTAGCAAACATGATGAAAGTCAGGAGGTCATGGCTTTGTGGTCACTGAGATCCATTGCTAAAGTGGAAATGGAAGACACATTAGTTGCTGTCAAAATTGGAGGGGGGCAAGAGAGAGATGAAGATCAAACAAATAAGTTTAACAAGTTCATTTCCTTTAAAGCCTCATACAATTTACAAGTAAAAGATTCTAAACAACTTGTTTTATGAATATGAAAGAAAAGTAAATGCTATCACATGCCTACCATACAATTTAGAAATAAAGGGAGAAAAAATTCTCCAAAAACACCACTCTATGAAACTGGCTTGTCTAAGCTTACCATCACACAGCAATTCTTTTAGATTAATAATTGCATCATCTTCAGTGCTTCACTATTGTAAATAAATTTAAATTGGGAGAAGAAAAAAAATTCCTTTAATAATCTTAACTATCAATGATTATTTTTTCATTTTATTTATATTTTGTAATCTAAACCAGTTGTTTGAATAAGCAACAAATTGCCAAGATAACTGAATAAAGTCAATATAGTGAATCAACCTCTAAAGTTGGGTCTGCTCTTCAAAGAAAAGAAAATGACTTCAGTATCTAAAATTTGTGCTAAAGCCAGAGTAGAGCAATTTCCTGATAACTTTTATGCAGAAGAAAATGTTATTTTGCAAATTCTATCTCCATAGGGTTGACACAATCAAAGATCACATTCAAATCAAAAACTCATTTGACAAAAAAGTTGGCTCAACTGAAACAAGACAATCACAACTTTGAAGAGTAAAGAGGTATGAGATGATTTTGTTTGTTTTTTTTTTGGGGGGGGTGCACTTTGTCTGATATTCCCCTACTCAAAATTAACAAAATGAGGTCATTCATATTAAAACATTGTAAAGGAGGTGGTGCTATTCCAAGTGTCAATTGTGTTAGGCAACTTCATCTACCAAAATTGTTTGCTTGTCACTTTGCTGTCCTGAAAGCCAAGCTTACTAATCAATCAGCATCATAACTGATAAAATAACTATCATGGCTGCAGCATTTTGAATATAATTACAAGCATCCGTGGAGAGTCATTTCTCATTGAAGTTGTAACCTTGGGAGAATGCAATCAAACTGTAAGAAGGCATAAATCCGAGCAGTAACTCTTGTAGATATTGCATTTGAAGAGCCTATTGCAGAAAAGGCTCATAAGGAAGTGTTGTCAAATGTCTTTGTTAACAGTTGCCATGTGTTGTGTTTAGCACATTTTAAATCTTGAAGTATTTTCACACTAGTCAGCATTTGATAATGTTACCCAGCTCACTACTTTCATCAAGTTAGACTTTTTTTTAAAAAAAAACTAGTTAGAAAAGGCGATTATTTAAAATGGCTTGGAGGTTCCTTGCCTAAGAAACAAGTGAAACTACACCCCGTACCAGGGGCAACCAGATGGAATTCCTGGTTTAATGTGGTCAAATATCACTCATCCTTTGTGCAGTTTTATGAAGGATTCTTTAAGCAAGAAAAGAGCCATGGCCTTGCAGTAGATAGGATTCTAGAATGATGATGTTTGACTCCATCATGCCTCTTACCATAATTTGCACCTAAATCTGCATTTTATAAATGAGAACTGCACTCGTTTAATAACAGCTTTGAAAAACTTAGAAGAAACTAAGTCTCTACTTGCATGTGTTGTATATAACATGATGGAGGATGTAAAATAGTATTTGCATACTGGTACATCAAACTCAACATTTGGCCTAGAAACTGATTGTCTTCTGTCTGAACTAGAAAACACAGAGGGGGGGGGTTCTCAAATTTCCAAGATTTTTTCACATTTGAAACTGAATAAATACATAATATAAATAAATACCTGGATACCCACCCTTTTACAAGGTAGCTTGCCTGTTTGATCCTAGACAGCTACCCTGTATAGGCCATGATTTGGACAGTTTTGCAGCCATAAAGGACTTGCAATGTCCTTCTACTGATCTTCTTGACGAATTCCAAACATATGAGAATTACCAAGATGATTTACCAAATCCTTTTAATAACCCATCATTTCCTCTTCTGGAACAGTTTGCCAATAAGGTCATATGGATGCTTCTTGCCAGCATAGATGCTAAACGTTCATTTTCTCAGTATAAACATTTACTCGATAAACAACATGAAAGTATTACCCCTGAGAACACCAGGCAACCCACAATGTTGTATTACAATGGAGATTTAGAGAAGAGATTTGAAGATTAGATATTTCCAAAATTAAGAAATTAGCAATTTTAAATTTGAGCAGTATTTCAGTTTGGGATAAGTTGTTTTATTTAAATTTTGAATTAATGTCTAATTTGTTTTTTGATATTTTGTTACAAAGATTCAGTTATTATGGGTTAATTACTGTTTTGTAAAATTTTAGTCAAAATGTTTGACTTTATTCAGATATTTATTATTGAGATTCGAGTTGATACTTTAAATGTGATTTTTATATTATGAATCAATAATTATAAATCAATCTAATACTTTTACTTAAAAACAAAAACAATTTGAATGTGTTCTTAAAGAAGGAAGCTCTGATTAAAAGTTCTACCTCAAAAATAATAACTGTAACATTCCATTGTTTTACTGTCTGGTCATGCTATTTTTTTTTTATATATAATATATATATATATATATATATATATATATATATATATATATATATATATATATCATTTTTGGATATGGATTTTAACATTTAAAAAAAGATTTGTAGATATTTGCTATTTCTTTATATGCAATAAAACTTTGAATTATGTTTTTGTTTTCGGTTTTAATAATAATGATAGCATATTGTATTGCAATTTTCTCATAAAATACTATATAATGAAAAAAATAGAATTTACCCAAAGTGGAAACAATCAAGGAAAATTTGAAATGGAAAATTGGGGGCCCTATACAGGACATAAAGTAATACAGAATTTTAAACGATTTTTAAAATATAATTAAAAATTAAAAAAATTATTGTAAAAATTCATTATTCATTAAAAGATTTTTATTTCTTCTTATTAGTGTCCTTAATATAACTTATTTATAAAAGCAATTAAAAGCTTTTCTAATTAAATAATGTCATCGTTTGATTACATTTTTTAGTTTACTATTCAGAGCAGATTTTCAGTTAGAATAGCCAAAATTTGAAAAAACAAATTGTATGATTTACATTATCCAAGAAGTCCTATTTTTAACTAAAAAAAAAAAAAATTCTGGAAATAAAAAGTTTGGGGGTAACATATATTAAAAAATAAATTATTTTTTTTACCAAGATTTTCTGAAACAAAAAAATTCCAGAAATAATTTCATTCATTTGTGAATAAGTGAAAGTTTCATTAAAATCCTATAATTTGATTTTTGCAAGAATTTCCAAATCAATGTTTTTACCAGAAAAGAAAAGCACAAAAACAGTAATTGTAATTATGTCCACTGTTGACATAAACAAAACAAGATTTTGAACCAAAATTTCAAATGTGCTACAAAGGATTAAAAAAAAAATTCAAAAAATATTTTGGCCTTCCCTCTTAATAATAACAAACATTTTGACAATAAAACTTTGTTATTATTGAGTTTGTGGCCTTTTTTCATCATGCTATGCTGTTTTTCTGCAAAAAAGTGAAGGTACCTATGCAGAAATATTATTTTGCAAGTAGCATAAATTATATTCAAATATTTCTTTTCAGTGGAAAAGAATAGCTAAACAGTTGATCAAACAATAATGTTTACCTTGCAATTCTGGTTAGACTAGTCCAGGTTAGTTAACTATTATTCTTTTGAATTTTGTATTCTTTAAAGTGTATCTCCACTAATTTGCTAAGAAAAGAGCATACCCTGATCAAAAATGCACCGAACACTTGATGAAAACAATTTCTTATCTAAATGATTGTTATTATGAAGAGGAAAGACTAAAGTATTTTTGGAATTTTTTTTTTTATCCTTCCTAGCACATCTGAAATTTTAGTTAAAAATCTTTTTTGGGTCAGCAAAATTACCAAAAATCAATGATGTCCGCCATTTTTGAGAAATTTGTAAATGAGTTAAATTCTCTGTTTAAAAATCTTGGGGGGGGGGATATCAATTATACCTTTTTTCAAAAGTTATTTGAGGAAAATGATAAAATTTAATGTTTACTTAATGAACATTACTTAATTTTTTTTAGCAGAAACTGCTCCGACAAGATACGCTGGTTCCTAAAGTGTATGAATTTAAGGGTGCTACTAGGTTGGCATCTTGGTCCCACCCTTTCATTGTTGAAATGACTAAATGTAACCATCTCTCTTCTACTCAAACAGCTTCTCTCGCACTTTCCATCTATGGAACTCCCTTCCTCTTATTTGCTTCCCTTATAACTATAATCTTCAAATATTCCAGTGTAATGTCCATTAACATCTTCTGGTGCCTTGATCTTGTTCCATGTCCTACTCTTTAACCTTTCCTCAAACACACCTCTTTACTCTTGCTCTCACCCTCTGTAACCCCTTGCATGTTAGTGGCACTCTCACCTTGCTTGGGGTGAAATGCTTAAAAAAGAAAAAAAAAACAATTCAGATTTAACACAAATATATATTAGGGTTCATTGAATAAAATCTTAGATTATTTCTGCATGATTTATTAATTGAGAGCCAAGCATTCTTGTGTGTCTGTCCTTCATCCACCCATCTGTGTATCTAAGTTTTAAAACCCTTGTTTTTGGTTTGAGAATTTGGAAACTTTGTAATAAAAAGTGAAACTTAATTCATATAAATCATGACAATAATTATGCAATTGTCAACAAATTCTTTTCTTTTGACATTGTTTTTAAATGAAAATATAAGTGCTTGCTTATAAGTGAAACAACATTCTTCTTGCCTTTTAATAAAAATTGTAATCGATGTTGCTTATTCTTTGTTTCCTCAAATTTCAGATATAAAATGGTATCATCAATTGCATCTCTGTTCATTTAGATTAATATTTTTGTATTTGTAACTTTGAGAATGTTACATGTGGGGCCTTATGTGATCCTTAAATTTTGGAGTGGCTGCTGCTCCTAGCCTCCAAAATGGAGCATGTTAACCTCCTCACTCCTATCATAAAAAAGGAGTGCACTCTTTTTCCCACTCCATCGATACATTGTGAAATTATATCAACAAATTCTTGACTGTATTTTCACCTAATCCACTCAGTTTATCACTCCCCAATTAACCACAAGCATCAGCTTTAAAATTTTAGAAATTTAATTTAGACTAACAGTCTTGTCATGCATGCATAAAAAATCTCCCAAATAAATATTAATTTTATTAACAAAAAATTTTTTAAATCTATTGATTTGAATATTGATTTTAAATTTCTTCTATCATATTTCACAATAATTTTGCCAATGTAATCTGTTCTGAATAATGAAAATGTGTACAATTTCTAAACTATTTTTTAACTTGCAAGCTATGCCATGTATGTAAAATAATGTTCCTTACAAGATGGGAAGGCAAATCATTAGGGTGGGATGGAAAAACATTGTTGGCACGTGCTAATAGAAAACAGTGTGTTGGGGTTTTTTTGTTTGTTTTTTTTTTCTCTCTCTCTCTCTCTCTCAAATTTGGCACTTCTCAGTTTATTTTGTTTTTTATGGCAATTGTGAGCTTTTTGACAGTTAATCCTCATATCTTTCAGACTCGTTAATTTATGGAATATTTAAAGTGCCCTAATTGAATTTCATTTTTAAAAAAATTAAGCATTCATTTTTAAATGTCCTATTTAAAATTAAGGTCTACAAAAAAAGATGTGAAGCAAAATTTAGTTTTAAACTAAAGTGTTTTTTAATTGATATTTCTACAAAAACAGAAATTTCTCTCTTATTAGGGCAACATAGTGGCAGAGAAGGCAAACATTCAAATTCAGTATTGTCAAATTTTATTTATCAAATTAGAGTTCAATTTTAACAAAAGGTGCTTTCCAAAATTTTCATCTCCTCTGAGGCTAATTCTGAAAATACCTTTTAGTCTGCAATGGCTTAACAGGTTTAAATTTGTGAAATTCTTTGCTTCACTTTGAAAGAACTCATCCTCCGAGTCCTCATTACCTAACCTGCTGCTGGAATTCATTTTTAGGGTGGACAATTCTTTATTGATTTCCTCCTAGATACGTTTTTCTCTCATCCTCATCTAACAAATCCAAATATGTGAACTATTGTTTGCGAAGCAGATCTTACATCAATTCCACTGCACAGGGCTTCCACCAACAGCTTACAGAATTTCAGCTTATCCGTTTTTCTTGTTTTTAGCTTTTTTTCTCTAATTGTTTTATAGTCAAGATAAGGAATCCAGCATAACAGTGTTTGACACCCTGGAAGATTAACAGGCTTGGGTAAATGGTTTCATAATTTCCAAGTATTTGGCTATAAAGAGAATTTCCTTTTCTTTTAAAGTTCAAATATTTCGATTAGAAAGTTTAAGTTGTTTTCACTTCCTTTCAAAACCTTATGGAACCTCTCAAGTACTTCAAAGGCAATAGCCTGGTTATAACCTTATTTCCCTTGCATTTTTTCCTTACTTTCATCTGCTATCTGTGTGGATGCTGCTGCTTATTCCACATAACATGGCATTTGGCCAACTTGAACTTATAGTCTCATAGCATTTCTCAAAGTTACCTCTGCAATTTTGGTGAAAATTAAATGAAGTGTTTCTGCAACAGTCATAATAAGGAGGAAGATGGTAAACCTCTTCAAAGTGAAACCTCTCCTCTAACATTTCTCCTTTTGATTGTGCTTGGGTCACAGTCTTCTTCATTGGATACTTCAGAAGCAGCAGATTCCTTGAAAGCTTTCACAAGATTACTGGCATTGTCTGTCACTATACTCACATTTGTTGTGGACGCAATATTCTTAGTTTATTTTCAATGATTTTGGCTAGAATATGTATGACTGCAGCTCATTCTGGAACAGGTTAGGACCACTATCTTTCTGTTCAAGCCTTCATACATATGCCATGCCGAAATAGCTTTTGTTGGCAACTGACCACAAACATAGGACACACACACTCAATCCAGTTGAGTAAATATAAATTTCAAGGGTCCCTTCATCTCCTGTAAATTCTGGGTGAACATTGTCATGAAAGCATGGCAGGAGAGAGGTTTTACAAAGGTTGATCCAAAAATGATTTTTCTGTGAAGGCCTGTTTTCAAGCTCTGTAAGAGTTGGTTGAATTGGGATTTTAAGCTGGTAATTCAAATGGATTTGATTTATATTTGGATGAGAT
This sequence comes from Acanthosepion esculentum, assembly GCA_964036315.1. Classification (NCBI taxonomy): domain Eukaryota; kingdom Metazoa; phylum Mollusca; class Cephalopoda; order Sepiida; family Sepiidae; genus Acanthosepion; species Acanthosepion esculentum. Next base: position 97,635,795 of record OZ038478.1, read on the forward strand.
TTGATTGCGATTGGTGCACTTTTGATTGAATAGTCCCCTTGTAAAACTGAAAAACACTTCTATATTGAGAAGATATTAACTCTGTCCAGTCATAATAATGACAAAGAATTTGATAAATGACAAACTGAAATATAGCATTTGGGCATTTTCATCCTCATACTGCTACATCATGCTTTTTTACTATTTTGCAGAGACCAAATAAATTGTATGATTATTTTAAAATCAGTTTTTATCACCTACTGCAATTATTTTTAATAATTGTAATATCCAGAACAAGACTGAAAGCAAAAGCAGACTTTAAATACAAACATTTTTGACAATTTAGTTAACTTACATTTTTTTTTTTTGAAGGAAGATATTTGGCATTGTGTGGTGGTTGTGGTGTTAATCCTGAACTTGGTTGATGGAAGGATTCTTTGTTGAATGGTGAGACTTCCAACAGACAGTTGAAAGAACTTGGCAAATGTCTGTCCACTGTCCAGCTTTTATAGTTTCTTGTAGTTGAGCTTTCTCCAAGACTTCGTAGATACTCATTTTTATTGGTTGGAAAATAGTTTGATTACTCCCCAATTGACATTGCTGCCAAACATTTTGGAAAGGTTTTAAACTCTTGAGGAAAATCTTTTTAACATGTTTAATGTCTAACCCAAATATTGGGTTGTGTTACTTATTAAGTAGAAAATTTACTTAATAAACCAAACGGTCCTTTTGGCCAACCCAATACAAACTGAAATAATATCTGCTCCCAAAAGTAAATAAATTACTTTTTTTTCTACAGCTTACTGCAAATATCTCACTCACTCACACACTAAAAGCTTGTTCTAACATTGAATAAGAGCCTAAAGGATTATTGCTGAAGGTATCAAATTAATGAGAAAGTGTGTAAAAAAAAAAAAAAAAAAAAAAAAAAAAAAAAAAAAATTAAAACAGAAGTTGAATTGTAAAAGATTTTGTGGTGATTCAATGCAAAAGATTAGCTGAATCGGTAGTTTATCATATGGCAATATAATTAAGCAACGGTAGGAAGATTCTTGAAATTCCATGCAGACAGTGATTCCAAGAAGCAAACTTGCATTAGAAAAACAATGGAATAAACAGTTTGAAGAGTACTGGGCTTGACTGACTGATGATAGAATAATGGGTTCAACAACATTGAAGTGTTGCAGTGGAATTTCATTAAATTAATTATGTAAATTTAATATTTAGAGTTTTGCATGGAATTTAACATAACATTTTTGAGTGTTGCTTTATTTTGTTTCTCTCTATTATTTTATATAGTTAGATTTCTAATTTTTTTTATTCTGATTCTTTAACAGGATTTAAATATAATGGTATGGATCATGTAAATGCCCAAAACCATCCAGAAAGTGCTACAAATATAAAGAGAACTACAATCTTACCTGCAACAGTAGAAAATTATTTAGCAGCTGAAGATGATCCAGTTAAGTCATCGAGCCATCAAATAAAACAGGCAAGTGAAAAACAACCAAAAACAGAAAACAGTACAAACAGATCATCTTGTGTGACACCTGCAACCAAAGAGCAATTAAATTCTTCCAAGCTACAGGAACCCACTTCAAAAACCAACATGGACAGTACTAAGAACCTCTTTACCAATTTTTCTTTGCACCAGTCTTTGAAATCAAATCCAATGCTTCAAGGACTTTCAGGCAATTATGATAAAACATGGCCAGTTTCATTGTTTCAAAGTGCTGATAAAACTAAGGAAACCCCAACAACCGCCTGCTGCAATTTTACAAAGGGAATCTGCTCAACATCCTCTGCTGCCTCCAGTACAATTACTCAAGATGATAAAATAAAGCTTTCCTGTAATTTTTCTCTCACTAACAGTCACTCCTGCAATGGATGTAACGGCAACAATAATGGTACCACTAGTACTATCAGTTTGCTTTCCAATAAGAATATGAACACTAACTCGAGTAACTTTTTTAAGACTGCTCACAGTACAGTGTGTATACCACAACAGAGTTCATCAGTCATTATTAGCTCACCGTTTAAGCATTTAATGGTTGGGCCAAAAATCAGCAATATGCCAACTCCATTTAATGGACCTCTAAATAATAATAGCACTAGCACGTCCTGCCAGAAAACTCCAGTGACTGATACAAATATTAACCAAGAAAAAAATTGTAAAATACTTTTTCATTTGGGTAAAGGTGAAAACCTTTTTATTGGCACTCCTGCTGCTGAAAAGACAGGCACAGAGAATGCACACAATGGCAGTGATAGTGTTCTGAAAAAGAATACTAGTGCATCTGCATCAGTCTCTGAGCATAAATCTAGTAAAGCTAACTTAGCTACAATAGATCCGGAACAGTTGGCTCTAATAAAGCAACGAAAAAGAGATAGAAAATTCCGAAAATTGCAGTCACTCTCTGCCCTGATGAGGGCTCCCGATGACCGACATAGTATGGGTCCGTTAACAGCACTAAGAAGAGAAATTGTTCCTAACAAAATTTTAGGAATGCCAACACCTAATTTATCACCAAAACTTAGCTCTTTATCATCAAACCCATTCAATCGTCCATCACTAACAGGCAACGATCAGCTGAATAAACTTTCTGTAAGTAACCCTTGGAAAGGTGAGAACACAAAGAAGCCTTGTAGCTTCATTCATGAACCATCTCTGAAAAACAGTGCAATTCTCAGTCAGAACTCGGAATTACCAAAGAGAAAATTTGATTATCAGAAAGATATAAATTCTTCAAATAGCAACTTTGGAGTCCTAAATATATGGAAACCGATGGGAAATACAGAACCTGTAAAAGAAATTCGATCATCCTCTGCATCTTCAGTGATTGATGATGCTTTGCGTATTGCTGCCCTGAAATTCATAAAGAATGAAGTTAAAGATAAGGACTCTACAACACAAAAGGATGCTATGCCTATTTCTAAAGAAATTTTTGGCAGTAACAAGATAAAAACCCCAAACTTTTTTCTCCCTCACCCAAAGGAAGATAGTTATTCAGAGTCTGCTACCTCTTCTGGTGAAGACAGCACAAAGGATAAATCACCAAACAAAAAGTTGAATGTTTGGTCAGGGGAAGATAAGTCTAGAAATACGTCTAAACCTGTTGCTAGGCCTTTGATCAAATCTCGTAACAGAACATCCAAACTTAAGAAGAAGGATCAAATAAATGAAGCTACCTCTGAGCAGAATCATTCTTTGGCATATGACAATAAGAGACCTATTGAAAAATTATCTGATGATGACTCTTCTGCCAAAGAGCCTGAGAAGATTTATCCTGAAAGCAAACGAAATAAAGTGTCAGAAGAAGCCAAAGAGAAAATATCTGTTCTTCCAAGGAAACGTGGGCGACCACCACTGTCTAGTAAATTAAAGGCTCTTAAGTCTGTCAAACGTCGAGGTCGACCACCATTGCTTGGGGCATTGAAAGCTAAATTACAGCAGAGAGCAGTGAAATCTCAGAGGACTTACGCCAAACACAAACTTCCATCTGCATCATCCAATCTTCCCAAACGACGTGGTAGGCCGCCCAAGAATCCAAATGCACCCTCTTTAGTGTCCGCTCCCACACCTGAAATCCCCAAACTGACTGATGAGGAATTACTCAAAGTGAAGCTGAACATCCCGAGGAGGCGTGGCCGACCAAGTAAAGCAGAGGCAATGTTGCGAGAAATGGCTGTAGCCCATTTGGCTGCAGCTGAGAATGCCAACACTGATGCTGGCGAAGTCAATATTGGCCTCGGCCTCACTATCAGGCCAAGGCCAGCGAGGAAACAAAGCTCCGCTTCACGGCACCACTGCCAACGTCAACAACCAGTGTCTGCAGAAGATACGGGATCATATACAAACAAAAAAATAAAGACTGAACCTGTTTTTTCAGAAGAGTCTACGTCAGGTGATGTAACCGTAGCTGTCAATAATTTGGAGAAAGATGTTAAAGTTGAAACCAATACAGAAATATTGGAAAATAGTTCAGCACCTGCTACATCATCAGCATTTGATAATGGACAACGCAAAAGAAAACCTATTAAAAAGTATGTAAAGACTGATCCTGATTATGTTAACAATCGGAAATATGCATATAACAGGACTGAGGATGCTGCAACTACAGTTGATGTGACAAAGGACAGTGCTGAGGATGAAAATGGGAATGTGCCTGCAAATCGCAGCCGTCCTCTTCTCTTGAGAAATGTCAAAAAGAATAGCAAACCCTTACCAACATTCACAGATTCTGAAGACTCTGAAGTCGAAGAATCTAATGATGTGGAATACAAAACTCCAAAGCAGCGAGTGACTATAGCAAAAGTAAAGCCAACTATAAAGATATGCAGGCCTGTAAATGTTCCCCCTACTGGCCAGTTGATGCCACCGATTTACAATGTCCCTCGAGTTTTGTTGCCACCCAGCATCAAAGACACTGGAATCCCTTGCAAAATGTGTGGGAAGGTTCACACTCGGGATCACTTTTTTAAGTATATGGAATTGAAGTCTACTGATCAACCACACCGTTGTCCACTCTGTGGCCAATATTTCACATGGAGTTGTCTGTTCATTGAACACATGAGAAGCCATCCAGAGAACACTGCTCAGTACCGGTGTGAATACTGTAATGCTGTCTCTCGGAAGATCTCGGCTTACTTCAACTGCCGGATCACACATTCTCCACCTTCCCCAGAATGGCTTGAACTACAAAAGACATGTGATGAGTATCTTGCCACTTTGAATGCAGCAAAAGAGAAGAAAAATAATCGGTATACTAAAATGATTACAAACAAAGTTGTGAAACCTGAAGTGAACACTTCAGCAACAGTATCTAAAAATAATACTGTGAATATGAATGAAGCAAAGGATAAAAATGCTCACTTTTCTAATCCTAAAATAACCCCAACCAAAGTTGTCAAGACTGAAGTAAGTAGCAGAACAATAGAAACTAAAGATTACCTTGTAAATGTGAATGAAGCAAAAGATAAAAAAAATGCTCGATGTAACAAGATAACACCAACCAAAGTTGTCAAGCCTGAAGTAAGTAATACAACAGCAGAAATTAAAGATGTGCAAGAAAAACTTCAGATGAATGTTGGAAAAACAAAAAGCAGAAGTTCTGGACGAAAGAACCTCACCTCCAAAAAACCATTTGAGTGTAAAGTATGCCGAAAAACATTTCTTACTTTTGATTTCCTCACAAAACACAAGCAACTGCACAAATCAAAGCGTCCTTACTCCTGTAAGAAATGTGGCAAGCGATTTGCTACCCGAGCATACTTTACAGTACACAAGCGCACCTACCACAGCGATAGCGAGAAATCACTCAAATGTGAAGTGTGTGGATTAGTCTTCTCCTACATTCTTGCTTACAACAATCACCTAAATCGGTTAGGACAGCTGTCAGAAGAGGAACACCGAAAGCGGTCACTGCAGCCTCATGTCTGCCATATCTGTCAGCGAGGGTTTAAGATCAAACAGTCTTTGGTAAACCATGTGCGCACACACACAGGAGAACGGCCATTCATCTGTGAAGTTTGCAACAAGGGTTTTACCCAAACTGGCAGCCTTGACAGACATCAGCGTATTCACCAACGAGACACTCGGGAGAAACCTCGGCGTCAAGAGAAAAACTATTCGTGCAAACCATGCAAGAAAACCTTTACTTATGAAATGGCATATCACAATCACATGAGAAGTCACTTGGAAGAGAATAGGTTTTCCTGCGACTTTTGTGAACAGAGCTTTCCAACTGCCCAACTTTTGAAAACTCATAAACACAATGAGCAACGTCCATTTAAATGCAAAAACTGTGGACGGTGTTACAAACTAAAACAATCACTCGCAGAACATAAACGAGTTTGTAGTTGCTAATGACAGCCTGTATTCCAAACATTTAAAGGAGAAGCAGTTAAAAATGAAGGCTATTTTTGTCTGTGTTTTACACTTAAGGCAAATCTTCATCCTATGCACATCTGATCATCTGCTCAGACCGGTTTAAGTAACTTGAATTAGATGTTTGCAGATCCAAGTAAAAAGAGACCTTTTCTTTCTTTATACATATTTGAGTAAATAATCCAGTTTCTAGTGAATAAATCTTGTATCTTGGTTATTTGTTTAACCTTTTGTTTTCATAAGAATTCAATTTATGCAATCTTCACTCGAACTTGTGTATGTAGTAAGTGAATATATTCATACACATGTATGTTCATCTCTTTTCTATATGTCTATGAATGTCTGTATAAACACATACATACACACAATATTGGTTGTACTTTTATTAAAATTAATTTTTTTCTTGATTCAGTCCAAATACAATGTTTTTATCATTTATAAAAAGATTAGCCAATAAAAACTTTGTAATTTAAATGTTTTTAATGGTTTCAGCTATATTTTCTACCTTTTGAAATTCTTTTAATGAATTATAAAAATCAATGTTGACATTCTTGTATGTGAATTAAGATTTCTATTGTTCATTATTTAACACATGGCTGCTCCTGCTTCTTAAAAAAAAATGTCTGGTAAAAGTAAAAATGAAGCAAATTACCAAGTTATAAATCTGTAGCTTAATATGTGCATTAATTATACTGAGTATTAAATTTTTTCATGCATAACCACTTAAAGCTTCTGCAATGAATTAAACAGTTGCTAATGTTACTATCATTTTTGTGTATTAGTGAGTGAAACTTCACTGTAATTGTGTAGTTGGTGCTATCAAAATGTTACTATGAACCAATTTAAGTTATTTTCTAAAGTGGATGGTGATTTTGTGTTGGCAGTGGTTGGTAAAGCCACTTTGAAAATGACAAATTTCTATTGATTTCAACAAAAGGAAAGTTATATTTCCACAAACCCTATTTTCATGTGAACTTTCATTGAAAAAAAAAAGTTGTGTTTTTTTTTTGTAATCTAAATATGTATAGAAAAATATCAAAACTAGTAACCACATGTACTGGTTCGGGTTGTTTTTTTTTTTTTTTTGCGGTGCATAGAGGAAGTGAAATTTATATTTTTCCCTTGTTTCTTCAAAACATTAAATCAGAAATTTTCTCCTGCTACTACTTTTTATACTGCTGTAATGTAAATATTGTACTAAACTTCTATTTCAGATATATGCCAGAAAACTCTTAAAATAAAAATTCAATGTCTGAATCTGTAACTGAAACCCAAACAAAATCCCTTTTTCCGTTCATTAGAAATGTATATTTTAAAGGCTTAATTTTGATTTAATGTTTGCATATTTATATATTTTGTGAAACACTTGTGCTTATATTCTTCTGACTTAATGTGCACAACATACTGAATTGTTTAAAAGTCTCTCAGCTATTGCTGTATGTAAATAATTTACACACAGCTCCCTTTTTTTTTTTTTTTTTTTTTTTTTTAATCTGTATTTTTGTATGGCTTTAGATGGCTTTTAAAGTTTTTATAAGTATGGTGTTAAGATTTTAAATAAAACAACCATGTATCATACTTTTGCTAGCTATTTTCTTCAATACTACTGCTTCTGTATGATATTAAAGGACATTTTCATCATCCTGACTGTTTACATTACTGTTGTGATCATAATTATGATTCAAGACAAGATGCATAACTTTTTTACAGTGAACTGTGAGTTGTCTAAATTTATTAGATCAATAACTTTAAAAAAAATCCCAATGCATATGTACAATGATAAAATTAAAATCAGTTAACTATGCAGAATGCACAATTGAAATGAAAAGTGTACTGCATCCACTAGGGAAACTTCTGTCACCTACAGAAGAGAGGGTAAAATTAAAAAAGGGTGATGATCATACTTACTAAGTTAACTTAGCTAGGGTGACTAAAGGGGGGGAGGGACCTACTCTACCCTTTTTTTTTTTCTTTTCTTTTTTTTTTTTAACTGGGTTTCCAATGTTTAGTCCTGAGGACCAAAATTCTTAAGCCTAATTGATGTCAAAATGCCACTCTTTTCACTCGACACAGATGCAAAACTGCCAATTACCTTTCACTAAATTCTGATGAAGAGAGCCACGATCTTCCCATCCTGATCTTGACTTTAATCTGATGCTTAAAATACAATATCAGTTGGGAAGTGGTAAACTTCTAATCCCCATAGAATTCCTTGTCCCATTGTCCATACCACCCAGCAAGCAATCAAATACAGTGTTCAGCCTTAATCTGTGGCAGTATCACATTGCTACAGACAGAACTGGCCTTGAGAGTGAAGAACTTTCTGCATGGCATATGAATCCTAAAATCTTCAATTAACCTGCACAATGAGTGTACGACACTGCAGTGGAAGAAGGTATGTTAATTTCCAACTGGAGGTTTGAAACAAACCAGACATTTGCAAACTCTGTCTGTCTAGAGGAAAAGTCCAGGAAGAAAAACTCCCATGTGCCTAACAGCAAAGCAACAAAGTTATGATTTGTTAAAGATGAAGTTTTTTTCAAGAGCTGTTAGACAACTAGAAACAAACACCAATAGTATAGAGTTGAGAATTTTTTCAAAAAGAGGAAAACGTCTCTTACTAATATTTCTTGTTCAACAGATTATGCACCATCGATGATAGGTCATTTTAAGGGGGGGGGGTCATACCTGGTGTATTTTATTGTACTGTGTAATCCACAGACACCATCTGGTTGCAGAAAAACTAAGTAGTCAACTTCACCAATCACAGCAATAGATAAAATTAAGGTATATGCTTTCAATACCTGACATTTTCAACAGGCCTCTACTGAGAATGATGACGGTTTTGAATATTGTTGCACATACAAATTAGATGACTATCAAAAGAAAACTGACGTTTCTATTCCTCTTTTAACACAGGTGTTGAATTCTTCCAAGAGTCCAATTTTGTTCTCTGAAAAACTAAGAAACATCAAGCATTGCATTCTAGGATTTATGAATGAAGTTAATTTGCATCGGCATGGTAATGGGGTTAATCCTATCAAGATCAAAACTATTCTTTCCAAGTTATAGAAACGTGAGAATTCTTCCAGTTTCCAAAGGCTTTCTAAATTAGAGGAGATGAACATATCAATGACTTTCAAGTGTAGATATATATATATATATATATATATATATGAGTGCATACCTAGATGAGTTACAGAGAAACGTGTTTGGCAAATTTCAGAATTTTTTTTCTGAAAATACTAGGCTGGTTCATTGACCCATTCTTAGATTTCAAAATTATGAACCAGGAATAGTGGAGGTAGACCTGATTTAACTCAAGATGACAGAACATGACAAAATTCAAAAAGATCATATCAAGATTTTTGATTAGAGAAAATATTTCTGGCCACTAGTCTGCACTGGAATATAATACTTCATTGCCATTGCAATATCGTATTTAGTGCAAGTAAAGAGACATTAAAATTTACTGAACATGGAGATCTAAAACTCTTCGGTGATATCCAGTCCAATGTTGATCTGCACAAAGTACATTCTTCATCTCATTAAAACTAAATTCACCCTTTCATGTTGCTAAGCCAGCTAAATAAATTGGTTAACTAGGTCTTTGTGAAATGCATGTTTGTTTAGTGTTTGATTAGTTATTTTGACTTTGCAGTATACCTTTTTATGAAGAAACAAGTGTCTTCATATGTTTGTAGTGCTCGAGGTGTGACTTAGGAGCCAATGGAGTGGCAGCTAGAAAATGTTTGGGAAAAACTGTGACACTATTTGGCACAGGCAAATAGAAAGAAAAGTGTTAACACAAAAACATAGCTCAGAATGAGACGAGAAGGGTTAATGAATAGAACAATGGACAGACCAAGAGAAAGAAGAAAGATTTCTCTTTTCCAAGAGAAAAGCCTAATTCTATAAAACCAGAAAAATTACTTAAGGAAATGTGATAGTACCACAAAAAGCCGTGTGGTGATCTTTAAGCTGACCCAGCTCCAAAGTATCGGTTATGAAAACAATATAAGCAGGACATAAGATTTTTGATATGTGAATAGAATTTCTTTGTATAACCTAGAGTATTTGGAGTGCAATGACTCTGGCAGAGTTGGTGGGAATGGCTGACTGGAGGACCACCTGGTAAATTTTTGATTTTTAAGCAAAACCAGGCTGAGGAAATGTCCCTTACGCAAAATTTTAATTAATGACCATAAATTAGGCCACGCCTAGCAATAGAGAGCCAGATTGGTCGAAGGGTAGCCAAAGTCGCAGGCGCAGGTGAAATATCAAGGGAGGCAGAGGAATTGCCCCCAACCCATTGGCGAGTGTTGGTGTGAGGTACCAAAATGAGGAGGAGGAAGTAATTAGGGCAGATCGATAACTGTGGAAAAGGGATCACTTCGAATTTGGAAAGGTAATTAATTTTCCAGAGCCAGACAACAAAAAGGGCTCTTGTTGAAAGATAAGAGAAACACCCAGTCCCCTAACCACGTCGGACCCTATGCCAGTTTTGGGCAAATGTCAATAAATGCAAGAAATTGAAGTGGCCGAGACACTGGATGAGAGACAGCCCCACGTGACTTCCTGTCTGAAAGAAACCTCCGACATGAGCCTTGTGCTCAAAACTTTGTCCAGACTTAGCTAAATCAACCGAAGGAGGAACGGTCAATATTTTGCTACATGAAGAACTAATAATTTTTAATATCGAAATCACCAACTCCTGTACAAAGTTCGTAGATATAGACATTTTCTTTTACTCAAATTGTTTTTTTTTATCACTTGTAACTTCAATATGACAATTCCTGTCGACGATTCGATCTTTGCCAACCTTATGATTAAAACCAAACACAACGTGGGATAAGGAAAGACTTTCACCGAAGCAGTCAACTTTCCTTTTTTTTTTTTTTTGCTTGTGACAAGTGTATTTTATCTGAAATATATGATAGATTCTCTTTTACCTATTAATACACAAAGGTTTGGATGATATATGCTATTTACATAATTGTGTATTCCATTCTCATTGACCTGATTATTGAAAGTGAGAGAAAAGTTGTTCTGGCAGAGTAACACATTTATTCAAAATACATAAATTCAAATAAAAAAATTTCAGTGGATGAAAGATTGTTTTAATCTATTAAAAATGTCATCCGATTCATATCACCTTTCAAATAAATTCAAATCATAAAATAATTTGTCTTTTTTCTTGATTTTTATCACTGCTAACCCAATTCTTTTTTTTATTTTTATTTTTCAAAAATAAATCAATTTTGTTTAGAAGGTCTCAGATGGACTTTTAGATTTTTTTTTTTAATTCTAACATTTTTTTTTTTTTTCTAATTATTAAAATTCCAGTAGATGCAAAGCAAAACTTCTAAAGTTCAACCCTGGAAATAAATTATGTACATAAATATAAAGTCTATAATGGCAAAGGTTGATCACAAAATTGTGCTATTTGACAACAGTCAAACTGAGAATAATTCGGGACCTTGACCTGGTGTAAATTATAAGTGAACTGGTCTGGGTGACCATTACAACTAGTGAAGTCACTCATTTGTGGTTTTGTGCTAAACATCAAACAATGACAATGCTGTTTATCATTTTGTCACAATGCAGTGCTGAGTAATTTCCCTTAGAAGCATCTATCAGGGCAGTGCCCATCTCCAAGTAACAGGTTTGAGTGGGTTATACCAGGCATGTCAAAAATGTCAGGCTATATGGTCACATATATGTTGTCATGAGGGCCACACAAGAACCAATTGTGAATATTACAACTAATTGCAGTCATTTAATAAAATGTATTGCAGAATATTTTTGTTACTCAAATTTAGAAACACAATGTGTATAGAAATGTTTTAACAGGATTCATGTATACAAAGAAATGAAGTACTTTGATAAAAAATAAAATTTTAAACAACATATACTTGCAGTTTGCAACAGCAACAAATACATTGTACAGAAATTACAATGGTTCAAAACTGAACATTTATTTGCCACTATTCAGTCAGTTTTTTGTCCTGAGGCGTGACACCTCTTTTTGCTATGTCTGGCTGAAATGTCTGTGCAGTTCCGACTTTGATCAGAGATGACAAATGTTGATCAGTTAGTCTTGTTTTCTCAGAAGTTTTTGTTGATGTCATGAAGGAAAAATAACTCTTCACACACAAGTAGAACCAAACATTGCTGTAATCTTTGTGTCAAACCTTCCGAGGTTTTTAAACTTTTCAGGAAGGTATGGAAAGAACCCGGGTATTTTTACGTCAAGATACTTTGCTCTGAGTGTAGAATCCGACTGCGTTTCTAATAATTCCATCTGCAGGCTTTCTTGTCTTGCCAACATCAAAGGTGAATAGTGCTGAAAATAATGCAAACTAATGGTCAAAAGATGAGAAATCACTAATTCTTTTCTGAAATTCCTATGACAACAGTAAATGGTAGATCTTGGAACCAACTTTCATCTTTTATTTCATCTGTTTTAATCTTCCATCTCAAAAAATATAACTATTTCTTGTCTCAACAAATAGATTTTTTTTCAGCACTTTGTGACGTGACAACCAGCGGATTTCTGTATAGAATGGAACATTGGCCAATATCTTCCAATTTTAAAATTTTTTAACACAAATTTTGCTGATGAATAATAGTGAAAATATGCAAATGATGAATCTGGATGCGAGTTTTCTAGTTTTCTTTGTAACTTGGCAGCAACATCATTATGTTTGACAACCATATTTGCAGCGCAGTCAGTAGATAAGCATACAAGTTTACTCAAATCAAAACTATACTCATGCAGAACCTGCTCAACTCTTTCAAAGATGTCCTGCATGGGGACCAGTTCAATCAGTTCTTTATAAATATTCAATTCAGGGTCACAAGCCCTGATAAAGATTACAAGCTGTGCTATTCCAATGATGTCAACGGTCTCATCAATAGCAATAAAAAAATTTCAAACCTTGATGATACAACCTTCAACTGTTGTTTCAAATCCTTTGACATTTCATCAATCCGTTCAGCAACAGTGTTCCTGGTTAAGGACATGTCTGTATAAGTGGGCTTTCTCTGGACATAAAATTTCAGCTGTTTTTACAAGGCATTGCTTTACGAAATCTCCTTCCCATTTATGGGTTCAATCGGCTGAGTTCATAGCTTGCAATAAAAGAATTGACATTCTGTTTCTGAATTTTCGTAAAAAAAATTCTGTTGCTGTGTCAAATTAGCCTTCAATTTCTTGAGTTTTGAAACGCGCTTTGGGCCTTCATATTTATCGTAAGATAGTTGGTTTGTTTCATGTCTTTTCAGATTGTACTCTTTTGGCATAACGATGGAGTTGCAAATTAAACAATGTATCTTTTCATTGTTGTCCAAAAATAGTGCAATTCCCACTTTTATTGAAACACTCATCTTCGTTCAATTTTTCTTTCTTTCTTAGTTGGAGGAGCACAAGACATTTTAGGGTTGAAATAGTAGGAAAAAAACTACTTTTCAAAATTGATGACGCAGAATCTGAACAATTCAGTTATGTACCATGCGTGATACACGCGTAGGTGAGGCAGATTTTTTCCCGCAGTAGGTTGCCATTTCTTTCTGCGGTAGACCAGTTGCCATCCAAGGCTATAGAACCCGGTCTGTCCTGCTATTTGCCCATAGCTAGGGGGAGAAGAAGAATGTTCATAGCTTTCCCAAGAGCATTAGGACGTAAGTGAACGTAATGGATTCGACTGGAATTCGAACTCGGCTCTCCGATTCCTCAATCTGAGCCGACAGCCATTACTCCACTGGTACATTTAAACTACAGCTAAGAGTAAAAAGTGATAAAGCAATTTTGATAACACCTCTAAAACATTTTTGGCTGACCTTTGAAAACAAAAACTTTTGAAATCTTCAAAGAAAGGTTTCTGTTTACAACTGTTAATAAGCTATCATATTGTCTTGGTGTTGAGACGGCGCATGACTACTAGAGAGAATTTGTTTCCGTGATATTTTCTCAGCTACCAACAATATCGAATTTTGCTAAAAATATTTAAAATAATAGCTTTGGGCCGTACTAAATTAAAGTTTGTCAATAATATTAAAATTATTTTAAATAAATTTATGCAGTAAATGTTATTGTTATTTGGTATTCTATTAAAAAAAATAAAATGTTATGTAGATTTTATTGGCGTTACAAAACTTAATAACCGCCATAAATAGACAAAATTTATTTTTATTACCACTCATGATAACAATTACAAGGAAAAAATGTGTTCCTATGATATTTCCAGTCCCTTTACCTGCGCCCCTCTTGCTGTGACTATTGATATATGTGCTGATGCCTTATGTCGTAGTCAGTTGTCCCCTTCAGTTATTTCTGAGGATGTATTTGTCGAACTGATGAAATTTATCACAATGTCGATTGATTTTATTTTCGACAGCTTCATTTATAGGCAAATTGATGGTGCTGGGACCCATTTTAGCTAACATCTTTGTAGGATTCCATGAAGAGAGTGTATTATCTAAATTTAATAGACCTGATGTTTACTTCCGTTATGTAGATGACACTTTTTTTTGTTTTTGTTTCTTCAATAACGAGACTGAAGGGGAGCTTTTCCTTTCGTCCTTGAACAATATTCACCCAGTTCTTAAATTTACACAAAAAAAGGAAATTAATTCTTCCATTCCCTTTCTTGATGTTTTGGTTAGTAGAACTTCTTCGGGTTTTCTTCTGTTTATAGAAAACCGGTTTGTATACCCATTGGGACTCTTTTATCCCGTAAAACGTAAAATAAATTTAAGTCTCTTACTCATAGGGCCTTAATGATCTGCTCTAAAACCAAACTAGATGATGAACTCAAGCTTATTACTACTACTCTCTGTAATAATGCCTATCCGTTTGTCATTGTTCAATCGGTAATTAAGAATAAAATTTCGGAATTCAATTTAAAGTTCAATTTCTAGTTAAACCGGCTACACTGCAAAGATGTTCCTGTGCCTTCTTTGACCAGGTAGCGTCAGTGATAGATCTGCTAAGTGGGTTTCTTTAGCAGTTCGACATTGATACTTTAATGCAAACACTTGTGTTGATTTTCCTGCCAGACCTGTCCTTCCTTCCATGCGGAAAGACGTTCTCCCACCGCATCATAATAGATCTTTGATTTATTCATTTAAATGTTGTTGTGGTTCATACAACAGAGGAAGAACGACTCAAAGGCTGGATGTCCGAATAAAACAGCATGTACCAACAAAAGTCCGAAACAAACAATTTTACCGTTAATTTTTGTGTGGACGCGTATTCCAACCTCAGTAAGTCCCACTCAAATTACTGTTTGAAAATATTGCAGTCCATATATATTTCTTTCTTGAAACCTTTATTATGAAAACACAAGGACTTTGTCCTGTGCCTCCAGTTAATTTCCATTTAAGAGTAAATTTTGTTCCCTGCATATTGTCCATCATTTTATTGATGATTATAGCTTCATTGTCGAATATTCGACAATGAAGACGCATGGATAGAGAAAGAACGGATCTTTGACACTAGAATGGGAAGCTTTGACGGTGCAGAGACCTGCAAACTCATAGGTATATATTTACTACACGAACTAAGCAAAATAATAGATAGAAATGATTCAGGACTCTACAGGGACGACAGTCTTATAATCCTAACTACAACAAACGAAACATAGACAAAACTGGAAAAGCAATAATAAAGATTTTCAAAAATATAGGATTCGACATAGGCATAAAGACTAATTCCCAGCAACACTTACATACTCACCACAGTGGACAAAAACGCCAACAGGAAGAGAAACATCATGTGGTTCTGTTGTGGATTCCGAGGTGAAATCCGATATCAATAAATAACAAACGCCAGGAATAGATAAGGAAAATAAATATATTAACGTAATAATACAAACTGGTAATACGGGTTAGTAGATCTAGGAATGCGGGTTAGTAGCAATAATATATATACAGTTTTGGTATTGAAGTATCGCGGTATGACTCCTTACTGTGACGGTGACTCTTGTGTTACCCTCCTCTAATACTACTCTGATACTACTCAATGTACTGACTTCTCGACTGTCTTAACGTACTGCCGGGTATTCACTGGTGGTAGTATATGTATACATCGGTTGAGTCCATTTGTGTGAAAAGAGGAAACCCCTTAAAACCACCCTCCTTAGATAGGGAGTTAATATCTCTTCCTTTTATGGTTGATGATCAGAGGTTCAGTAAATTTTCTCTTCCTGTTTGGCCTAAATTCTGTATCTTCCTGTGGTCTTTGAATCTCAAAAGCTTCAAAGATTGCATCCATAGAATCGTCATTTTCTGCGGGTGACGAGCTTGGCTCCTCAACCCGTCTTTTTTGTATTTGGTCAATATGTCTTCTATGGGTAAACTTTTCGCCTTGTACTGTGTACATCACATTTCCTAGCCTGTTAATTATTGTGCCAGGCTCCCAGTAAGCCATATTGTTTCTGAACACCCTAAAGTAAACTCGTTCTCTTGGTTTAAATGATCTCTTTGGTACAATAGGTGTATACTGGTTTTTGTTCTTGTTTGGCAATAATTTATCACACACAGACCGTATTCTCCGGGCAAATATCAATTCCGCTGGTGAAAGACCAGATGGTGTGTTCCCGTTAGGTGTTATTCTGTATACTTGGAGGAACTGCTGTATCGCTTTTTCCGTCGGTACATCTTCGGCTTTTTTAAAAGTTCTTTTTAGTGTGTCTACGAATCTTTTGGCTTGTCCGTTCAACCTCGGGTGGTACGGAGCTATCTTGATAAGCTTTACTTGGTATGTCTCACAAAATTCTTTGAAGTCATTGGAGGTAAATTGTGTACCGTTATCAGTTACCAAGCAATCCACGACGCCGAATCTGGCGAATAATTCGTGTATACAGTTCATGGTATTTTCTGTCGTCGGGTGTTTGAATCTGGAAACCTCAAGCCATTTACTGAAACTATCTACTGTTATTAAGTAGTAGTAACCCTCTATGGGTCCTGCGTAATCCACGTGGATTCTGGACCACGGTCTGTCAACTTTAGGCCATGGCTTTTGTATAGAGGGTGGTGCTTTCGCAGCAGCACAGCCTTTGCAACTTTCCACCATTTGCGTAATATCATCGTCCATGTTAGCCAGTAGACAAAACTTCTTATAAGTGCCTTCATCCGTTTTTTCCCGGATGCCCTAAATGAAAATCTTTCAAGATTCGCCTTCGTAGCGACTTCGGTATTACCATTCTCTCGTTATACAATAATATGTAGTCACAGATTGAGAAGCTGTCTGCTAAATTCCTTTCCTTTTCTTCTATTTTTTTCTTGGTATTCTGAATAAATTCATCCTTTTCCGCTTCTCTTCTTATCTCTAGCAAAGTCAAAGGTAGTTCCTTTATTGTATTGTATAACACTTTACTGATTTCATCTTCAGCTTGTAATGCTGCTATTACCGAGTCTTCCAACGGTTCGCTTTTCGCCGGTATTAATCGCGATAGTCCATCAGCGTGCCCAATTTTCTTTGATGGTAAGAACTCAAGTTTGAAATTATAGTTTAGTAATACAGTTCCCCATCTTAAAAGTCTGTTCGCTATATAGACTGCTAGACATTTTTTTGAACCAAAAATCGTAAGAAGGGGTTTGTGGTCCGTTTGTAGCGTGAACTCTCTCCCATAAATATATCTGTGAAAATGAGTTATTGCAAATATTATGCCTAATGCCTCCTTTTCGATCTGTGAATAGTTTCTCTCCGCCGGTAATAATGATCTAGATGCGTGCGCAACGGGTTTCTTTGTACCGTCCCGCATCTTGTGTAGAATACATGCACCTACCCCATGTGAACTCGCGTCACTTGCAATAATGATTTCTAATTCGGGATCGAAATGTGTCAGTGTTAACTCCGAAGTTAATTTTTGTATCATTTCCTTAAACGCTTTTTTACAGTCTTCTGTCCAATTCCAATTATTCTCCTTTTTTAGTAACTCATTTAGTGGGGCCCTCAATTTATGCATATTATCAATAAATTCGCCATAGTTAGCTAGGCCCAGAAAACTTTGTAATTTTGCAACTTTTTTTTTTTTTTGGTTCAGGCATGTTTTTAATTGCCGATGCCCTCTCTGGGTCTGGCTTCCTGCCACTTTCATTAATTATCTGGCATAAGTATTTAATTTCATTTAGGAAAAAATCACACTTTTTTCCTTTTACTTTAAACCCAAAGTCCTGAAGTCTTCTGAAAACCTCCTTTATGTGCGATGTGTGCTCTTCAACATTGTCGCTCTTAATTAGAATGTCATCCATCGTCTTCTGAAAAATTGCTGGTGCAACTTTTACCTCGAACGGTAGTCTGTTGAATTTATACAACCCTTTGCGCGTATTAATACATAGAATTTTCGTACTCTTTTCTTGTACTGGGATTTGCAGATAAGCCTCACTTAGATCTATTTTGGAAAATATCTTACCGCCGTTGAGCTTTGTAAATATTTCCTCTGGGCTCGGTAATGGGTAATGATGGTCTTTTATAGCCTTATTTAGCCCCGTCGAAAAATCTGCGCATACACGGATTTCTCCTGATTTCTTTTTTACATAGACTACCGGTGCTGCCCATTCACTAAACTCTATTTTTGAGAGGATCCCAGTTTGTTCAAGTCTCTCTAATTCTTTGTCGATTTTTTCTATAGTAGCAAACGGTACGTTTCGCTTCTTTCTAAATACTGGTTGGACGCTTTCTTTTAATTCAATTCTAGCTGTGAATTTGTTGCATCGTCCCAACCCGCTCGCAAATACCTCGGGAAATTGATTATATAATTCTTCCTTTAACTTTGTCGCCTCTGATGGTTCACCGTCTAACTTTTTGTAAAATGAGCTGATAGGTCGGTCCCAAACGTCGAATTTTTGCATCCAGTCTTTCCCCACTAGATTTTCTGTATCTTTCATTGCGTATATCTTGAGTTTTTTTTGTTTTCCCGTGAAATTTAACATTTATGATTATTTCTCCTTCGAATTTTATACCGACTTAGCAATTTTTTGTGTATGTAACATACATGATTGGTCTGTTAAGCTTTTTCCATGTCTGTAGATTAATTATCGCTAGATCGGAACTCGAGTCTAGTTGCAATTTTATCTTTTTATTTAAGATTTCAAGTTCCACATATTTCCTTATGTTGGCATTGTCTTCGTCATGCATCCTAGTAGCTCTTATCCTACTAGTAGCTTTTCTATTCCTACATTGGGATGCCTTGTGCCCCATTTTTCCACACACATATATTTATATTTAAAACGGCAATCCTTGTTCCAGTATAGTCGATAACATGCAAATGGGGGAGGGGCTTATATTTGCTTCGATTTTCGTCATAATGTTGTACTTTTTCCCTTATTATAGAATTTTTGTTTTCTTTCCGAGGAGGGTGAAGAACGTAAACTTTTGTTTAACTTACGTATATGAGAAACTCCTGACTCCTCAATGTTTTTCGAGTCTTTCTTTATACTCAGGCATTTTTGGCAATCTTCTGATAGTTGTTGTAGTGTTAGTCCAGGTTCATTTTGTAGTTTTGAAAGCATTCTTTTGCGCATTTCACTATCTTTTGCTGAGACTAACCCTTGAACAAAGATGAGACACTTGAAATTGTCCAGTGTTAATTCTGCCAACTTGAAGTCGTCGCAATGTTTATTCACGATTACGGCAAACGTAGAATAGTCCTCATTTTCGCCCTTTACTAGGTTAAGACATTTCCACCTCTTGTGAAAGAGTGACGTTTTTGGATGGAACAGCTCTGTAAGACATGTAACTGCTTCGTCAAACGTTAATTCGTTCGTCTTTTTTGGCAAAATGTAATCCACAAATTTTGTGTATTCTTCAGTTAATAATTTTCTGAGCAACAGACGTAGCTTCTTTGCTTCTGTCCAGTTTTGACAATCGATGTTAAAGATGTCATCGTGGCGTCTAAAATAATCCCCGAAATTTTTATTCTCTTCTAGAGAGTATTTGAAAGTTTCTATCGTATTCCACACTGCGTCTTGGGAAAAAGTCGCCTCTTTTTCGATATTTTGTTGTTTGTTACCCGCTACCTTTAATATTAGTTCCTGGAGTTGCATTTGTCTTTCTTCATTTTGCCTTTGTATTTCTTGATTTTCCTTCTGCGTTTGTAGTAATTGCTTTTGCCATTTTTCTTCCATTCTTTCTTGGAATTGGAATTATTGTTCGTATTGTCTTTCTTGGAGTTGTAATTGCTTTTCATTTTGGTATTTTACAAGTTCTACTAAAATACTTTTAAAATCCTCCATGATAAGAGTCTTACGAAAAAACTCCATTTTCCGTGTTTTAATCCTTGTAAATCGCCAAGTTGACGTGGATACTGGCAAAAACGGTAATTTTTTTCTTTTTGTGTGAGTTCGAATACCTCGTCGCCAATTTGTTGTCGACGAGAGGGAATTTTTCTTTTTTCTTTTTTTCCCGTGTGAGTTCGATATACTCGTCGCCAATTTGTTGTCGACGAGGGAGAATTTATTTCCTTCCCGTGTGAGTTCAATATCCTCGTTGCCAATTTGTTGTGGATTCCGAGATGAAATCCGATATCAATAAATAACAAACGCCAGGAATAGATAAGGAAAATAAATGTATTAACGTAATAATACAAACTGGTAATACGTGTGACGCCCGTCTTTTTTTTGGTCACGACGCCAAATATGACGTCGGTCCTTTGTGACGGGCTAACCCTGGGACATCGGTTGAAGTCTTGTTGGGTTCTAGTACCAACTTGTCGTACTCGGCTCGCTTCCAACGCCTGGTCACCGAAGCAACTGCTTTGATCTCGATTCAACCTACCCACGTTGTGATTTGATCTTAGGTTGACGAGATCAATCAGACGCCGGGCCGCAGTGCCAGCCGAATCCGGGTCAAGGTGATACTGCACAATAAATGTAGACAAAAAAAAACAAAAGCACAAACAACAACTTCAAGGCGAGCAACTGGTTAGGAATAGTGATTAATTTTATGTCGGTTTGTTGAGTTACAGGAGTGCGTCTCTCTCTTTCTCTCCCAGCCCGAAGAAAAAAAAATGTGGATTGTAACACTTTTGCGTTCTTAGCTACTTCTAGATATCTGGGTTGTTTTTCAATAAAGTTGTCTCTGGTGGAGAATATAAGTCAGACTTCTATAATTTGTTCTTGGTTAGAAGTCTAAGTCGGAAAATTGCGTTGGTGGGAAATCTAAAGTCGGACTTCAACAAATTTGTTCTTGGTTAGAAGTCTAAGTCGGAAGGCATGGAATCGTGCGGTCACCTGTGCGAGGTGTTATCTTCCGAGTCCCCTTGTCTCTTGGGCTCGACTGGATCTCTCTGCGAACTGCACTGCTCTTGGACTGCACTGCCAAAAACTAACTTAACTCTCTTCCAAACGCCCGAAGACGTTTGCTTATATGGACGCCGATCAAACCCGGCGTGGGTCGGACGTGGTGTGGCCACCAAGTTTGTTTTCAAATCCCCAATAAGGATTTTCTTTGTTTTCGGTCAAAAATAATTATCATTTTCCATATTTGGAAATCTTATTCCACTCTCACCCTCTTCTGCTCTCATATGGGTATCTCACCATACTTTAGAGGGCGTCAACGGTTTTCCCACTTCCTCGCAGCAACATCTCATACCTATCCTCTCAATGGGCGGTGGCAGGCCTCCTCCATGCGTCACATGATCACGTCCGCCTGGCTATTCGGCCAATAGGCGTCAAAACAGTGTGAATCTGATAATCTCAATTTTTATCCAACTTCACGGCATATGGAATTCTTCAATTGGAATTTTGGTGAAATCGAGTTAATTAAAAAAAATCCAATAACATGGCTTTTGTTATCACAAACGAATTTCAACAGAACACAGATGTCCTGTCCAACCGACATCTCCCCAACTCAGGGCCGGGCCCTGTGTGCGGTCGGCAGATGACCTATTAAATCCCTTCCCGATAATATAAGTTTTGGCTATCATGACACAGTTAATGTTTTATCTGCCCAAAAACTCTGGGATTCATCAACTAATTTTTACGACAATGACCATCAGAATTTTCGCCTTCCCAAATATCCCTCTGTGGGTGGTTTCCTTTTTCCTTATCATCTAAGTTGTTAAGTCTTGTCCCTCTCTTTCTTTCTTTTCTTTCTCTTTTTTTTCTTCCTTTATCCTCGCAGAGAATTCTCATCATTCTCTGATAACAATGTTGTCACTATAACACAGTCAATGGGTATCCATTCTAAACTCTGGAAACATTTGGCGTATCTCAGCATTAAACTTCCGCGAGAAAGTAAAAATGATTATCTTGATTCGCACTTGAAAATAACAAAACAAAAAATCTTTTCACCGATCCTTTGTTTTGGGAAAATAACAAAACAAAAAGAATATCGCTCAGTATGTCTTTCGTTCTATCTATCGGTTTAAGTTATCGCTCAGTATGTCTTTCGTTCTATCTATCGGTTTAAGTAATCCCCGTAATTAACTTCTGTGGTTAATTAATTGGTTAATTAACCTGCCGTTTCTAAATAGTGTTACATACGGGTTAGTAGATCCAGCAATAATATATATACTGTCTTGGTATTGAAGTATCGCGGTATGACTCCTTACTGAATCTAGGTGCTGTGACGGTGACTCTTGTGTTACCCTCCTCTAATACTACTCTGATACTACTCAACGTACTGACTTCTCGACTGTCTTAACGTACTGCTGGGTATTCACTGGTGGTAGTATATGTATACCTCGGTTGAGTCCATTTGTGTGAAAAGAGGAGACCCCTTAACAGGTTCAACCCACCGTACAACAAAAACATAAAAACAAATGCTGGAAAAATATTCATCAAACTCTTACACAAACACTTCCCCGAATCAAGCACTCTCCACAAAATATTCAACAAAAACACAGTAAACATCAGCATGTCGAGAACATGACACAAATAATAAAAAGAAGCACAACAGGAAAACTATCAACAAACCACCGAACAAATTAATCCCACTTGAAACTGCAGAATAGAGAAACAATGTCCATTAAACGGTAATTGCTTGCAAAACAATGTAATATACCAAGCCACGGTAAAATCATCAGATAAGAAAAAATATACATAGGAGTAACTGAGGGGCCCTGGAAACATAGAAACTATGCACACAAAACATCTTTCACAAATAGTAAATACGTGAACAGCACAGTGCTTTCAAGTATATCTGGGAAGTTAGAAACAAACTCAAATCGCACCAAAAATATCCTGCAACATAAAGAACATCAGCCTACAATAATCAATCCAAAAACTGCAAAGTTTGCTTGGAGGAAAAAATAACTATAATTACCTTCCCAGGCTGTTATATATCGTACCTATGAACACTAATGGGTATGTCACAATCCTCATAAATACGTTGGAGACTATTGTTAGTGGGAATTATATGCTGTCTAAGTAGTTCACCACTAGCAGTGGGTTACTTACTACACGTCGCTGGTGAATATTTTATTTTGTTGATGTTATAAAGATTATCATTTCATTTCCAACCTCGGTTTTGGTTATTCCTCATTCAGTAACCTTTTCTGGATTACAACACAGACCAAAACAAACTACTAAATAAATGATCAGAACTCATCTCAAAATGCAGACACGAAAACAAATTTTTACTATGTTACTTAAAAATCGAAAACTGATATGAATAAAATAAAAATAAATAAAAAAAACAAGTAAAATAAATTAATTCAAGTAAATAATAAACAAATTAACAAACCACTCCCGCCAAAAATAACTGTAAGAATAGACTACAACAATTAATCCAAAAACTGCAAACTCTGATTGGACGAAAAATAGCTATAATTACCTTCCAAGACCAAAACAAACTACTAAATAAGCGATCAGAACTCATCTCAAAATTTTTACCACGTTACTTAAAAATCGAAAACCGAAAAGAATAAATAAAAATATATAAAATAAGATAAATAAGAAAAAAAAGAAGATTGCTGGAATGGTCGAGAAAAGGTGACCCAAAATTGCCTGTCTGGTTCATCTGGCCAGAACACACAGAACAAAAGTAAAAAAGAAACTAAAGATGAAACTGAAACTATCTTGTTGGAACGTACGAACTCTCATAGATAATCCTTTGGAATTTGCACGCCCTGGAAACGCAGGAATCACTAAAACAATGACTTGCTGAAATCAATGATACAGCTTCATGGGACTCCTTGAAGAAGAATATCTATGAAGCGGCTGAGGAAGTTTTGGGTAAAATGCCAGCAAAACGTCGATACTGGTTTGATGAAAATGATGACGCTATCAATGAGATCATTGCAAGAAACAATCAGATACAAAGTTCGATGTTGCAAAAAGGCCTGTCCAAAGAACAACACAGTAAACTGTGCAAGGGGTTTAAAGCTGCAAAAGCAGACGCTCAACGTGCTCTTCGAACTATGTAGGAAAAATGGTGGTCAGAGCTAGCAGATGAAAGACAGAATGCAGCAAATTCAAATAATACCAAGCATATGTACTACTTGATGAAGCCAGTATTTGTCCCCAGATCCACCAAGATCGCTCCTCTCAGGACATGGATGGCATGGCCAAAAGATGGAACAAACACTTTGACGGGTTACTGATCAGGTCTTCAAATGTGGACTTTGAGGTTCTCGAGAAAATACTCCAAAGATCCATAATGGTAGAACTTACAGCCAACCATCGCTGGGTGAGGTTGCATGGAGGAATTCAGAATGGACGGAGCTGTTAACGGGTTGACGGCTTTCCTGCTGAGATATTCCGTTACGGTGGAACACATTTAAGTCAACTTATGGATGATCTTATTGTAAAAGTTTGGAGAGATGGAGAAGTGCCAAAAGATTGGAGGGATGCAACAATAATATCTATATATAAGGGTAAAGGTGCCCGGGGATTATGTGATAATTATAGAGGGATTGCTCGCCTTTCTTCGGTAGGTAAGATCTTAGCCTCTGTTCTTTTATTAAGATTAAACCAGGTAATAGTTGAGTCACGGTGTGGTTTCCGCCAGCACAGAGGGATCGCAGATATGATTTTCACAGCACGACAAGTCCAGGAAAAGAGCTGTGAACAACAAATGATCCTTTATCAAATATTTGTAGATCTGTGGAAGGCTTTTGACACTACTAATCGTGCTGCTCTCTGGAAAATCCTCTCGAACTTGGGCTGTACAGCCCCCCGCACTTTCTCAAGATTCTGAGGTCCTTCTATGACGTTATGGAAGTCTGTATCAGTTTTGGCGGTATGCTTACGGGGGCCATCAAGTTTGAAAATGAAATCAAGCAGGGAGATATTCTGGCTCCTACACTGTTTTCTATCTATTTTGCAATTGTACTGCTTGATGCGTTCGGGGACTGCCATGATGGTATTATGATAAGGTATAGGTCAACTGGCAAGCTTTTCAACATACGTAGGTTTGCAGCAAGGACAAAAGTCTTTTGAGATTAGTGCGCAACCTTCTATATACCGATGACTGTGACCTGTCTCCACACACAATTCAGCACACACAGGAGTTCATAGATCGACTATCAGGGCTATGTAAGGCTTTTGGACAAGACAAGACCTTGACAAGACAGTGAAGATGTATCAACCTGCCCTAGGAATTCACTATATAGAGTCATCAATTTATGTTGATGTTAGTCGACTTGGGGTTGTAGACAAATTTGTATACCTTGGTAGCACCTTCAACCGCCGCAGCTTCCTTGGCGATGAGATAGCGTTACGGATTAAGAAGGCTTCCGATGCTTTCCAGCACTCAAGTTCCTGGTCTGGAGTCAGAAGGGCATAAAAAAGCAGACAAAAATTAAAATATATAATGTCTGCGTTATGTCATATCTGCTATATTCAAGCGAGAAATGGGTAGTCTATCGCAGATATCTGAAGATACTGGAGCGTTTTCATCACCGTTGCCTTCGGTCAGTGCTTGAAATCCACTGGATGTCTCACATCATGATACTGTTGCCGATTGACTCTGTGGAAGCGCTTATACACAAGCACAGATCGCGATGGACAAGCCATATTATCCGTATGGCAGATGGCAGAATTACAAAACAATTAATATATGGAGAATTGGAAATGGGGAAAAGACCGCAGCACAAGCCAAAACTTCGTTACAAAGATTGCCCTAAAGAGTCACTATACACGTGCAATATTGGTCTGGGAGACTTTAGCTGAAGACCGGGTTTCCTGGAGAGCTGGTATTGCCGATGGCGTCAAGATCTTCCACGAGGCAACACAAAAATATGCAGAGAGAGTTGTTCGGATGTCGACAGCCACTACACTATATATATATATATATATATATATATATATATATAGCGAGTAGATGGGTATCCTCGAATATGAGTGGCCAGCAATGTATTATATATACGTATATGTGTGTGTATATATATATGTATATATACATCTATATATACATGTATATATATATGAATATATACATGAATATATACATTGTATATATGTATATATATACATATATATGTATATATGTATATATATACATATATATACGTATATATATTTTATATACATATATATATGCATATATATATGTATTTATATGTATATATATGGATATACATATATATATATATATATGCATATATATATGTATATATATGCATATATACATATATATATATCCATATATCCATACATACATACATACATATATATATATATATATATATATATATACTGGCGGACTAAGTGGGGGGGCCCAATCGGCACTTTATGGGGGCATCATTTTGCGGCTGAAAAAATTATATATATATGTGAGACTACCCACCTCTGCAACTCGCTGCACAAAGACACTGACCCCACGTCGTAGAATTTCTGTGCGGTGGATCGAGCGAGAGGTAGGCTCACAGGTAAAAGAAAAACACAACTACAAACTTGGGTAAGACGAAAAGAGGAGAGAAGGTGTGTGACCTTTTTGTGGATGATAACTCTTGGTTGATTCTCGGCTGGCGGAAAAAATATATCCTAACTAACAATGTCCGGCTGCTAATGGGTCGCTCTTCGATGTTACGTGCTCCGGCCTAAATCAACCTTCCTCGAACCTAAACTAAGTCTAACTCTCGTGGCCCAAAGCGCTGCCGTATATATGGAGAATCCTCTTTCCTCATTTCCGGACAAGGGACACCCACGAATAAACCCATAACTTTTTCATGACCATTTCTCTCTTTGAAGAAAGTGGACATAAAACTATTTCTTAGCCTAGCTGACTCCGATTCAGGGACATTAAATTCAAACCCTTTTAAGTTTTGACCAGAGCCGGTCTTTTTCCTATCTTAGTATTTTGACAAGTACTTAACACTTATCTACCCTTTTCGCCATATGTTTTTATCTAGATTCCTAATCTAATAATTTGGTCTTGAAGTTTGATGCCCAGGTCAAATCTAACTAATCTTCTCGCACATATGTGTGCGCGCGCACGCACACACAGATGTGGGGGTGTATATATACACACACACAGATGTGCGGGCGCACACACACACACGTGTGCGCATATATCCGAATCATAGTGTCACACACCTCCCCCAATCATCTTTGTCATTTATTTCATAAATTACACAAAAATTTCAACAACAATGAGACACTATGCATCTCCCCCTGCACATTATGACCCTGCTCGGGCGTCCCCGAAGAGAATACAATAATATACAGGTCGCAAAAACAAATTACCACAGAATTCACAACAATTATCGCCACTCATCAGAGGTGGACAACAGGTTTCAATAATACAATATGAGAATATGTATTCTCGGCCGAGGAGAAAACAAAATAAAAAATATACAACACACACAAAAAAAAAAAAAAAAAATATACAGACAACAACAACCTAAATTACAAGAATTTCAAAGGGTTTCGGTCATCCCCTAACAAAATAAAACAACGGCATAGCCAACACTGCACTGGGGTGGTTGGGATCATCCACCCCTTACAACACTAACATACATATAAGGAGAGAGGAAGAAAAAAATTGTTGGTTTCAGTCCTTCCACTTTGCTTTCCTGTGAACAATTTTGAGGGGCTCCTGACTCATTCCTATTCCGTAATCCAGGAGGACTTTTCGATTCACCTCCAACATCATTCAATTTTTCAATTTTTCAACATTTCGCCCCCCCCCAACAAACACAGGGGAATTTTAACCACCCCTATCCAAATATTCAGGAGTATTTTTCGGCGTATCTCCCCTTTTCCTTACGACGTGGGAACATCATAATTTCCGCAGTTCTTTTGGTGTCGTATCAGGAATAATGTTTTCTTCCACTTTGCTTTCTGTGAACAATTTTGAGGGGCTCCTGACTCATTCCTATTCCGCAATCCAGGAGGACTTTTCGATTCACCTCCAACATCATTCAATTTTTAAACATTTCGCCCCCCCCCCCCCCCAACAAACACAGGGGAATTTTAACCACCCCTATCCAAATATTCAGGAGTATTTTTCGGCTTATCTCCCCTTTTCCTTACGACGTGGGAACATCATAATTTCCGCAGTTCTTTCGGTGTCGTATCAGGAATAATGTTTTTGGAAAGCATTGTGGAATTCACTCCTCCACCAGGGATCTTCACTACCCCCTGTACAAAACCACAAACTCTCTCCCTGTGTTTACTGGGTATGTCAACATGACTGACTTCCCAGCTACCCTCACACCATCTACATACAACAACACAAAAAAAAAAAAAAATCACACCATCTACATACAACAACACAACAAAAAAAAAGAAGAGAAGAAAAAAAAAATGTTCACCTTCAATGGTTAAGCTTGGCGAGTTTTGCTTTTTTTTTTTTTTTTTTTTTTAAGTCATTCATTTTTATGACGCCAAGTTGTAGCGGCTTTGCAAGTGGTGACACCACCGAGCATGCAGTGTCCGATTGGTCCATAATTGGGGAAACTATACTGTCTTTTGTTTCCTTGGTCCCTGCTATCCTGACTGACATTCCATCTTGGTCACTATGTCTCTTTTCTGTCATATTTCTAATCCTACATCTTATCAACCACTGCCTTCCCCGGATTATCAATATCACTACAATTGCAATTACGACCATGACACACACACCTAGTGACGAAACCTCCTACCTCCGGATGCAACCTCCTTTCTGGGTCACTCCCTCCGTATGTGACCCAGCTGTCCGCACTCCCAACACCCCGGTTGTCTTGGGTCAGGGAGTGGCCTTCTCCAGCCCCTTTCATGGGGGTGGTCTCTCCAACGATAGCCCGAATGGCCACGCTCCCCCTGATCACAAGCAACAGGAGGAGTCTCTGTCCACCCCGTTCTCGTATCTCTTGACCATCCTTTTTCTTCTCCCCTCCCCTGGGTGGCTGTGAGCCTATTATAGAGCCTAAGACTCTTTCCTGCTGTTGCAAACGCCTCCGCAAGTGAGGCTGGGGCCGCCCTTGCTGTGTCTTCTCTTACGAACGCATTTTCTATAGCGTCCGTGTAGTACTCAGCTAGCTGCGCCTGCACCGCCTCCCCATCACGTTGAACAGCGTCTTTGTATGCAACCTTAGCTAATCCTAAAACTCTACTTGCTAGTTCCGAGAGAGTTTCTCCTTCCCTTTGCTTAATCTTAATTAAGGCCCTAGCAGCATCAGTCGCACTAGTATAATCACTGTACTGGTTCGTCAGCTGTTCTAAAAGGTCTCCCCAGTTACTTTCAGGATTATCATCTAAATATAATCCTATGTACTCCGATACCACCCCGTCCGAATAGTCATAAGCCAGATTCACTAACTCTGTCTGTGTAAGTTGGTAAATTCTAGCCTTTTTCTTCAGAGCTTCCCCCCAGGCCGGAAACGCACCGGCTTTTCCCGTGAATATAGGGATCTTGGATCCACTTGCGACTACCTTAAAAATATCTATCCTATCCATTTTTCTATTAAATGCCAGCCAGAAACACTAGTTAGAAACAACAAGGACCAAAAAAAAATAAAACAAAAGAACAAATTTTCAGCCTACCTTGCAGGGACCGGAATAGATTCCCTTTTTCTGTTTCTCTCTTCTTTTTTTTTTTCTTTCCTTTTTTTTTTTTTTTTTTTTTTTTTTTTAAGTGTTTGTTTACTTGTTCATTGCAGTCGTCCTCCGAGATGTAGTAAAAATTAAAAAAAAAAAAAAAAAAATCTCCAGTACTTGAAGTGTCCGTTCTCTAAGGGGGAAAGGAGTGTGTATCTGTCTGTGCCTCCTTTCTTGCTTCCTTTCTCTCTCTCACTCTGCGTCACTTTCTTTTTAACTGTTCCCTTTCCTCCTTTTTGCTCTGTTTTTATCTGTCTTTGTTTCGTCGTTCGTCTGTTTTTGTTTTGGTTTGGTTGTTTTTTGTTTTGGTTTGGTTGTTTTTTTTGTTTTTCCTAAATTTTTTTTTATTTTTTTTTTTTTTTATACACACGTATCTGTGTCTATCGGATTATCGAAGTCTTCACTCATTTACACATATATACACCTATGCACATATATTGAGTGTTTAATCGGACGATTCGATCTTTCCTTCCTTCTCCTTCCTCCACAAAGTCTATCGTACTAGCGTGCAACCCAAGGTCGGTCCTGGTCGGCGGCGCCAATGTGA
>OZ038478.1:97668677-97707207 GCA_964036315.1 Acanthosepion esculentum
GATTATAATTTATATTTTTATGAAATTTGAAAATATTTGCATTATTATTAATATGTTTAATTAATAATTTGATTAATTGAAATTTCGATATTTTTTTATATATCATGGCATACTGATTAGATTTCAGAACAAAATCATTGAATCAAAATAAGGATTATAGTTTGTTTTGATAGTAAATGATAACGCACATTGGTTTTAAGAAATATTTCAATTCATTGTTAATAAGTTTTCAATTCATTGTTTAAAAAAGTTTTCAAATTTTATATTAAAAAAATAGTTCATTGATATATATTTATTGAAAAATGCCCAAATTAGTTTATTGTAAAATAAATAAAGAATTCAGATGAAAAACAACCAGTTTATTTTCCCGAAAAAAGCAGATCAAAAGAGCGTACGATGCTGACTCCTGCTGCCAATTTGAAGGCGCCATTCTTTAAAAAAAAGCTGAAAAATGTAGGAGTGCGTATCTTGAAGATAACCAATTATTTGCTTTTTTTATTGGAAAACGTTGATATAAAACATTGGATAAGTTGAAGACCCCCCTCCAGACTGATCAACTGTAAAATCTCCACCCCAACTTAACTCAACTGTAGAATCTCCTCCCAGACTGATCGTCTGTAGATCTTTGAAATTTGTTAAAAATTAATGTTATTTTTTTTTTCAATTGGTTCTTTTCGTAGAAAAATATTGGAGATTTTTTTAAATAAAGAAAAACATTCGTAGTAAAGTAGAACCAGAAATATATATTTACATTTCAAAAATTTTACTAGCAATTTTTAAAGCTGAAAAATTGTATAAATATCACGCTCTTCAGAGATTTCAATAGGTTTTCCATAAAATCACTATTTTAGAATTATTATGTGAAAATAACAACATTCTACATCAAATTTTAAATTCTTTTTAGAGATTTTTAAACTAAATTTTTTCAGAAAAATCAAATCCAGAGCATATTACAAAATTAACTTTTTATATTAGTATTACAAACTAAGAATTTTAAGTTTATAATATAAAGAGGTAAGTTAAGATTATTTAGATGCAAAATTTTCAAATATTACGCTTTAAAGTCTTCCGGAACGATTTTTAAAATATTTTTAAATATTCATTTAGGATCAATTATAGAATCTCCATTCCAACTTAACTGTAGAATCCCCCAGTACGTATGGGGGAAAGAGATTCTTCAGTTGGTTCAATTTAATTTTTTTTACATCGAGTATTAGAAACACAAAAAAAGATTAAAAATTTGTTTATCTAAAAAACAAAAAAAAAACAAAATTACGTCAGAATTTAATATTGACTTTTAATGTTTATTATTCATTGTTTTAAAAATCTTTATTTTAAAACAGGATTATTTTTTTTTAATAACCGGCTGAACTTATAGAAATAAATAAATCTGTTAATGTTTAATGCAAGTATCAGGGGTGAACATTTCTTATAAAATTTTAATAATTTTTTAATACAAATTTTCAGTATTCAGTTATTTTTATTACGACCATTACTATGAATTAAATTTTAAATTATTATATTGAATATAATAATTAAATAAAAAGGGATAAGAAAAATATATAAGAAAAAAAGGATAGTAAATTTGAAAAATTGAATTTAAGAAAAGATTTTAAAAATCATTGGCTGTATAAGATAAACTCCTGTAATTATTTACTTCTATTTTTAAGCAACAGTTCCCTATACCATTATAAGATGCGAATGGGTCACGACTGTGTCTACTAGCTAAGTTTGGGATAGTTAAAAAATTATCAACCTTTTTTTACAACCCACTTTCAGCCTTGTGCTAAATTGTATCTTAGTACAATAAATAAAAATTCCCTATGTTGTTGAGTATGATCTTTTCCTATTTGTTTCTGTTTCTATTTTTTCATCGATTAGAATGAGTAAATAATGGCAAAAAATTGAGTGGTGCGGCTTACTACCAGAGAACGCGAGGAAATAAAATGTGCTACATCGTTACATGTTTTCCTGCAGAAGAATTATGTAGCTAAAGCAAAAATGCAAAGACGATGATGCTGAATGTACATCAAAATTAGGAGGAAGGGAGGAACATGTATAAAATGCGAATATGATGAAGACAAATATAGAAATAAAAGTTGAAGAGGACATGTATGAATATGAAGAGGGAGCTGATGAAGTTACTGGAAATAAAGAAATAGAACAGGCAAACACAGAGATTGCTGTGTACGAAGACATCACATTTTGGCCACGAACTTGCTCAGGGCAGTTGCTTCTTGATTTTGAAACATTGGGACCTAAAAATTTTCAAAACAAAGATGAACCATTTGCTCCGATTGTAAACCGGGGAAAATAGTCAGAGGGTAATGCTACAACACTGGTTTTCCAAAACTATGGAGAATGGAGACACTGTTTAGAGAGCATGGTTACTGTACTCAAATCTCTCTATTGTTTCTGCTGTTGCCTCTTCCTGAAGACAGAACAACGCAAATCAAGTCTAGCAAGAAATCCAGGATTTCAAAATTTCTGGAAGCTTAATTCAAAAATGCCTGAACATGAACTACCAAAGAGCTTTCAAGGAATGGAAAATGTTGGAATTTTATTAAAATTTTATTTTGACTATTAATATCAGTAACTGATATTAATGGTCAAAATAAAACGCATTTGCAAACTATGCCAACATGAGAAATTAGCGATTATGACATTTCCAGATCCAAAAAATCTTTTAAACCAAAAATCCAAAATTTTAAGTCCTTGCCTTCTTATCAGAAAATGATTAAGTGAATATGAAGACGGATAAAAAGAATCCAATTTAAAACCCCACTGTTATTTTTAAGATACGTTTGCCTCGCCATCATTCCTTACATTTACTTTTCTTCTTTTCTGTACATTTACAATACACTTGCATTCCTTCTTTTTCTTCTCCATGCCCACTTCCTTTCTTTTACACTCAACGTCATGTTTTTCAACCGTCATGCGCCTATTTATTTTTGAAAAATAATAATGTAGCGTTCTTAGTGGGTTTTAAAAAAAATAAAGCGTTAAGGTGGTCATTTGAAAAATATTGCCTGATGACACCGTGAGATGGAAACCGAGGTCGCATATTCAATAGACATCTTGATTTTTAAATTTAAAAGCTCTACATGTTATTTTTTACTTTTATTTATTTATTTTCACACGTGTATTGAGCACTTTTCAATATCAGTTTCCTGACCTGATTCAACTGTGACCATTAGCCTTTTATATATATATATATATATATATATATATATATATGTATGTGTGTGTGTGTGTGTGTATGAATGTATGTATTTTTTACAGCAAAAAACAAAACAAAAATTACCTAAACATAGAGTATAGTAATATTACTAGGATCCACCCGGATTATATAACAACGGATCGATTACCTATCCTGTGTGTATATTTTTGCTTATATATGTGTGTGTGTATATATATATGTATGTGTGTATGTATGTATCTGCCATATATGGTCTGATGTTCCTGCTGTTCAACTCGAGGTCCTAGACAAAATCCAGAGATGGAACGTGGTTGGTCCTGATCTGGCATTCCGTTTGCAGTCGCTATCTCACAGATGTGATGTGGCTTCCTTCTACCTTTTCTACAGGTACTTTCATGGCAAATGCTTTGATGGGCTACTTTCACTGGTTCCCAAATGGGATGAATTTAAGCATACTGCTAGGTTGGCATCTCGGTCCCAGCCTTTCACTGTTGAAAATGCTAAATGTAGCCATCTCTTCTACTCCAACAGTTTCTTATCTCGCACCTCCCGTCAGTGGAACTCCCGTCCTATCACTTGCTTCCCTGATAAATATAATCTTCAAATATTCAAATGTAATGTTTTTATATATACACAGACATGACAGAATTGAATAGACGCTCACAGAAACCATTTATTTTATTAAACAAGTAATTTATACAAATGAAGTAATTATAAATGTTCATAAATTTAATAACTAATACTTTGTTGACATCCCTTTTGCTTTTCTTAATGCAAGGACCCTTCTAGGCATGCTAGCGATGAGTTCACGAATATCATCTTGAGGGATTTCTTGCCATGTTTCACGCTATAATCCTAAAAGTTTGGGCTTAGAAGATGGCTTCCTGTTCTTTTTGTGGAGTTTTCGATCTAATATGCCCCAAAGGTGTTCAATAGGGTTAATATCCGGCGTCTGACTTGGCCATGGAAGTTTATTGATCCCATTTTGTCTCAACCAATGTTGCGATGCTTGAGCAGTGTGACATGGAGCTCCATCTTCCATAAATAGGGAGTCAACTTTGCTCATTCTACTACTTGAGAATATTGGAAGGAGCCCTTTCTTTAATATAGAAACATATTTGGTTGAATTAATGTTTCCTTCACACTCCACAAGCTCTGATCGACCATCACTGCAAATTGCACCCCATACCATTACTGAAGGGCCCTCATGTTTCACCGTTGGCTGCAGTCTTTTAAAATCAAACTCTTGACTACAGAGTCTCCATACCCATACTCTTCCACTGTCGGAAAATAATGCGAATCTTGACTCATCAGAGAAAATGACAGTGGTCCAAAAGGTCACAGGTCTCTCCACCATCTCATGTGCCCAATCCTTTCTGCGTTTGATATTGGCTGGACGGAGAAGTGGTTTCCTTCTCGCAACTCTGCCATAGTAGCCCAGCTTGTGAAGATACCTGACAGCTGTTCTGGGACTGACATCAACTTGTATTGCTATGTTAGAGGCCTTGCAACGTGGATCCTGTTCAACATTTCTTTCGACAAGATGCATGGTTCTTTCAGAGGGCCCAGGGCGGTCTGGATGAGGTTTTGTGCACTTCTTGCCCTCTCTGGTGAATTGTACGATCACTCTATTAACAGTAGAAAGGGGTATTGAAACATTTTCAGATATTTTTCTTTGACTAAGACCACCTTCATATTGGCCCACGATACGTCCTCGCTGAAATTCGGATAGGTCTGATGCTCCTTTGGTTCGTGGCATGTTCCAGTATTGTTATCTGCAATTTTAATCAAATATTCTAAGTTAATTTATCTTGGTTATTAAAAAAAAATCAGAAATAAAATTTATCTTGGTGTCTATTCAATTCTGTCATGTCTGTGTATATATATATATACATCCATATATATACATATGTATATATATAAGAAAAAGAATACAGATGAATTTGGCTAGATTGAAACAAAAATATTGTTTAAAAAAAAAATTGAAACTACTTGTGCCTCTTATTTCATGTGCATGCGTAGACGTGGCAACATTATGAAAGCCTGTTCAATGAAATCGTAACGGAGGAAATGCGTCAAAGAAATTTTCCAGTTTGTCATATTTATATATATATATATATATATTTACAAATTTAACGGTCCAAAGATGAAGAGAAGTCAAAGTTACTTCCCTTTGACCGTAAATATTCATATCTGAATTGTGTCACTGATATCGCAACATTAAAATAATTTTCATATATATTGTAGAAATTATCTACTTCCGGATTCTTCTTCAGACACGTGGAGCGAATATAGAATTCTACAGATCGACCAATAGGAATAAGACAACACAATGATTTGATTAACTAATCTTTTAATAATAACATAAAAAA
This sequence comes from Acanthosepion esculentum, assembly GCA_964036315.1. Lineage (NCBI taxonomy): Eukaryota > Metazoa > Mollusca > Cephalopoda > Sepiida > Sepiidae > Acanthosepion > Acanthosepion esculentum. Next base: position 97,674,249 of record OZ038478.1, read on the forward strand.
TGAAGAAACAAGACTTGAAAAAAATGATCAGAGTAAAAATTAAAATACCATCACAGCATTTTACCAATGCTGAATGAGTAAATATGGTAGATCAGTTTGGGAAGCTTTAATATTTTTGTGTAATGGTGCATGCACTGAACACTTTGATAATCTGTGTATATGTATGTTGGAAAACTATGGGGCAGGGATGGACGAACTTATCTGTTTATGAGTTCTTTTTTTTTCCCTAATTAGTTCTCTCTCAGAACGATCTTTCCCATTCTTTCCTTCTTCCAACATTTAACTTATGCTTTTGCACGGGAGCTCTTATTTCTTTCCACTTGATTCCATTCGTGAATTTATCTGTGGTTTTTGCATGGAAGATTTCTTGTCTTGAATTAATTGGAGCTGGAGTTGCATGTAGGAGATGAAATCTAAATGTTTTTATTCGATTGTCATGGGAAGAGATCATATCTTCTCCGTTTTGCCATACTTCGGCTTTTTTTATGGCCAGGATACATCTTATTTTAGATTTCTTGTTCTGCTATATTTTCTTGGGTTGACTGTGACGATATCTGCTTTCGCTCAATTCATATCTGCAACTCACTGTACTTTTTCTTCATGGACGCTCAACTTTGCCGCTGAAACTTTGTGTATTGATTGGCTGCTGAAGAAGGCCAATCAGTGCTACTTGAAATTATTCAAACTTTCATATTGTGGTTCATCAGCTCATGCCAACTGCTGCTGAATGTTGCAGTCATAGGTGTTTGCCCACTGCTACTATGAGAAAGAAAGGGTGTAATGATGTAGGTGATGCTTTTTGTAGGCACCCGTCACAAATATATATATATAAGGCTGCAAGCATAAACAGCTGGTTTCCAACAAAGTGCTAATTGATCCCCATTTTCATCTATTTATTAATTTTCTTCCCCTTTGATCAAGTGGGTTGCCTCTGAACAAGACTTCAGACTATCTTCCAGCCATTAAAAAAAGACTTCTTGACTCCAATAATATCATTTAGGGCCCACTTCATGTGTGTTCAGCTGGTCATTAAGGGAATCCATTGTACAAAACTGTCCACATTTGCATGTGTTTTTCGCTGCCCACTTCTCATATTACACGTATTTCCTCATGCTGACTGTGCCACTCAAAACCACTTGATTCCTTCCAAGCATGTTCAGTATAAGTATTATTAGCTAACATTTCATTAGCACTGTTACCAATCTTCTCACAAACCTTGATCTGCTGCTTCAGATTCCTTTCACTTATATTTTGCCAACAGCATAATAATATGAACACATACAACTTCCTCTTCTGCTCAGCAATAGATGGCTCATCTGGTCTGTGTCTTAAGGTGTTAGTTGAAACATGTCTTGACATGTTTGTCAGATTCATTACCTCAGTCACATGCAATCATAATTCTTTAATTAAATTGTCACGCTTCATATTTACCTTTTAGAGAGGGTGCAGACTGAGAATCTGAGGCAAATGTCTTAGGTCACCACTGAATAGGGAAAATGAATCAGAATAGTCAGAGGCTCCTAGACCTCTGTTACTATCACAATCTCCTGACATATCTACTTCCAGAATAAGACATGCCATGTAAGATCCTGGAGGTCTGCAATTTCAAAACATTGTTCTTACCTGGAACCATGTCTCCTTAAACAACATCTTTAACACTAGAGCTTACTACATTGCTGACTGTAACACTAATCATTCTCTAATTGCTTCAATGTGAAAGTAAACCAAAAGTAGGTCTACCTTTCTTAGAAAAAAAATGTCAGACAAGCATCAACACCAAAATCCAAGAGTTCAGAAACCAGCTTGAGGAGGCTCTGAGCAGTAACCAAATGCGTTGGGTAGAAGATAAATTGAGCTACCTTTGGAACACTATCTACAGTGCTGCAGTTATAACTTATGACAAGGAGTGCAGGAATGCAGATTGCTTTAAGACCAACATTTGTGTTAGTGCCAGTCATCAATGCTAAGCATAACATATTAATTAAATACAAGTGTGGCCCAAGTCAGTAAAACCTGCAAGCACTGAAAGTTGCTCACAGCCCAACATATTGTGTATCACTGTGCAAGCAAATATTGGCTCAAACTGTCAGACAATATCCAGCAGGTATTGGACACCAGCAGCATCAGAAGAGCATGTACAAAGGCATCGAATAATCAACAAAGAAGCTTGTGCTCCTGAAACCAAAGACAGAGAGAATGACTGCAAAGATAAGCAAATGAGATAATGAGTTGAACACTACTTCTTGAAGCTCTATTCCAGAGGAAACTGTCACTCAAGAAGTGCTTGACAATATTGAGGACCTGCCTGTTCTGGAAGAGCAGGACTCTAAACCTAGTGTGGTTGAAGTCCTTGCTGATTGCAACTATGTAGAAACCCAGTTGACATGATTTTGTCTGTACATAACTGCACATTGAGAATAGTATATGTCATTTTACATCCTCTTTATTGATCTCAGAAAAGCATTTGATTTTGAGGGTAGAGTATGCTGCAGTTGCTAAAGAAGATTGGTTGTTCAGTATTGCCACCCCTTAGCACAGAGACATGCAAGATGTGGTCAGCTGTGAAGAAGAAACCTAACAATTCAGAGTATCCTAAAACAATTGTTTCTCTGACTCAATTCTTTAACTATTTTTATACTTCATTGATGAGTATTTTGTCAAAGTTTAAATCAATTTCTGATTGTTCTATAGATTAATTTTATCAACTTTCTGTTCAATAAGAAATAATAATTGATTCCAAGTATTTAGTATAGTCGTTAATTAGCTAATTATTTGATATCACAAGTTTCTTGCTGAAGATTTTTTCAATAATTGTAGGTTAATAGTAAAAGATACTTGCCTCTAGTTAGGGATGCAAGCTGTATAGTTGCTCAACCTATAGTCGGGATAGCCTTGGTTCTTACCAAAATATACCTAAAGCATATCAATACTAGGAGAGAGAAATTAAATTTTAATGAATAGCCAATAATACGTGGTATGATGCTCTAAAATTTTATCTTTATTAATAAAATATATTTTCAGAAATTAGGTTTTTGGTTGCATCTAACTTTTTAGTCTTAAAACAATGTCAAATCATTTTTCATTTATATTTTGTATGTTAGTTTACAATATACCCACAAAATTGTGATAAATTAATTTTATTAATCAGTCTATAGAATGTCATTCAAAAATTGAATGAATTAATGACACAGACATAAAAATCTTGTTAGTTTAAAATTTTTCTTTATATCTAATCCCTTTTGTAAAAAACATAATCCCATGTTTATATAATTTGTTTCACAAATGAATTTTAATATTTATTGTGTAAGTGGACAAAAAAATTGGGATGTACTTCACAACTTTATGAATAAATTTAAATAATTTTCTTTCTCATTTTGTCAAAGGACCCCAAAGATGTCAAAAATGTCTAAGTTAAATCTAAAATATGACTGATGAAGTTATATACAACCCATCAACATTTAAATTAAAGTCTTCATGTCATGTATGTATATAAGTTTAAGAATAAAAAAAATCAAGATAAAAAAGTTTATAATTCCTAGGAACAGAGTGTATACAATATTTAAAAAACTAAAATGCCATGAAACAAATTGCATGATTCAGGTTGGTTCATATAATTATTTCCTCTTTTTTTAAAAAAATGAATTTTTGGTTTGAGATTTATCTACACAAATCTTGCGTAGAGTTCCACTTTATGGTGTTTTTTTAAAAAGTGATCCATTTTACAGATACAGGAAAGCAAAATTACAGAATATAATTAATACAGACAAAATGGGTTTGACAAATAGAGTTGTTAAATATTAAAAAAATATTGATATTCTTAAAGTTGGATCTGTATCACTTGGTCCTGTAATTTTTATTAAGGCAATATTAGCATTTTCAGTGCCATACTTCAAATGGATTAATCTCATTTTCTACAATTTTGTCATTAAGTATAAAGAGAAACATGACCAGAGAAGAAACAAAAAAGTGACATAAATGCTTTTAAAATATTTATAAATGAATACATTGATATTTGATAAAATGACAGTTTTGATTGTACTCTTTTTTGTTTAAGCAAAGCTGAAATTTGACATTCATTCTGTTTAAATTATCTCCGAGTCAGAGATCATCACTTGTCTGCTGCAATGTTTTGTTTCAATTTTATTGTAAATATACATTTATAATCTAAAACCAATGTCTGAGAAGTTGAAAAAAATAATGCAGAGATCACAGCAGCCAATTTCCATTCATTCAGTTTTTTACATTCTTACAGAACAACACCTGAAATAGATTAGTTAACCTACTGAAACATTAAGAAATTCCTCTTCATTTTAGGATGAACATCTGACAAAATGTCACCAAACTCCTTCATTATCTACACTAAAATTAATATACATTCATTCAAACAGTCCATTCAAATCACATTTTATGTTTAAAATGACAAGAAGAAAATCTTTCTCTTTAAAGAAAAGAGTAAGTTAGATAGATAAGACTTCACGATGCCTTGAGTTATTAGTTGGAAGAGGGTGACATGGGAGCACCAATGACATCAAATACACTGGGAACCTCAGAAGTTTTTTGAGTTTTTATAGTCTTTGTTGGGGTAACTGAAAGGGAGGACTTTGTATGAGTTTTCAAATGGACACTGAGATTTCCTGAGACAGAGAAAGCCTTGTTACAGTAACTACACTTAAAAGGACGCTCACCTGTATGAATTCGCAGATGGACATTCAAATTTCCATAAGTGGTAAATGCCTTATGGCAAATTTCACACTGGTAGGGTTTCTCATCTGTATGTGAGCGCAAGTGTACTGTAAGGTTACCTGATGTTGTAAAGGCCTTAGGACATAGAGAACACTGAAATGGCCTTTCACCAGTGTGGGTACGCCGATGGGCAACTAAACTACTTGAGGTAGTAAATGTATCTCCACAGAGATCACACTGATATGGGCGGACACCTGAGTGTATTCTTTGGTGAACATTCAAGGCTCCAGATGTTCGGAATAGCTTATGACAAATGTTACATTGATAGGGCCTTTCTCCAGTGTGAATGCGTTGGTGCCGTTGTAATTTAGTTGCCTCTGTGAAAGATTTGTTGCACATGGTGCAATGAAATGGGCGGGAGTTGGGATGCATCTGCAAATGCTTGTTTAACTTTCTGATAGATGGAAACATTGTTGTGCAGATGTCACATTTGAAAATCTTGCCCCCAGTATGGAGAAGTTTATGCTCCTGCAGGTCAGAAAGTTTTCGGAACAGCTGTTGGCAGAATTTACATTTTCTCAGACCATTTGTATCAACTTTGTCTTCTTCATCTTCCACCTCCTCTTCTTCTTCTATCTCTTCTCCACCATTTTGTCCTTCCTGCTCCTCTTCTTCACCCATGATATTTGTGTTTACGTGATGTACAGATGTCCGGTGCTTTTGCAACTTTTCCTCATTGTTAAATGTCTTGTTGCATTCTTGGCAGGAGAGGATTGTATTTCCACTATGAAGTTGCATATGCTTTCCAAGTTTAGCAGATTCGTCAAAAGTACAGTAGCATATTGTACATTTGAATGGGTTTTCAAAATTGTGCATCCTTATGTGCGAGTTAAGCTTGCTCATTTCGGTGAAGGCTTCTTCACACTGATTGCACCTGTAAACTTTGGTTTTAATGTGGTGATCCTGTTCACGGTTCTTGTTTAGTTGGTTAATTTTTGGTAAAGTTTTTGAGCAGACTTCATAAGAATTCTCGTTTTGGTTTTGACAGTGTGTTTTCTGGTGTTGTAGGAGGATAAAATTGTGCTTGAATGATTTGTGACAATCTTTACATTCAAAGTCTTTGCCCATAGTTTTTGAAATGGGTCAAATTGTAAATTTGTAATCAGCAAACTTCCTTTTGTTCTTGTTGCTTTCTCCCTCTTTTGATAATATAAATATTGGATAAATATCTAAAAATAGAAAAAGAAAATATATTAGTAATACTTAGCATATGAAGTTTATCAAAGCATTTATATCTATTCTAGATAAAATAGTTTTAATAACAATAATAAAAAAGTTTTTGTTCTAAATACAAGGTCAATTTGCCAGTATGGTTATTTATGTAAGTACACTTGTCAGAATCATTCCAATAAACACAGTTCTAAGTAAATCTAGAATGAGTGTGAGGTACCAAGAGGAATACTTTGAACCATACACATATATATACAGTGTATTTTGGAAGCAAATTCTTTTGTTTGCATATTACATTAAAGACCATGGAAATATTTTTTTAAAAGATGTTATAAATATATTTCCCAATATTGTTGCCCCAAACACTTTCAGCCAGTTTAGCCATCTTCAGGCAGTAAGGTTGTTTTCAACCAGATTAAATCTTTGCTTGCTCTGCATTTACTTTTGATAGTTTTAATTGTATTATTCTTTAAAAGAAATCTTTCTGTAGTCTTTAATGAAATATGCAATGTATATAAGTCAATTTATTTTTCCTGAACTCCCTATCCCTTGGAAAAAAAAAGCACAAGTTCACTTAGCATAAGGAATAGTAAGATTGTATACACACAATTTTCAGACCAAGTATCCCTACTTCTTTTATGAAGTCTATGTGGAGGCTTAAGGAGAGCGGAGGAAGGAAGAAACCCATCCTCCTCTGTCCGTTTGTTTAGGACTGATGCATTAGGTTTATATAGTCATGATCTTTAGTCTACTTATTTTATTTATTTATTTGTGTATATTTTTACTTCAGTTCTAAATGTTTTGATGTTCGAAGCTGGTGTTGTTTTTCTTATTTCCCATGTTATTTTTGGTGTATTTTGGTGTCCTATATAAGCTTGCACCATTTGCATATCTTTTGTTGATAAATGATGCTTTGTGTAAGTAGCTTCTATTTCCAGAGACCTCTTATTCCTATATATATTTTTTCTGGGTTTTCCTTTGATCTTACTGTAGCTTAGTATATTTCATTAGTGAGTATTCAGTGAGTATCCATATTTTGTTCTGAAGTTACAGGTAGCTGTAGTGGGTATTTGTAATGTGCTAATGGTTTACCCTGTTGTGTTTTTTTTTTAATGATTTATAGCATGTTTTTGGGGTACAGATGGCTAAGTTTCAGGGTATTTCTATTGAATATTTTACCTATATTTGTTTTTATATTTTATTATATGGTTGGTTGAACCATATGATGTTTCTATTTCTGTTGGGTATTTTGTTCAGTTAGGTGAAAATGTAAGTTTTGCCGAAAAAAATTCTTATATATATAGGTAATATCAAATGGACATTATAAATTTACTAATTTAAAGATATGATCCCATCGCTACACAGGAATTACCATGTTTCAAAAACATGTTTTTAAAACTTTAAATTTAATTATAGAATGAAATTAAGATCCCTAGTACTGTTTCATTTTCAACCAAATTTTTGAATAACTTATTTTGAAATTTATTGAGTTTATAAGCACATACATTCTTGATATTAGTTGCTAACGTTACAGGAAATTCAATCATTTTGATAAGGGGTGGTAGGGAATTCATTTTCATAGACAACCTATCAAAATATGAGTTACTTTCAAAATCAGGTTAAGATAGGGTTGGGGTGCCTGTTCAACAAATGATGACATCGGTTTTTTGCATGTTGTCTGGGTTTTTTTGCAATGACAAAAATTTTTTGGCATTTTTATTTTGCCATTTAATTTATAATTGTGTACACAAAGATTTTTTTCAAAAGGGTCGTTTGAATGAGTACATCGTATTTTTAATATTCAAAATCTATTCGTACAATTTTAAATTATTATACCTAATTCTAATTACTAATAAAATGTTTTTTTAAAGAAACATGTATATTAGAATTACTTTTTTTATTTAAAAATTATTATTCAAAAATCAAGTATAAATATGTATGTTTCATTTTTCATCTTTTTTTCCCCCATTTAATCATTATTTAAGGAAAATCTTTGACAGTGTCTGCAAAAAATATTTCATTTCTTTAAGTAAATTTTTATTTTTCACAGACATAATAATGTATAATTTCTCATGTATGCACAAAGGACCTGGGTCATTTAATGACCTACAAACTCTAGCTTTTCTTATTAATTTCCATTGTACAGTAGATGTTTTATTGGTTTCCTTTAAGTGCCAGAAATATTTAGATAGGGGCGTCTGATTTTGGTATTTACTTATTTTAAAAGAACTTTGATGCTGCATCCAATGCATTTTGAATTCATGTCTTGTGCATCCAATGTAGACTTTTACTTTGTCTGGATCCTCAATAGATGAGATATTGCATTAGTACACTAATGATTCAGTGTGACATTTATTATTAAGAGGACAGTTTTGAGGATTTCTACAGTTACATAATTTTACTTCATCTTCATTTCTTTTATACTCTCTAAATGTTTTTGATTTTGGTCTAAATGTTTACTCAAGATATTAGCATTATGTTTCTTTATAATCATTTCTAAGTTTTCAGTCTAATTATAACTTAATTTTAGGGTATTTTTATTAAAAATTGTACTGAGCTTACTGTCTCTAGGAAAATGTTTAACAATTAATGCAAGGAATTTTTGTCCTAATTTATTTTTTACCATTTGGTTGTATGAAGCTGTACACCAAATGATTTTTCTTCTGTTTTTTTCTATGGTTTCCACTTTCATTTTTATATAATTGAGTTTTGGACATTTGCAGCCACTATTCTTCAGAGCTTTATTATAGAAATTACTATGTTCATAGAAAATTTTCTCATTTGCTGAATTTGTACTTCTCTTTTTGATAGATAAAAATATGTTTAATTATAGATGGAGAATGATTAGACTTAGGGTGTATATACAAGGGATTAGTATTGGGTATGTATATATTATTCATTAAATCTAATGTTATATCAAGGAAGTTTACCTTTTTCAATTTAGTACTTACAGTAATTTTCAAGGTCAGGCATTTAAATTCCCTGTATAATAGTTTTCTAATTTTATCAATTTTAAAGTTTGTAGAATTCTTTATGACCATAAGCCCATCATCTCTGTACAATCCAATGTCAGTTATACAAATTTTGTTATATGCTGTAAGATTGTATAATATAAAAAGACCTATAAAGTCAGAAGACTCTGCAAAATCCAATGATCCCATTGTGATGTTGAAGTGGTCATTAGAGTTTTTAATCCATTGCTTACCCTTATGTATGATTACCGATTTTTTCGCATTTATAATAATGCTTTTCTCTTCTGCTACGTCTGAGTATTGAGTAGTAAAATCCATAGCATTCATAAAAAGTTCCTTTGATATCGATTAATAGTAATTCAATATCAAACTGTATTAGGTGTACAATTTGTTTTCTCTTTGATATTAGTAAACCAATTAGTTATACTTCTTTGGTATTAATCAAAGGTTTCAATGCTAGGTAATCCTTAATTTGTTGGTAGAGCCTTTCTAGGATTTTCTTACTAATTCTGATGATTTCAGGTCTTGTTGGGTTGATAATCCTTGTAGTGGGATTAGCCTCGAAATCAGGTTTGTGATCCTTTATGGTTATGTAGCACTCTTTTTTGGTAAGTTTACTTACCCTATCACTAATCTTCAGTTTATCTATGATTTTTTTTACTGCTAATATTAATGTTTTCCACTATATTGACGTAATTATTATTTGCTTTTTTATAGTTCTTATTTAAATCTTTATTAATTAGGTTGTTGTAGTTCATTGCTGTTATAATCAAATGGATAAATATAGGTAAATGCACAAGTAAGCATTCATATTCAAGTATATAAGAAAAAACAATGCTCAATGTTAAATAACAGAACTATTTAAATCAATAAATGTTCAATGTTCTCATTGATTGACTCTAGAGTTTTGTGTCAAATCATTTGTCAGTGTTAGATGTTTGATAAATAGATATTTTTTGTTTAAAAGTTGTTAAATTTATGGGGGACAAAATGCTCAACATTGGAGATTGTATTTGTAGATATAATGTGTGCATAAAAATCAGTAGTGCATTGTGACTGGCAATTTCATTAACTGATGATCAGACTGTCTGATGAGCACTTTATGTGTGAAATTGTCAGTCACCATGAAGTCTTTTTATATTTATGTAAATCAATTTATCAAGATACATAATAAATCTTGACATAGCATCATAAATGGAATATTAGAATCAGAATTTTAGCAAAATAAAGAAACTTCAAAGTTTAATTTGAAGATATTAAAAACCTTTCAAATGGAAAAAACAGCAATAGTTGCACAAAGTTTTTTGATTTTACTTTTTTTGCTAAAACCATTTTGACTATTACCCAACAAAAATAGATTCAACATTATTTTTTATTTAAATTTTTAAAGCTTTATGTACTTTATCTAATATTAAACTAGTTGATATTCAGTGTAGAATTTAATGCAGTGGAACAATTACATTGAATCAATTGCTGCATCTACTGCAAGGACAGTTGGTTCTCTGTGTCACACCAGGTTTTTTCTCATCTGAGTCCATCCTTCACATTTACAAATCTACCATTGGTCAGAATTTTAGCAAAATAAAGAAACCATTATCGACAAAATCCAAAGATGAATATTCAATGCAATCGATCCTGACTTGGGGCCTCGAATCCAGTTACTTTCTCACCAACATAATGTGGCTTCCCTCTGTCTTTTCTATAAATATTTTCATGGCATCTCACTGGTGCCCTGATTGCATGAATATAAGCGTGCTACAAAGTTGGCATCTCAAACCGGCCCTTTTACTGTCGAAACAGTTAAATGTAACCGCCTCTTCTACGACAACAGCTTCTTCTCTCGCACTTCCAGACAACGGAATTCCCTTCCTCTTACCTGATAACTATAATCTTCAAAAATTTAAATGTAATGCCAATCAACATCTTCTGTTTCCTTGATCCCCATTCTTCTTCTTATCCTTTCCTCATAAGTCTTTTCCCTTACTTACACTCTCTGTAGCTCCTTGTGTACTAGTGGCACTCCTGCCTTGCTTGGGGTGAATTGCTTAAAGAAAATAATAAAAAAAAAAATTATATTCATCCAAGTAAGAGGAGAGGATCTCTGATAATGGTGGAACTCATCTAAAACAAAAAAAAAATGACTGAAAAATGACTGAATTAAAAAGTATTATGGAGCTAAATTATGCTTTCTATTATAAAAATGTAAAATAATTTTCTTTGACAAGATTAATTTTTATTTACTCTGAATTTAGAAAATTGTATCTCTAATTTCAGCAATCATTTACCAATTGTATCCAGAAAAGTTTAATGTTTTTCCTTACCTTACTGACAGAAATATTTAGTTTGTTAGTGCAGAAAATGACTAAAGCAATACAAAAGGGTGAAGTAGTAGCAATCAGTGGATAATGAAAAGCCACAACCTTGCCTACATAGACCAGATTTAAATGCAATCAACACTATAACCATGATTATTATTTTTTCCTTGAGGAAAGAAAAAGGGATTTTTTTATCTTAAAATATCCACCTGAAGAACAACTGATAAATGGACCAGCCAAAACCTTATATATGAAGTAAGGTTCAGTTTAAATAATAATTCGAATTTTAAAAGAAAATCTATAAAAAAATGGAAAACATTTTTCATATGTGTTTAATGAAATATGCTTTATTTCACAAGAAAAAAAATGTTGGTGGTTAAATCCCTTTCTTTTTATTTCTACAATGTAAATAATGAATACAAATAATATTTTTATATTATTTGATTTAAATTAAATAAGTAATTTTTTACATTTTTGCAATGGTGTTCAAGTTAATTATGTGACTCTTGTAAGTTAAACATTGAGGCCAAATGATACAAATCCTTGTCAGTATAAAATGCTTGAACAAGTTACCATATGTAAGATGTATGATTTACTTGTATTTGTCAAATGCACTTTACACAAAAAATGTGAATATAAAAATGTCATGAGACCTATATAAGAGAGAGAGAAAAAATAATATAGCATATAAAACCTAATGATTGACCCAAACAAAAGTCGATCAATAAGTTTGTAGTCTGGTTCATAGCAGAAGTTTAATGTGAAACCGACTGTAATGTTTGATCTACATGATTAATATTCTCCACCGAGTTAAGTTCATGGACAAGGAATGAAACTATGTCAAAAAATATTTGTGATGTAAAATAAATGCTTAATGTCATCATTAGGACTTATTGAGCTACTTATAGTTGCTTTATTATACATCATGGTTGTATAAGTATGAAGCATGAAAAAGTGGTAGGTGAAAATAAAATAAAAAAGATATGCATGTGCAGAGAAAATACTCAAATAAATGAAATTATTTATAGTTTTGAGAAGAAAAAAATTTACTTTGAACTTAAGAGATATAATGAACTGACATGTTTTATTAGTAATTGTCAATTTTATATCGAAATAGATCATTTGTATAAATATTAAGTAAATATGAGCATCAGAAGAATATTAAATAAATATTTTGCAAATGTCGAAATACTTCTTTCCCTCTATTATATAGTTTGTTCATGCTAAGATGCCTATTTAAATGAAACATAAAATAAAATACACTTATTCACATCCTTATTTTTTTTAAAGTTGTTTGTACAGACTATATTTGAAAAGTTTTTTGTTTACAGACACATCTGTTTTATTCACATGAAAAACTTTAAAAGTAATTTAGAAAGTACAGAATAAATATTTGGTGAATAAAGCAAACTCTTCTTAACAACATCAATACTTCAGAAATTTAACTTAAATGAATTGTACAAATATTCATTTTCAATGAAAATACCAGTCTATATAGGCAAGTACAACATATGGTGAAAGTCATAAGAAAATATTAGACTGAAATATTGATTCATATTTCTTGGAATATCTACATAAGAGGTCAGATGAAGATTCTTAGTATTGTTTTTTAGTACATCAGACAATTTCTTCCTAACAGATCAGGGATACTTTCTTTGTTATTGGTTCCATTTTAACCTAGATGGGCAAGAACATGTAATTAAAAAAACTCTCAGCTCAATCTCTTCCCAAAATCTGACCAAACATGTTTTGTTTTTAAGGATTACTTGGTCAGGCTGAAAAATTTAATGCCACTTCATAATATAAATTTCTAGCATCTACTATTTTATAATAATAGTAAAGATACCTCATATTTAGAAAACTTGGAAGAGACAAGTAGCCACATTTATACAGGTAGTGCTTGAGATATGACTACTGCAAGTTACAATAACCTGCAATCACAACTAACAAGTGATGACAAAAGATATGTACTAAGAATGTTATATTGATAGGGAGACTGCATAATGTCAATAAAAACCCAGAACACTAATTTTAAATGACACTACTACTCACTACAGAAGGGTTTTAACTTGTGTCAGAATTGAATAAGGTGACTGGAATTCGAAAGACATCCTGCATTTCAAATGTTGATAGATACAAACAATACAAAAATAAATCCTTAACATTGCATATAGAAAAAAATGTTATCTTGCTGTGACCTGTGTACGTTAAGTGTTAGCAGAAGTAATTATAATTATTGGCAACCAGGATTTGGAGGCAGTAACAGGAAATGACCCATCACTTTATAAAAGTTAATGGCCAGGAGTAGGAAGTGAGTGATTACTCCACTCTGCAACCCTTTAGACCAGGTATGCATCAGTTGACAGCAGTTTTAGTCAATCAATAAGCAAAGCATTAACTTCAAGCAAGAAATATAATTATGTTGAAGCTGTAAATAATGAAGAATGTGCCAATAAATAAGATTTTTTAGACAGACCACACCTAAAAAGTAATCAAGACTATTCAATGATGAAAAATATTCATTTAAAATATTAATATAAATTGATCATTTAATTTATTTCCTATCAAGAAATTTACATTCATAATAAAACCAGACACACACAAGAATTATTTAAGGTATTTTAAATTTTAACAATATATTTTATTTTCACTGTTAATAGTATAGGAAAGTGACAAAAAGTTGTAAGAAATAATGTAGATGTGCAAGAAAAATATTTGTTCCAATTTTTATTAACATTAAAAACTATCATGTTCAAAATTACCAGCAAAAACAGATTCATTGCTCAATTTTAAATTTTGAGTACAGATGTGTATGTAAGTACACATGAAGTAAAATGCTATGGTTACTATAATAATCTGCTTTTTGCTATGACTACTGCCATTTAACCTGATAGTTGAAAATTTTAAACAAAATATGTATATGAATATATGTATTTCCAACCTTAAAAACTTTTTATTCAAAATATTATTTTTTAGCAACTTGATTTATATGAAAAATGATCATGCAAATACCTTGGAAAAGGTACGATTCCATCCAGATATCAGTTGAATAGCTGGACAGACTGGCTCTTATAGCCTTGGTTGGCAACCAGTCTACTGCAGAAAGAAATGGCAACCTACTACAAGAAAATCTTCTGCCTAGTCAGTCATGAATCAAAAGAGACATGATTGCTCAAGCATGTATCACATGACACTTAACTGACTGACCCACAGATTGCATAGTTTTACATATACTGGCATATATTTATAAATCCAAACAATCATCGAGTGTACTAGTAAATAAACCTGTGGAGCACTTTCCACAGAGCAATAATAAACAAGCTAAAACTCAATTGCATTTTTCACAGGATGCTCCACCACTGTAGCCATGGGGCAAACAATATTTAGTAAGTATACAATTAGCTAATCGTTTTATTAGATATGCTTATCTGTTAGACAACTATGTGGTGGCTTAATACTGTATTAAAATTTATAAAATGAAAAAATAACAACTTTTTTTTTCTATAACTAAGAACAATGACGAACATTCATCTTATTTTTGTGATAGTTAAAATAACTTTACAAATATGAAAATTCAGTAGACCATTGCAATTTGTAATGGCTCTCATTTACACAATTATATGAAAAAGATATATTTGTATCAATTTATATATACTCAGGAAAACATAGATTTATATACAAAATGATATTTATATATAGGAGACAAAAAATAAAACATTGTTATGAGTAAATTGTATGTAAATCCACCCCTTGGCTGACCCAACAAGAATCCATCTGGCTTCCCTCCCTCAACCTCATAACAGGAAACTGATAAAAGGTAGCAGAAAGTACAGTTATTAACAGGTCTGATTTAGGGCTAAACACAAGGACTTAACATCGCACCAAGATTCCAGTAACTTGAAAGTTGTAATTATTTCATACCACATGCTTATAGAAAATTACATTTTTGTTGGTGTGCCTTTGTCAAGACAGCGACACACTTTTACTTAATATGGACAATGTGACCTAAAAATTATCAATCTCTATTTTGTTAAATATAAGAAGAGGGATTTATTAGAAAATCAGTAGAACTTAAGATATTAATTTTATGCATAATTAAACCTGTCTGGGAAGGGAGAAATAAAAATACTCACAAATCATTTTTTATTATTTCAAGATATTATTTTGCTTATTTATATTCAGAATTTAGGCTAGATAATGTGAAAATAGTTAACCCATTTTATTTCTTGTATATACATTCCTTACACAAGCATACTCTGTGTTCCTTCCTATCCAAATAGTATCGTCACTTAAAATAATATTTTTTTAACTGAAAACTTTCAAGATGACTAATTGTTTTATTTCAGTTTTCACTTTAAGGCTTTGGAATAATTACTAACAGCTGATCTGTGTTAAAAGGTGACATATCAAGAAGAAAGACTAGATAGAGCAAAAGATTGCTTGATTGGTGCTGAATGGATAGCAACACAGTAGGAAAATATTGGGTTTCTTTTTTCTCAATAAATTAAATGTCCCATCAACTTATGTTTCATTTGACTTCAGTTTTACAGACACACCACTCATTAGGGTCAGATAAATCTATTGAATTATTACCAGATATCATATTTATACTATATAAGAAATACTGATCAGTCTCCAAGCAAATTTTAAATTAGTAATATGCTAGTATCAGTTAAAAATGTGTCATTATTAAGAAATATATATATATATATATATATATATATATATATATATATATATATATATATATATATATATATATATATATATATATTATATATGAATATATGTGTGTGTGTGTGTGTCTATATTTCTGAGATGAGGTATTATGTACATTATTTGGAATATTGTCCTCATTTTTGTCGCCATATTTATTACAACACTCCGGCCTTCATTGCAATTTTGCTGTTATCATTACATGTTTTTACCAGAGCTCATATTGCAACTTTGTTGTTATTATCGCTTTTCGTCTGGCACTCCTTATTACTGGTTCCCATATAGCATTTATTTCTATGCTTGGTCAGCTCAGGAGATTTTTGTGGCCTAGCATATGTGCTGATTCCTTAAGTTTATGAATTTTCCAATGGTGTTCCTTGTCTATGATCTCAACCTGTGGGATCTGTACAATGGCCGAAACGTTGTAATAAATATGGCGACAAAGATGAGGACAATAGTCCGAATAATGTAAATAAGATATATTATATATATAGTAAGGTAATGAAGGGTTGGGTAATCCGTGTGGATAATTCCAAAGAAGATGTAATCCAGACAGCCCAATGTAACAAGAGAGCAAATTTATATATATATATATATATATATATATAAATACACATATACCTATGTTTGTAGTGCAACTCAGAATTTCATTGGTTCATCTGAGTTGCACTGCAAATGTAGGTATATGTGTATTTATTAATATATACTTCATAGCTCTGTTTAACTACATTGAGTACTGTTTTGCTTACACCTTAAATAAATATTTATTTGTTCATTTGTATATGTACGTTTTCACATGCCCATATAGTTGCTAATATCTCATTATTTAGTTTATATTTCCCTCTCTCACTCTCATATATATAAGACAATTGGCAAATGTTTTTAAAAAATTTTGATTATAAATTTTGACCCTGAAGATGAACAATGATGTTCGAAAGTACTTGGTTATTGTACGGACAATATTTATTTCAATATCATTTTCAAATAAAAAGTCTCATTAGAAAATTCAAAAGAAAATATGCAGGACGATGTTGTCTTTAACATTCAACACAACATGTTTAAAAGAATATATATATATATATATATATATATATATATATATATATATACTTTTAAACACATTACACACACACACACTTATTATTCATAAAAAAGATGTCTGCAATGGTCAGCTTCTACTTGGAGCTTCATGTGTACATTTAGTACACACTCTTCTGATTATTTATTAATTAAAATATAGACCACTTCTTTGAGGGCCTGTTATTTTTTGATGTGTCTGCTGAATTTTTTTTCTTGATATGTAATTATCTAGCAAGCATTGGATATCCACTATGGTGAGTTCAATCAATATGTTGACTACCCAAAATTTGGGGTTCACCCTGGTGATTATTTAAAGCTACCATTATAGTATACTGCATCAACAAACTGAGAATTGTGTTCTAAATGTACACATCAAACACTGAGTAAAAGAAGGCCATTGGAGACACCTTTCTTGTGAATAATATGAATATTTGCTCTGCTATAAAGCTCCAAGAACTTTTTTGTCTCCTCAAAGACCATTGTTATCCCTTGGTGGTTATTTTATATTATTGATTATATTCCTCATTACTCTAAACCTTATTGGATATGCATGTTTCAGTAGACACCACATTTTTTTTAAAAAAAAACAGAATAAAGGATTTACATGCCATTTCAAATAAGAGGTCTGTTACAAAAAAAAAAAAAAAAAAATCGTTTGAAACGCTAAAAGCAACTATACTCAAGTCATGCCTATTACATGTTTAATTATTAAACATTTAATAGGCATGACTTGAGTGTAGTTGTTTTTAGAGTTTCAAACGGTTTTTTTTTGCATACTGAATACTGATTTATCTCCCTTATATTGAATGTAAACATTTTTAATGACTCATATTATGAACTCTTCTATAGGCATAAAATTCATGCATTCGAAATGAAATATTTTTAAAATTATTTTTCCGTACAAAAAAAAAAAAAAACCCCCAACATCAATAAGTCTGAATTTGAAAATAAAAATAAAAACGTCGACCCAAAGTTAACTCGAAAACAAAAATTAATACCTTCCTTAAATTTAAAATTCTTTTAACTTAAGAAATGTATTATTTTTGATTTAAATTAAAAATCAGTGTTTGGCATGTAATAAAAAAATAAATAAATAAATAAACACACTTGTTTCTTGTAAAACTTTTTTAGTCTCTCTCTATTCCGTTAACTTTTCATTCAAGTTAAAGGCTAAGCTTGAGTTATTCAACAAATAAATAAACGGAGTTTTATTAAGTAAATCTTAAAAATCCATCTGACAAAAACGGTAATTAAATTTTTTTTTTTAATAATTACTGTTTTTTTTTAATAATTACTGTTCTTGCATGATAAAAAAAGTAAGGTAAGACAAAAATAAAATAAAAAAGATTCTTCCTCCGAGTGAGTTGATTAAAAAAAGAAAGCCTCATCACAGTTTCTTAGATTTTAAATTTAAATAATTTTGTTTTCATGTTAAAATAAAAAAAAAAATAATAAAAGCTTGTTACTTGGAGAATATAAATTTTGGTAATAATAAAAAAATATTTAAATATAAATTAAAAATCCTATGTTCAGTAAACTGTTTTTTTCTTATTCACAAATACATTTGTTTTTTTAATTCTCCAACGGAGTTATTTATTTATTTTTTTTTATTAAAAGAAGAGTATGATTTTTTTTTTTAAATTCGGGTCATTGCCGACACTGAATCCATATTCTGGTTTCAAGATTAAAAAAAAGTATGCACATTTAGTTTCATCATATTTAATGTTAGTAAAACATTTTTGAAGAGTTGCAAATATTACAAAAAAACAAAACAAAAAAAACAGTAGTTTTTACATTTCGAAACACAACAGGCCTTTTTCATCAAACAAAAAAATATACCCAATTAAGCTGAAACGGAATTCAGAATTGTACCAGCAGACGATAATCCTTGTTTTATGATATAAAAGAAGTGAGAGAGAATGCTTGTAACATTATTATTATTACTATTAATAATATTATTGATGCGAAAAGAACTGTCACGCTACCTTATGGAACTGAACAGTTTTTTTAAACCGTAAACAACATTTTATATTTTTTTTAATTCTTTTTTTTTTCTTTTTTAAATGCCGGTGTGAGTGGTTCCTAGTGTAAAAAACAATGAAAAGGAGGAGACATTTGCAAATAAAGATCCTAATATAAAAAAGGAAAGAAAAAAGTATAGCTTGGAGGAATCTTTGTCTCATGCACATCTCTCTTTTTCCTTGTATGTTTTTTTTTCTTTTTTTTTTTTTGTTGGACAAGCAAGAAAAGTCAATTATGGCCAGTCCCGATGACGTCATTGCGGTCCTTCTTTTACAGGGACTGGTATTTTCATCCCTTTTTGTATTTAAATTTTAGCTTCATTTCCACCATTGCTAAAACTATTTCCCTTACTTAAAATTTTACTTTTTTCTAAGCAACATTGAGCTCTACAAACAAACAAACTCAGCAAATCACGCTAAATAAGAAGTTGCTCCCAATTTAAAATCTCTTTCCCTTGTTTCATTACATGTTTCTTAGTATCGAATAACCAAACCCTAGGACTAGTCCAAGTTTGAAGATGTTTCATAAATTGATGAGAAATTAAAATAAATGTTTTTGAAGCTTTTTACAAAATTAAAAAAAACAGAACAAACATTTTCTTTATGTTTTCCATGCGTTTATTGGACACAAAAAGGAAAGCCAATTTTCGAGAAAAGAAGAGAGGGTGCTGAAAAGTTCTCGGTCAAAATTTGACCAAATGACTAATTTTCAAATTCCTTCTTAGTCAAGTATAGTACTTTTCAGCACCTCTCATACTATGACAACAACAGATGAAGATAAACAAACAACCAAATAAAAAATATTTTGCTTCAAAAATAGCCTGATGCTGTTTTTTTTTTTTTTCTCAAGCCGTCGGTAAAATTTAATGATTTATTTCATGTTCCCAAAACTTCTTTTCAATAACAATAAGTGTAAGTGTCATAAAAATAAATTTTTAAATGGAAACATTTTCTGCTTATTTCAATTGGTTTAGCTTACACATATTCGTGTTTGATTTCTACGATACTTAATACTTTGCTGTCCAAAGTTTTAAATAAGACATAATTTACAGGACATTGTACAAACTATGCAAAAAATTCTCGTTCAATTTTCATTTAAAAAAAAAAAAAAAAAAAAAAGGTAAGTGAAATTCCAAACAGACTTAGTTTGGTTGAAATAAAAGATAAAAGTCAATTAGTCGTGATTAAATGTTTGTTTGCTGTTTAGGCTAGCACAAATCCAAATATCTTCTTCACACGGTGATTTTATTTATCTTAATTCTTAAATGAAAGAAATAGCGAAAACCTTTTCTTTTTTGCAATACAAGAAACAAGACAAAATAATTCGATAAGTTGCTTTATCAATAAATAAATAGACTTGAAAATTAACACTGAATAAGATTAAAATAAATATCCTTTGAAAAAAAAAAAAGAGAGAGAGAGCCGGACATTCCAAGGAAGGTATTATTTCACTTGTCCCTTACTTTTTTTTCTTTCCAACTCTGTTTTGTTTGTTAAGTTTATAATCTTTATAAACTGACAAAGATTATTATTACCAAAGAGGTAATAATATTTTAGAATAAATTTAATAAGAAAATCTGTATGATCGATAAAAAGAACTCATAAAAAAATACCAAATAGAAAAAAAAATCTCAAGAATGATTCTGGTACATTAAGAAACAAAATAATGAAAAGAACACATCACAATTTCTTATGGAAAATATGACATTGCTGTTTTAGTGTTGGAAATAAAAAAATGCAAAGTCCCAAGTAAAATATTTATTGACAGCGGAGAAAAGCAGATGACACACACACAAGTCTTAAAATTAAAATGTTGCAAACAGAAAGGAAATAAATAAATAAGAAGACGCTTACCAATAAATCATCAGTGCTCAGCAGCCAAGTCAAAAGTGCAAGCCGATTTTGGTCGAGTTAAGGATGTGATAATAATAATCTTTCGTTGTCGGTTTGTGAAGAGTACAAAGCAACGAGGAATGGCGGAAGTCCCTTATAAGGGAGTTAAGCATATAACAGCGCAATTTAATCTTAACGCTTCAATTTCTTGTTCCGGTCGAAGCTTGTCACCATCTCACTATTATTAGAAGTAATATTAAAACTAAGTATGACTATTGTTATCATTACTAAGATCACTACTACTGTTATTAATAGCAATATCACCATCATTATTAGTATTACCATTATTACTACTATCAATTAATGTTTCTCGTTCAACATAAAGCTTTACCTTGTTTAACTTTTTAGTTTCATTCATTCAATTATGATGACCACTAGGCAACAAATAACACTTACTACCAGCAAGTTATTCTATAACTAGTACATTTGGTCATTAATACAATAACCAATAACTCCGGCCTTTCTACTATTCCACTGCTATGACTAAAAATATGAATAGCTTTTTACTACAATGAAATATTAATAAATGTTTTTAAAATTTTTGCTAGGATTGTCAAGGGAAAATGATGTTCATGGTAAAGAATTTTGGTTATTTTTAGAAAATAGTTTTGGGAACTCAGACATGCAAAATTTAGTTTTGGGAACCCAGACAAGCAAAATTTGGAGAAAATAAAATGATATTAGTAGTGTAAACAAGGTTAGGAATACAATAATCAGTAACTATTTATCTTGTTAGTAGATTATCATCACTATCTGCAATAATCATTAATATTACGTATTCAGATATTTTACCATCAATCAAAAACTTTCAGGAACAAATGCAACCATGAATGTTATAAGCTGTAAAATAAAACTTTATCTGTTCTTTGTCCATGAAGTCTTGGATAGGAAAATGTCTTATACCACCACACGAGAATATATTAGTTATCAATATCACAGATTTTATCTCTCTTGATACTCAAAGAAGACTTAAAGAATTGAAAAAGTTAATACAAGATTGGAAGACTGACATTCAAGAAGTTTATGGCTTAATCCTCATTGTAGTTTTTTTTTATAAATTTGTAAGGTCTGTTTTTTAATGTAAAGATAATTTTCATATACCATGATTTCATTATTTCTATTGTAAAATTACTGGATAAAAAGGAATATTATGTATAACGATAACCAAATGCTAAAGAATTGACGAATACTGTGACAGTGTGTGTATGTGAGTATTGTCTAGGTTAAAATATGCAATACAGAAATGATGGGTAAACCGGTAAACGAATCTTTACATTAAAAAATATTATGTACGATTACAATTAAAAAAACAAGAAACAGGTTAAAATTGAATGGCTGGAACATGTTTCTGTTCAGTTCAAAACGTTTTCTGCATCAATACAAAGATGGATCTAGGCATAGGGAAACTTGCAGACAATATGTAAAACAATAACTGCTGAAAAAATTAGAGTAAAAATATTTAACAGCAATATATTTATGAAGGAAAAGATATTACCAGCAATACATTTTGTAAATAATTATTACCAGTAAAACATAATTACTAGCAATACATACTTGAAATAAATATTACTGTGAAAGAGATAATTAGCTACCTCGAAAAAGCGTTCGTGTTTTGTGTGCGATCTGCCGAAGAAAAATTACCAAAAAGTAGTTAGCAAAAATCTACTTTAAGGACCAGAATCTATGCTAAGGTTCTTTCCTCCCGAATGGCGTGACCAATCTGAAAGATCTCTCAGTGAACAAAAGCCGTTGTTTTTCGCTTATGTGGGGATTAGATTTTCTGAGCTAAACGCGAGAGTTTGAGTATTCCGTTGTTTTGCTTTGCGTGTGACCAGTTTCAGACATTTTTTGAAGCGATAAGATTTTCAGTTTATTTTCGAAATTTTTTTTCAACTTTTCAGTTTATTATTTTCTTATTTTGTGCATATTTGATTTTACATTTTTTCGTCTTTATTTGTTTTCCTTTTTGTATTTTACCCTGCCCCTGTTTTAATTTACCTTTTCGTATTTTTTGGTTTTACGTACTTATTGCTTTTATTCTTTTCTCCACGTTCTTCTTTTTATTTGGTTTTCTGAATTTCGTATATTTTATGCCTGAATAGAAAAAAGAATAATTACATAGCAGGCAAAACTTCTATTTCTTCGGCCGTGTATATTACAACATGGCCGAGAATTCTCAGGCACAAACGGTGCCAAGCCAAAATACACCAGCGCCAGAAAAAGTGGCCTGGGGTGAAAAGAGGCCGAAAAAAGACTCCCAATATTATAAATGGCCTAAGAAGCACATATGATGCTTATATTAAAGAAAATGAGCTTCGGAAGCTTTCGATGCAGTAAAAGCAAGAACTATTTCCCTGTTGACCACTGACGTAGGAACCCGGAAGCTTATCGGGGTCAGCAGGGAAACAATGGAGGAAGCTCTGAAGAGTCTTCACATAGGTCTGAAGATTTTGGCCAGAAGGTCAAATGCCTTATGGAACCTGTTATTAGCTACGGAAGAAGAGACGAAGAGGCTAGCAGGAAGTACCCTGACTACGAAATCAGTCCGCTTCCAAACGGAATACACGGGGACGCGATTAACCAAAATCACCGTCCATGGAGTCCCAGTTGACATCAGTGGCGATCGTCTAGGGGCCTTCTTTGACCAATACGGTCAAGTGGAGGAGGTAAACGCGACAGTGAGCAAATCTGGAATTGCTACGGGGGACTTTGTATTGCAAGTAACCTTGACTAGGAAAAGCTTCCAGGAGATTCCCAACATTTTAAAGTGCAGGGACGAAATGATGCCAGTCATAAGTAGAGGGATAGTGACCATACTGTTGGGCTTGTGGGGCGTTGGGACATATGTCCCGGGAAAAAAACCCGCATCTCAGCCTGGCCCAGTAGTATCAACAGCGGAAAAAGCAGATGTGGCTGACAAAGAGCCGGACAATGCATGGAGGGAGGTGGCAAGAAAGGGACGGAAAGCGTCAAGCCCTACCTCTCAACAGAAGGCTTTAAAACAACAACAACAACCCCAGGAGAGGCCAGAGCCTGAAAAGTCTGGTCACTCACCACCAAAGAGCCAGGAACAGCAACCCAAACAAAGAAAGCAGCGGCGGCAGAGTGAGTTTCAACAAAAACAACAGCTGAAACCACAAAAGGAGCGAAAGATAAAACAAAAGATCAACCAACAGAACCAACCCTACAGCAACAGCGAGTCGAGTCTGACATGGAGGCGGAGGTAACGCCCCCACCTCGGTTCTCCTCGTTGAAGAGGGGGAGGGAAGGGGAAGAGGAGGAGAAAGAAAAGTGGACTGGACGAAGCAGGAGGGAGAAAGAAATGACTAATGTGAGATCATTATCTCTTCCCGCTTCACAAGTAGAACCTGAGGACATTAATGTTCGCTCAAGGAGTTTCCCATCTTCACCAACTAGGGCTCCGTCCCCCACCCCTTTTACACCTCCCCAACCATCTACTTCTACCCCGCCCCACCCATCTAGGAAAAATATTTTGGCAAGGTGGGAGACATTTGCAAAGTTGATAGAAAAGAGGCAGAGAGGGACCTTTCAACTCAAAAAAAGGCTCTCTTGGGGCCACTTTTTAAGATTGTATCTGCTGACGTGAAGTCGGTAGAGGACCCCAGTAATTTCCCTCGGTCCCCAGGAGTGATCACGTGCATTAGGGATACGGGGAAGCATCTAAGAGTATGGTCCCATTTACAGGAGGCCAAAAATGCCTTTCCCGACATTCGGATGGCCGAGACGGGCACAGCAGACCTGAAAAAACTTTTGAGATATTGTGTAAGGGGGAGTCCGGTACGTCTCCACCCCCCTCTATACAGGGTCTTGAAATTAACATACCCCATTGACGTCGGCGGGATTGTCTCGGATGGACGGATGACGTCGGAGTTGGGCACAGGGCGCCAAGGACAATCCGTCGGGGTCCTTTCAGCTTTCTTGGCCACTTTTTAAGATTGTAGACTTGCGCAAGGAAGAGATCCGTCGGGGTTCTGATCGTTACATTCGTGAAGTCAAGACCCCGGAGGGGCATACTCTTCGGGCCACTGACGACATGTGTGAGGCGTTTCGGCGACATTGTCTCGGATGGACGGATGACGTCGGAGTTGGGCACAGGGAGCCAAGGACAATCCGTTGGGGTCCTTTCAGCTGCAGATTTCCGGCCCGTATTTTGCGCTTACTTTTCTTTTTTTTTTTTTTGCAGGCCTAGAAGATGTCTATTAAGATAGCCAGTTTGAATGCGAATGGCTTGATCTCTTGTCGTTCGGCGTGTATGTCGCCGCGATTCAAGAGACCCACTTTGTTTGCAACGTCGATGCTTGTGTGCTGTCTAGCGACTTTGTCGTCTATTCCGCATATGGGAACCAACAGGCCAAAGGAGTCTCTTTGCTGGTTAGGCGTACTCTTGATGCGAAGGTGAAACTTATGCATACCGATGCTGAGGGCTGGTTTATCTTGGCCGATATTTCCGTGAAAAGTGGTTCGTTTCGGGTCGTTGCGGTTTATGCGCCCAACGACCGGGAGGAGTGGGGTTCGTTTTTTCGGCGGTTGGGGCCGTCCCTGTTGGATTCAACGTGCCTAGTCTTAATGGGGGACTAGAATGCGGTCCTGGACCCCAAGTTAGATAGGGACGGGGGTGCTAGCGGGTGTAGGGGCGATCGTGGCATGGTTGATCTGATCAAGGATTTTGGTTTCGTTGATAGATAACCGGTCGATCACCCCGGGGGAAAATGTGGACGT
This sequence comes from Acanthosepion esculentum, assembly GCA_964036315.1. Lineage (NCBI taxonomy): Eukaryota > Metazoa > Mollusca > Cephalopoda > Sepiida > Sepiidae > Acanthosepion > Acanthosepion esculentum. Next base: position 97,699,899 of record OZ038478.1, read on the forward strand.
GGCCTCAGAATTGGCCTTTTACCCAGGTAGTTAGCTACCTGGATAGAATGTTAGTTAGAGGAGCCGACGTAGATTGTCCCACTGGGTAGGCTATACGGATCCCAAACTCGTTTGTGCTCGGATGGCGTTAGATCGTAGGACTAGAATGGTTGGTTACTGGAAGTTCAATCTGTCTTTACTGGACAGGCGGGACTTCCAGGAACAGCTAACTAGCGTAGAGCAGTGGGAGCTAGTGGGGGTGGTTATCGGGAATAAATGGTGGGAGAGACTTAAGGATAGGATTAGGTCGTTCACCACTGATTTCAGCAAACGGCTCGCCCTAGATAGAGCTAAGAAGGTGAAGACGCTTAAAGCTAGTTTTTCCGGGTGGTGGCTGTGGGGATCTCCTGGAGGATATCCTTAGCTAGGGAGGCTCTGGAGCGTTTGAATAGCGAGCGCTACATGGGCCAGGTAATTAGACATAGGTTAAGCAAGATGTCTTCCGAAGTTGTGAACATGGGCGCAGACTTGCGCAAGGAAGAGATCCGTCGGGGTTCTGATCGTTACATTCGTGAAGTTAAGACCCCGGAGGGGCATACTCTTCGGGCCACTGACGACATGTGTGAGGCGTTTCGGCGGCATTTCGAGAGCCGCTTTACCAAGGAGCCTGGTCTCCGTGATGAGGAGTTTCGCAGCTATTTAGCTTACTTTCTTCGGCTTTCGCCGACTGAAGCGGCTAGCTGCGAGGGAGAGATCACGGAGGGCGAACTCTACGCGACATTGAAGAAGGTCGGCAGAGGCAAGTCGCATGAATGAGTTTGCATGAATTGTACTTGAGGCTGTCGAACATCTTTGTCCCGATTTTGACTGTGGTGTTCAACAACTGGCTCCGGCAGGGGTCCATCCCCAACCGGCTCACCAGGGGTGTGATCACGCTGTTGAAAAATGATAAGGGTGTTGGGGGGATTAGATGATTACAGGCCCATAACTCTGTTAAACACAGAGTTAAAGATTTGGGCCAAGATCCTGCAGGGGCGTTTGCAGTCAGTTGCCTAGTCTCTGTTGGGTCCTGAGCAGACTTGTGCTGTGAGGGGCCGAACAATTCAGAGCAACCTGCATCTGATCCACACGATCATAGAGGGTGTAAAAGACGACGATGAGGCCGCGCTGATCAATTTGGATCAGTTCATGGCATTTGATAGGGTTGACCATTGCTACCTTGCTGCTGTCCTGCAGGCCGCCGGATTCGAACCCGACTTCTGCCGCTGGATTAGCCTCCTGTATCGCTCCCCCAGTGCTGTGGTACAGGTGAACGGGAAGCTGTCGGGCGCTTTTGCTAGGTCGGTTCGTCAGGGTTGTCCCTACTTTATGCTTTGGCGTTGGAGCCTCTCCTTCGCCGGCTGATTGAGAGGGCGTGCAGTCCGGCCCTACGTGAAATCGCCGTTCCTGGAGGGGCTCGAGCCAGGGTTTCCGCGTAAGCCGATGACGTATCTGCTTTCGTGTCGTCCCACCACGACATTGAGGTGGTACTGAAGGCGCTTGATCGGTACGAAAAAGTGACAGGGGCCAAGATTAACCGCGACAAGTCGTCCGGCTTGCGGTTAGGTGCCTGGAAGAGGGTCGATCTTCCGGTGGCCCTTCGGTTTAGACGGACAGTCCTGTACACATTTTTGGAGTGTGGTTTGGATCCGACCTCCAGCTGGAGAAAAATTGGTCTGAAGTACGAGCAAAGGTCGACGCGACCGGCCAGACTTGGCGTCGACGGAGTTTGTCCGTGAAGGGCAGGGCGGAGGCGTGTGCCACTTACGTTTTCCCGATTGTCCTTTATCGATTGTCTGTACTTCCTCTCTGTAAAGACCATAGGAAGTTGCTCGAGCGCTCGCTATCCTCCATTTTATGGAGGGGACGCAGGCATCAGGTCGACAGACGAATCTGTGCACAACGTCCGCGTAATGGCTCGCTGGGAATGCCACACTTGGTGAGCCACAAACTTGCGTCGAGGTTGGTTTTCCTACGCCGCGCATTGACAGGAGATTCGATTATGGCGGGGATTGTTAGGGATGCGTTCCCTCGCCTTACTATCAAACCCCCCATCTCGCGGGTTGAGCGCCATCGTAAACCCCAGGATCAATCGGATTTCCTTCGCGAGTGTTGGTCGGCCTTTTTGGGTGTTCCTCGGTCCAGTGACCTTTCACGGCCTAGGAGGTTCTTCTATCGTTATTTCGTGGAGGGGGTCGTGAAGGATCCTCTAAGTGAGCGGCTCGACTCGTCGGAGGAGTTTCGCTCTTTCTGGTCTTGAGCGCCAGCGGCAGATTAACCCTGAGTTTTCCCTTACCTTGCGATTGGCTTGGAATCGGCTGCCTCTCAATAACAGCGCCTTCATATGGGGCTTGGCGGATTTGCCAGACTGAAAGGTGTGATATTGGTTTAGAAGAAACTGCTTCGCGCGCCTTCTACCACTCTCTCCGTGTCCGTCCCTTATGGGACAATGTCGGCGAGTTGACGGCTCGTCTCGCTCCCGAAAAGCTCGAGCTCATGGATCGCGCATACGCGTGTGACAATGTGTCGCCCCCGTATTCTGGTGTGAAACGAATGGTGTTTCTGACGCTGCTGGCCACGGCCCGAATGGTGATTTGGAAGACATTTGGGCCGTGGCCAGCAACGTCAGAAACATCAAATGTTGCGGTCGAGAGACAGAAATCTATTGCAGACATTTGTTGCTACTATAAGCTGACAATTTTTTTTCTTTTCTTTACAACTACAAGCTATTTCGGCACTTACTTTGTCTCTAGCAAGATGGTGGACAGTCTGTGGTTGAATTGATCGAAAATGCGGAACTGGTCTGCGAATTATGCGAGATCACGAAGATTGAACGGATTCTTCCACGGCACTTGAAAGGCGGCGCCCTTGCTGTGTATGGGCAGCTGAGTAAAGAACAGAAAAATGACATTGAGCAAATAAAGCGCGCTCTACTAACCGCGTTTGGAACTGACCGGTTCGTGGCCTATGATCAATTCCAGGCGCGGCGTCTGCGGCCTGGCGAGACAGTAAACGTATATTTGGCGTAATTAAAGAAGCTCGCCGTACCGCTTCCTGAAGAATGGATGACCTGTGTCTTCGTGTTTGGATTGCCTAGTCATGTTAAGCAGATACTCCACGCATCATCCAGAATGGAAGATATGATGCTCAACCAATTGTTGACCAGAGCCCGTGCTATCATGATCGACGAAAAAGAGGCTGATGAACCAGTGGCCGCAGTCGTTCAAACAAATGAAGTCAAAGAGGATCCGACCCTAGCCATCCGTCGCCATGGTGATGTCACCTGCTATCGGTGCTCTGGGCCGAATCATTTTGTCAAAGACTGCCGCTATCAACGCGAACAAATGCGCAACGGGTCGGCGCGAAAGGCACGTCTCGATCTACGATGTTTCCAATGTCATAAAGTAGGTCACATTGCCTCTAAGTGTCCGGGAAATGAAATGGGGGACGCGACATCAGCGCCGGTCTCTTTCCCCGCACCGAGCATGAGAGAGGCGTTCCCTGTGATTAAGGTGCGCATCAATGGTATAACGCGTACCGCTTTAGTAGATTCGGGCTTCTCTCGGTCACTCACGAACGGTTCGATTTGTCGGCAGTGGAGCAGACAAAAGGTGGACGTACTAACAGCCGATGGAAAGACTCTAAGAAGCCGGGGAGTCGCAAACATCAAACTCAGTATCAACAACGGTGACCTCATCACAGTCAGTGTGTTGGTCGTGGAAAGCGTGTTATTAGGTTTTGACCTGCTCCTTGGGATGAACATTAAGGTGCTGGGCAGCGTACGCATCACAGATGCGGGCGAAGTCAAGTTTTCTAGTTCGCCCATCTGTGCTGCTTTGAGGATCAACGGGCCCGACTTTAGCGCAGAGTTCGGCCAAAGGACGAAGACATGGACAGCACTGTGGAAATGGGCGGAAAATAACCCACCAGAAAAGCTCCAGAAACGAGTGTCTCGGTGCCCGAACGCATCAAGGAAGAATACCAGCGCGAATGATAGCTGACTCCGTATCTTGAGGAAGAGCTTGGTCCTCCAAGAGGTATCATCCCGTTGATGGCCGTAGTACAGAAGAACAAGTGTACAAGATTATAGAGAACTGAACGAACATGTAGACACATACACGGTTCATGCTGATGTGTGTGCACAAAAATTGAGAGAATGGAGAAGAAAGGGGTCCAATGTCTCTGTGATTGACCTTCGAAAAGCCTACTTGCAGGTACGCGTGCACCGGTCACTGTGGCCATTTGAGACGGTGATACTTAATGGGAGGAGATACTGCCTAACGCGAATGGGATTCGGGCTCAATGTGGTCATCATGAAAGCCATCGTGGATGCTGTGCTATTCAAGGATGAGACAATTCGTCAAGCGACTTCAGCTTACATTGACAACATCTACATCAATGAAACCTTAGTGCCCGCTGCACAGGTGAGAAAGCATTTTGATGACTTTGGGCTCGAGTGTAAGAACCTAGAACGATTGGAGGACGGTGCTCGTGTGCTCGGCTTGCAGGTCGGGGGGCACAACGTGCTTTACTGGAAACGTAGAAGCGAGCTCCTAGACACATGACACGACGCAGCGTGTTCTCGTTATGTGGAAAGCTGAGCCCCTTTGCAACAGGAGTATCTCTTGAATTAGATGGAACTGTCGTGGAAGTCGCGTGTTGGTTGTGTCCCGAGAAGGATACACAACATATCAACCTGTCGGAATTGGACCTTCGAAAAGCCTACTTGCCGTTATCAAAGGAGTAACTGCGGCCCTTCAATGGAATGCAAATGTATTGCATTTGTTCACGGATTCTGCATGCGAGCATAAGTGGATAGCTGACACTCTTACGGGGAAGGCCAGGATACGTACAAAGGCTGCGAGCGAAATGCTCATTCGAAGGCGGCTATATACACTGGGAAGGTTGGTAAGTGAGTACAACTTACCAGTGGATATACAGCTGGTTAGATCAAATCGGAACAAGGCAGATAATTTAACAAGGGTGCCCCAGAGATGGCTTGACGCTGTTAAGAAAGAGGTAGAGCCAGTAGGACATGTCTGTGCAACATCAGCGAGCGACCGTAATTCACATCTACTAAAATCTGTGCATTGTCAAAGCGGACATCCCAGTGTAACACGAACTCTTATATTTCATGAGGCAGATTGATCCCTCCGTATCCAAAGCTGCTGTCAGGGCAGTGGTCAGAGAATGCAGGAATGTCAGTCCATCGACCCAGCACCTGTGCAATGGCCAAAAGGACAACTGAATGGGAGCAAAGTGTGGCACCGTGTTGGAATGGACATCACCCATCATAATGGAACTCACTATCTAACCCTGACTGACTGTGGCCCAACCCGGTTCACTATTTGGCGATGTCTGCGTCGACTGGATTCCGCAAGTGTGATTGAACACTTGCGGGCGTTGTTCTTTGAACGTGGACCTCCGACGGAACTCACTGACAACGCCACTGCATTCCGCAGTGGAATATTTAAAGATTTTTTTTGATTCGTGGGGAGTTCACCTCAGTTTTCGCTGCGCATATCTCCCATTAGGAAATGGCATAATTGAGCGATGCCATCGGAGCGTCAAGAGAATCGCTGCTAGGAAGCAGTGTTCCATAATGGAAGCGGTGTATTGGCACAACGTTACCCCTAAAGACAATGTATTATCCTCAACTGCGCCAGCCAACATGATGTACCGGTACAAAGTTCGGTTAAGAGGCACTGACGCGACGCGTTCAACTGAACAGATAAAAGAACGAGTGCCGTATGAACTGGGCGATCGCGTGTGGGTAAAAGCCCCACATAGCCGGTGTCCAACTCTGTACCGGATGGGGCATATCACTGGAATCAGTAACACGCGCACTGTGCCGGTTGATGGAATGCCAAGACACGTAAAAGACTTGTGTCCCTATGTAGGTTCAGATACTTCACAAGTGACACTAGCAGGGTGTGCTCGGGAAGTGAAAGAATAATCACCATCGGAGGTAGGGCTAGCACCTTTTCAGATGGTTGTCAGAAGAATCCTGAGACGACGAGTCTTCAGAACATACCACACAATCCCCACCAACAGTCGCCCCGCCCTGGAGAAGCTCAAGAAAAAAGAGGCCTGAACCTGAGTGTGACAGGGGGGAGTGTAATCAAAGAAATAATGAGCTACCACGAAAAAGAGTCCGTCTTTTGAGTGCGATCTGCCGAAGAAAAATTACCAAAAAGTAGTTAGGAAAAATCTACTTTAAGGACCAGAATCTATTTTAAGAATTAGAATGTTCTTCCCTTCCCTGAATGGCGTGACCAATAACAAAGATCTGTCGGTAAACAAAATCCGTTGTTTTTCGAATTTGTGGAGATTAGATTTTCGGAGATTGGTGGACAAACTCGCTTTTTGCTGTTGAGAAGTAAAGCCTGGATGTGTGAGCCAATATGTCGTTTCTACTTGTCTGTTTGACTGTTACGACAGACTATCGTTTGAACTGTGATTTGGCTACAAGTGTTGCGGTCGAGAGATAGAAGAAATGTATTTCTGACGTTTGTTGCTACTATAAGCTGACAGTTTTTACTTCTTTTTCTTACTTTACAACTGCAATTACCAGCAATAAAAATCTTCTTGCCCATTAAAAAACACATAGTGGTTGATATGACGTAAAGTAAAACAAACCAAAGCAAAATATAAAAAAAGATAAATATATACATGTATATATATATATATATATATATATATATATATATATATATATATATATACACTCTCCTTTCTCTCTCTCTCTCTCTATATATATATACATAGAGAGAGAGACATATATATATAAACCTCTATCTCTATCTCTCTCTCTCTCTCTATATATATATATATATACACCTCTCTCTCACTATATATATATATATACACACACACACATACGCATATATACAAATATATACATACATGTGTCGCAGTTAGCTCCTCCTCATTTCCTTAATCCTTCAACAGGCGTCTCTATCCCCTGACTATAGATACTGGCTGACCCTTCTCTCTATCTCTTTTTCGACCCAGGCCTTGGGCCGCAACCTCGCGCTGAGGCGAGGAAAAACTTTCTCTTCTTCACCAAGGCCAATAGGTGACATCTCACAGAGATACAGCGTTTCCCATATTCTGGGAACACGTTAAGGACAATAAACGTACGGACCGACACTCAACACACACACATAACTTACCCATACAAACACTATGTAACTTTTCATGTCTTCGTGTATATATATATATATATTTGTTTGCATATATGTATCGGTCTTGTTTGTTTTCTTTGGACTTAATTAGCAGGAAAACACAC
>OZ038478.1:97709907-97842407 GCA_964036315.1 Acanthosepion esculentum
AAAGGATACAATTATGGTTGTTCATGTTCAAGATATGGTTGGAGACAGATTTCTAAGCTGGATGAAGCACACTTTAGGAGTACAGGTTTCCAAGGAGGTAGAATATCAGGAAGAGAAGCATACTACAGAAAAGTACAGCCTACATTTATAGAAATCCACATGATGAAGCCAGTAGTTACCTTAAATGCTTGGTGTGTGAATCAAATATACATTTCAAAAAATCGATTATTTCCACTATCGATGGGAGTTGGGAAATGTAAAGTTGGTCTTGGCCTTCCCGCTAACTTGGAGCATGTGCATGTAAATTTTGGTGCAAATCCGTCGAAAATTGCAGCCGTGCATTCGTTACACACACACACACCCTGCCTTTTATAGATAGAGATATATTTGTGATACAAGTGGATGATTTCTTATTTGTGGGAACTAATGATTTTAACAAGAGTGTCATTGATCCCATTGCCAGAAGATATAAATTTTGAAAAAGATCCAGAGAAAATTTCTGCTATATTGGTTTGAATGTGTTACAAAATAAAAGCAATGCCATTCAAGTAAGCCAAAATAAGTATACAGCAGAAATGAAGGAAATTCCAATTTTTGCTAGCAGAAAAAAATGGTAAAACATCCCCACTGAACAGAAATGAAATGGATGCTTTAAGTACAACAGCTGGTCAGCTAAATTAAGTTAGCAACGCAAACACAACCAGATTCGAGCTTCAATGCATTGGAACTCAATAGGCAGCATCCAACAGTTGAGCAGTTACTGAGAGCCAACAAAGCAGACCACCAAGCAAAGCAAACCCAAATAAATACCTGCTTCCCCAATCTCAATAGCTTTAGAGAATGGAAAATTGATGTCTTCTGTGATGTATCATGAGGTAATCTTCCAGATGGTGTCTCAAGTGCTCAGGGACATGCAATATTTCTAAATGATAAAGAGCAGAGGAGTTGTCCACTATCTTGGACATCCAACAAAATTAAATGCAAGGTGTCCAGCACTTTAGCATCTGAAATACTTTCAAAGTATGATGAAGCCATCTATCTGAGCAGTCTCTTAACAGGGGTATACTGTAACAGCTATACCACAAATAAAATACCCATTACTGTATACACCAATAATAGATCTTTACATCAAAATATTAATTCCAACGCTTGCAAATTAATATTGCTGAGATCCAAAGAATGATTACTCATGGAGAGATACAGTCTATAAAATGAATCCACACCACCATTCAACTTGCAGATGTATTGACAAAGAGAGGAGCAGATTATAGCAGGTTGCTAGAAGTTCTTGCCACTGGAAAACTTATCAACCAATAAATTCCATCATTATTTTATTAAAAAAAAAAAAAAAAAAGGAATATATTGTATCTATTATTGTTCTGTTGCTGTTAGATTAAGTTCTCCCCTCGTAACTCGATAGGTTCTTGCTAGTAGCAGCATGTTTATCTCAACCCCAGTTCTTAATGGACTGTACCTCTCAGCTCCATATAAATTGTGCCCATTTCTCTTTTAAGTGAAAACTACCACATGCCTGGAGAACCTTTGTCAGTCTAAACCAGTGGTTATTAAATAGCAGACACAGAACGAAAACTATAAAAGCTCCTACAGACAGTAGTGAAGGAAAGTGAGAAGAAAGGACTAAACAAACTACAAGAAAATCTGATACTCACAGGACAGATTGAGGAACAGATGAAAACAGCTCATAACATAATTAATGGACTTTAGTAAATGGATGACAGAACAGGGTTTAGTAGAAATAGCAAAAAGACAAAATGATCATCCACATCCTTAGGGGACAAGGCCTATAAACAAGAATTACTTAACTTACACCCCTTTTTAATTATGCATCTTCTCACTGGACATTCAATCTATACAGTCAGGTGATTCTCAGAGAAAATTAGAAATCCTAGGTTTCATTATTGGCAGATACAATCTTAACAGTATAAGGTACACAGATGACACAGAGTTGATAGCAGCCATGGAAAGAAAACTACAAAATCTCGTACAGAATGTAGTGAAAGAAAACAAAACGAAAGGATTAAACATCAACTGCAAGAAGATAGTATGCATGTGTTATAGCGTACCTATGGACTATAATGGGTGTGTCCCAATCCTCATTAATACAGTGGGATATACTGTATGGGGGGGATTCACACTACTAGTGGTAAATCTTGTATGTTGTTAATGTTATAAAGATTACTGTTCCATTTCCTTCATTTTGGTTATTCTTATTCAGTAACCTTTTCCAGGTTACAACAGCATGGTAGTTAGCAAATGGATGGACCTAAGATGCAAATTAGAAATTGGAGATGCCAAAATCAAACAAGTACAAAAATATCTGAGAACTGTTTTAACAGAGGATGGAAAGTGCAACACTGAAATCCAAAGGCGCATTGGGATGGCAAAAGATGCATTTCAAAAGATATGCAAACTATTAAAAAATATAGAAAAACTTAAAAAAATAACAAAGAAAAGAGTACTGAACTTTTACTTGATATTAGTCCTCCTATATGGCAGTGAATGCTGGACAATCTCCTCAAAGAAACTTGAAGCAACAGAAATATGAATCTACAGAAGGATGCTGAGGATACCATGAGCCAAACATGTGAGCAATGACAAAGTTTTACAGAAAATGGAAACAAAAAGGAAACCCATACTTAACATCAGGAAGAGACAGTTGAAATTTCTAAGGCACATAATGAGGAAGGAGGGTTTGGAAAATTTGATACTGACAGAACAGATTGAAGGCAAGAGGTACAGAAGAAAACAATGCATAACATACTTAGTGAGCTTGAGTAAATGGATGGCAGAACAAGGTTTAAGAGAAAAAAAATAAAAAATTTATTAATAGCTACAGAGGACAGGAAATTGTGGAGAGCCATGATTACCTACGACCTGAAGGGACATGGCATATAAAGAAGTGTAAGGGAGATAATCTTACTTAAAATGTAGTCTTAACATTTAAATTCATTATAGCAATATGATTTTAACATAAAATGTTTGCTGTGATTTTACGGTCAATCAATTGATTTATGCAGTAAAATAATAGAACACAAATATTTCAAAATATTATAAAAAATCATATTTTGTAAGTGAAATTTACTTAAGTCAAAAAGCAGACACAAAACAAAGACAAGCATCATACTGTAGCAAAGATGCCGAAATTAAATTACATGAAAATCAAAATATAATGCAGTGCATCTTTAAATATATAAATAGATGATTCAGCTTTTAGTTACAGAATAATTAATGGATCAGTTTGATATTTTTAAAAACTGATTGAATTAATTATTTGCTTTGTGTCATAACATTGCCAAAAGAGAAAGAAAAAAAAGACAAAATGCAATAATCTTTGAAAACTGTAATTATTTTTATTATGTGAATTTTTAATTTAAAAAAAAAAATAACAATATTAACTGATAACTCTTCATAAAAACATGATGAAATTTCATCCATTTTCAAAAATAATATTATTGTCATAATAGTTATTGTAATAGAAGAGAAATACCAACTTAAAGAAATTTGACTTTAAAGAAAAGTTCTATGAAGTATTTAAGGTTGCACATAGAAATGAAATAGAAATTATTTTTCTATTCTTGTTTCTACATGATATAAATTTAAACTAATAAAAAAATAGTAGAAATGGGATGTATGTAAATGTACAATAAGACCAATTAACAAGGATAGTAATCTAAATTTAGCACAAGGTCAAAATTCATGGATCATTTCAAACCAAATTCAGTGAACAGGATCTCAGACAAAAATGTTTCTATATTTATAATTATCAAAGATCAAGTAATGCAATTTTCCAAAAGGAATTAAAATAATCAAGCCACTTTCTGGAGACATTTTAACTGTGATTTATTCAAAGTGTCACTCTTTAAAGACTACAAGGATAACTGATATGATTCATGTCATGCATAACTTGTAATTTTGTAATGATGACAGAAATATTGAAACATTACAATTACGTTTGCAAAATTACATCCTTTTATCATTGAACAAACTGTTTTATTGATAATATATCTAAAGTTATATTAAAAAATATGAAATGTTTACATGTGAATGTAATTTTTTATTACAACTTATAAAAATCTATCAACATTAATATCTTCTGATATTTATATAGAATTCAAATGGATAAAATATATTTTGGATGGAAAATATCAATTCTCTAAAAAGATATTAAAAACAGAAAAAATAAATTTAATTTTTTTTTTAAATACAAAAGGTTGCAATCATTGTATATTAATTCAATTAGAATAATTTCCTAGTTTTTATTATTTTCATCACAATGCTTCAGCTGTGCAACTTCCTTTTAGAATTTGGAAATGTCAAACATTATTGGACAGATTTATGTCCTGGAAATAAACAAAGTTCAACATTGCAAAATATTCAAGCACACAGCAGTTGAGTCAAGTTGATAAAAAGTAGCATAGATGAGGAAATTAGTTGGAAAAGACCAATAAACATATTTGGAACAAAATAATGACAAAAAAAATAAATTAAAAAAATAAATTAACATTTTCATAGCAATGGTCAAGTGAAAACAAAAGATAAAATTACAAAACAAAACAAAATTATTTTACTGCAGCTAATTAACCTTTGTGAATGTGTGTTCATAAATGTTAAAATGTAAACAAACCTAAGATTTACTGTCAGCTGCCCGTAATGAGATTGTTGAAAGTTGCTGATGAGCAGAATAAGTCATGATTATGAACAGAAAGAACAGATTGGCTGCATAAACGAAAAATGTCTTGCAACTTAAAAGTATGATAAAGAATGATGAAAAATTTGATGACAAGTGTTTCCTCAAAAAAAGTAAGGAAACAATTACAACTTGATTATTTGAATGCATATGTATCTGGTAACAGATGAGTGCTAACAGACATAAACAGTGACATAGGCTTCAGACCTCACCATGAATTTTCTTCATGAAGCTGATTTAATTATATATATATATATAATTAAATCAGCTTTGTGTATATATATATATATATATATATTATATATATAAATAAAATAAAGTGGTTGTAAAATGTATGAAATATGTGCTTCCAATTAATTTTTTTTTAAAGGAAATTTCCTTTGCACTTCACAAAAATTATCTTATAATCATTCACATTTCAGCAATTCTTTGTGAGAGTTATGGCATGAATTAAATAATTGTTAGTGTCACTACAATTCACTCCAGGACCTTTTGGTTTCAATAAACATGTAGAAACAAGTAGATGTAAATGTTATCATTTTTCCTTGAAAATTCTCAAAAGGTATTTGGTGGTTATAGTCATAAATGAATGAACTATTGAATAAATTATGATTTACATTATCTTTTTTCTTTCTTTGTTTTGACTGTCATTTTTTTTATTCTTTTTCTTGCAATTTTCAAGCCATGACAATTTAGAATCTTTTGCCTCTTCTTCCTCATCTTCAATCGATTCAGGTTCCTAAAATTGAAATAAAACAGAAAAATTGGCTACAAAGTAAAAGTATAAATTTTTTAAAGAAATATCTCATGACTATTTTAAACTTTACAAATGAATTGATTGCTAAATCTAATTAACATTCTTTGAATTAGATGATTATTTAATAATAGTTTGAAAGATTTTAGAATTCTACAAAGTTTTTTTTAGAGGTCTAATTAATGTTTTATAAATTGTTCAAAGAAATTTTTGATCAATGCAAATTAAGAAATCTGAATTTTTTTAATCTTATTCGATTGATGGATCGATTCATTTTTTATGGCTTATCAAACATTTGCAGGTTTTTTTAAAGTCAGAAAATATTTTTAGATTGTAAGAAGTTTTTTTTAGAGGGGTGATAATAACAGTTTTAGTGATACAAGTCTTACTAATTAACCCATAGCTGGGGTAAGAAGTGGCAGATTCATACCTTTTCCAAGGTGTAATTGAATATAATTTACCCAAATGAAATTGGAACTCTGCTCTCTGATTAAGAATTCAGAGCCATTATCCATTACACTACCTGCTGTACATCCAAACTTACAGCACCTGGTATTTCCCAAGCAGTCACCCCTCTAGGTACTGACCAGGTTCGATGTTGCTTAAATTCAGTGATCATATGAGAACTGGTGTTTCAATGTGATGTTGCTGTAAGTGTAATCTTATTTGACTTCTAATGTTAAAAAGTAAACTCATTACAGTTTAAAGATTTCTATCAATATTGTTAGAAAAATAACCTAAACTTACAAGATTATTTAGCAAACATTATCATAAAAAAATATTTATATACTATATAAATAAGATGTTCCATGTTTGATCTCCAATGTCATAGTAAAATATAAAATATCTTGTGGACAGTGGTATGAATGTCATTCTGCAATACTTATGCATACATGTATTTGACGGCTTCATTTTGGACTTGAATCAAGAAAAATAGATATGTTGATTGATTGATTTGGGTTTTTTTTTATACATATTATCAACATTTTGTGGATTATTTAAGGCTGAAACAGATTTTGGATTGTAAGAATAATAATTTTTTTTGGAAGTGAATATTGCATTAACAATATTTTGAGAATAACAATAATTTTTCCAGATACAGGTTCTACTATTTAACCCATAGCTAGGGAGGGATGAGGTAGATTCATACTTTTCCTAAGAGTATTTGTGCCTAAGTGAATGCAATGAATTCAACTGGAATTCGAACTCAGCTCACCCATTCCTCATTCCAAGCCACTATCCATTGCACCACCTCGACACCCTAGATAAATATTTGCATCATTATATATAAGCATTAAATTTTTTTACCACAAAAATTTAAACAGGAGTATGATTTAAATCTGGGGGGGTGGGGGTTTCATGTATCAAGTTCAAATTTTAATTATGAGAAATCGTGAAGAGTATTGAATTATAGTTTCAGCATTTTGAAGGGAAAGTTTACATACTGACTGAGTTTACTTTATATTTTTAAATGCAAAAATACTCCATATGCTGAATTCTGCAAGCAAAAAACAAATGTCTATTTGAGAAAAGGAAAATAATAACATCATTATTCATTATCATCCCTTTTCTTGCACATCAAACCAAAAATTACAAACTTCAACTTTCTACAAAATAAACATGCAATTTGAACAATGTAAATATCAAACATTTTGATTTTTCTTTTTAACACAGAGAAATGAAAAAGAGTGATCTTTAAAAATGTTAAGATTTATTAATATATTTATTAATACAGAAAATAAAAAGGCAACTTTACCGTCAAATCATATTTTTTCTTCAATCTTTCTTTAATTAATAACCCTCGAGTCAATTTCTTCCAATTTCCATAAATCCTTTTTTCTCTTTTCTGACAAGCAAAAAATGCATTTATTAAAACAGAAAAAAATTTTATATGGGTAATAAAAAAAAACCCCAAAAAACTAGTCATCAGATAATACAAAATCAAAAAAAAAAAACTTTTGATGTTATTTGTCAATTAATTGTTTCCTGTTTAGGATTGGGTTTCCATTTTTTTTAACCATTTCATCCCAAGTAAGGTGATAATGCCACTAAGACGCAAGGGGTTAATGGGAGTAAAAGAGGATGAGAAGACTTTAGAAGGAGCAAAAAACCTAATCCTACACAGGAAACAAGGGATAACCCCATACTGTTCAAAAGAAGGAGGAAAAGGAATGTTAATCAGGCAATAGGTGAACATGTTTACTCCTACTGAAGGTGGGAGAGGGTGGGCAAAAATAAATAAAATAAAAGTTTTGTCATTTTCTTTTCATTCCAGCAACCCCCTTGCATCTTAGTGGCATTATCACCTTGCTCGGGGAGAAATTATTAAAAAAATTTATTAAGAATCACAGATGAGGATAAATGAAACAAAATTTGTGATTTTATTTTCTTCTACTTAATTTAAAGTAACTATCAAAACAGGCAGGACCACTTGTCTAAGGACGACATGAAGATCAAAAAAAATTAAAAATAGAACAGCAATATTGTTTAGACAAATTTAATTACATTTCATAATATACTTTACCAACATTTATTTTTATGATGTCAAAATAAACAAATTAAAAAAATATGTATAATATATGACACTCATTTTATACAAAAGATGCATAGTGAAATGAATACTTTTGGAATAAGAGTAATATTAAAGAAAGTTATTTTACCTCAATTTCTTTTAACTGAGTACGTTCTTGATCTTTTTCCCACTCTTTCAAAATCATGTCTTCATGTTCAACACACACAATCCAACCATCAAAACTTAAAAGAAAAATGAAATATAATCAAATCAAGAAATTGTGTGATATAATCATTTTGAGGTAATTTTACCAGTTGTTTTATTCTAATCATTTTATATGTTAATTCTTGAACTTAGGAAAAATAAAAAGGCTTACACAGGATGAGAAGATCCCCCGTGGAAATCCCAACCAACCATGGCAGCTGCACAATCAACACCAAGTTTACGAGCAATTCTGTTCAAACCAGGTTCTGTAAATGTTAAAAAGAAAAGAATAGTGTAATTCAGAAAGTTACACATGTTAAATGTAAAAAAAAAATAGCTCTTTGTGTTTGCATATAATTCTAAATATGTCCTAAATGAGGCTAAGTCTTTGCTAATACAATGAGGCACCATATATCCTCTTACAAGTTTGGTTCTTGTGGCTACTGGCAACTCTTTAATAGTGTGTTAAATAATAGTAAGTTCTCAATCCCTCCTCTCTTCACTAAATTTGAAGCGTTATCATCTGCTGATAAAACAATGCTTTACTTGTAAATTCTCTTCCAATTCTTCTTGACTCATCTTGAATATCTTTGACTTTCCTCTTGAAACTGAGTCTCTACTGTGTGATATAACTCAGTTTATGGTTTCTGCTAGAATTTCCAAATTGTGCCCCCACAAAGCATGCAGACTTGATGGTATTCCTGCAATTGTCCTAAAAAATGTGCTCCTAAACTGGCTAAGCACTACAATAAATGGCTTACTGTTTCTTGCTTTCCTGCTTGTTTGAAATCCTCTTTTGTAGTTCCAGTTTTATGAAGTTAGGTGAACCATCTGATCCTTCAAACTATTGATCTTCTATCTTCTTTTAGGCAATGTTCTAGAGGCTATAACCAACTGCAAAAAATGGTTAATCATCTCAAATCGCAGTTTCTTCTTTTAGACAAACTTTATGGCTTTCACTGCCAAAGTGTTAATGGTTATTGCAGAAAGAGTCAGTCAAGCTTTAGATAAAAATGGGAAAGCTCAGGCAGTTGCCTTAGATATATAGAAGGCATTTGACAGGGTTTGGCATGATGATCTTCACAAGTTGAAAAGTTATGGTGTTTTTATCTGACTCAATCTTTATCAAATCATGAAATGAAAGTGGCCTTGAATGGCTACTCTTCTGGATCTTTTTGCAAATCATATGGGTGTCCCTCAGGACTCTTTCCTTGGACCTACTTTGTTCCTAATATTCATTAATGACTTTCATGATGTCATCAGTTCTCAAGTCAGTATTTATGCTAATGACACAATTATCCACTCCTGTCTTAATGATAAGGCAGATAGGTTTGATATATTGAAATTGACCTCCAATCAGTTGTCAAATGAGGCAAGAAATGGCTTGTTAATTTTAATGCCTCCAAAATGAAACTGTTTTAATCATACAAGAGAACATTTTTTGCCTTCCATCAGCATGGAGAATAACTCCTTGCACCTTCTCAGTATAATGTTTTCCATTGAAATAAAGTTGAATGATTACATAGAATCAATTGCTAGGTCTGCTGCAAGGAAAATTAGTTCACTGTGTCATTCTAGACAATTTTTATCGCCAGAATCTATCTTACACTTTTATAATTCTACCATTTGTCCCTACATTGAATATTGCTGTCATATCTAGTCTGGTGCTTCTGCTATGTATCTAAAGATTTTTGACAGCGTCTGAAGAATTTGCAGTACTATTGATCTTAACCTGGCATCTCGGCTTTGGTCAGTTTCAGACCACCATAATATAGCTTCCTTGTACCTTTTCTACAAATACTTTCATGGTAATTGTTCTCATGAGTTCTCTTTGATGTAAGTGTAGTACTTAAGTTGCTAGGTCTCATAATTTCACAGCTGAAATAGTTATATGTAACCATAAGCTTTATGCTAAGTTTCTTTAGCTGCAATTCTCATTTGTGAAACTCTTGCTTTCCTCTCAACTATGGTTTTCAAAAATTTAATTGCAATGTCAATTGTCATCTTCAGTCTCCTTGAACCTCATCTTTTATTGTCCTCTCTCTTTTCAACGTTTTCTCATTTTCATTCATTCAATGTAATCTTTTGTGTCTTCATGGCTTTATCGTCTTGCTTGGGGTGAAATGATTAAAAAAAGAACAAAAAAAACTATGTAGCAATTCCCAAAGACTGAGGCTTATGGCCATATAGTATTGAAACACTGGCTACTGTATAATCACCAAAGTTAAGCAACATTGAGCTTGGTCAGTACCTAGATAGGTGACTACTTGGGAATACCAGCAGCTGTAAACCTGTATGTGCGTGTAATGTAATGGATAATGGCTCGTGATTGTTAATCAGAAAGCCGAGTTCCAATTTCATTTGCGTTTGTTATATTCACTTATGTGCAAATACTCTTGGTAAAAGTGAATCCACCTCTTCTTCCCCCAGCTATGGATTAATTAGTAAGATATGTATCATTAAAAATTCTTACAATCTAAAAATATTTTCTGGCTTTAAATAATCTGCAAAGGGTTGATAAGCTATAAAAAAACAAATTAATCAATCAAACCAAAGACTGAAAATTATTAGTGTCATAAAAAATATACTAACAAAGATAAGCACACAGTTTTAAAAAAAAAGAAGATATTCTGAAAACAAAATTAAAATGCAAGAAATGAATATTAGACCTTGCCTAAAAATTAATAAAAGAAATCATTACAAACCTTTCAAATGAACAGTTCCTCCTGGAAGCATGGATGGTTTATAGAGTTCAACATTTCCATATTCATTCCGAGGAATTTTTCCCTAGCAAAATAATAACATATTTACGATGAAATAACAAATTAAATCATCACACTTCTATATGTGATACAATGGATAATTTTTTTAAAAAAAAAAGAAGGAAAAAAAAAAAAAAAAAAAGAGTCCAATGGAAAACTAAGTGTCCAAAAAAAAAAAAAAAAAAAAAAATTGCAAATTAACCCAGTTAAAGTAAATCATAAGTGAGTATCTCCATCTTTGTCAATACTCGATTAATCATATAAAGTTATTAATCTTAAGTATACTGTATAAGAAGTGATTATATTCCCACAGTAATGCAATTCTAAATATTACAATATGAAAAAGTGATAATCTTTTTGATAACAGTAGAACCTTTTGAACTTACATAATAAGGGTTCTAATATAAAAAAAATCTGATTTGGTGTCTATATATATATATATATATATATATATATATATATGATAACTTAGAAAGGCCAGTAAATGTAATTAATACTATTTCATTAAAAAACAGAGCATTTACTTAAATAAATTGTATCTATTAAAATAACATATAAATTGAAAATATATGAAATAATTGTTGAACTTAATCCATTTCATAATATATATATGAGATAACTATATATAAATTTCTATATATCATTAAAAATACTGGGGAAAAATGTATGACAAAGTGGAAAAAGTTTTTGCGTGAGGTTTTCATCCTTTAGGACCCCAAACTAAATGTTGGTACAACTACACATGCACATGAATAAGGGATGCTGGAAATTTTAAATTTAAATTTTTTTTCTTATATATAATCTAGACAACTTAATTTAGATTCTTTTTCTTTCCATCATTATTGTTATTAGATATCCCACACTGTCATAATAGATGATCTGCCAGGAATGGTGAAATGTTGTAAGAGCCAGGGTACAAATTTACTGTGAATGACCTTGCACTCTCTAAACATTTTTGTCATTTTGATTGCAAGGTCATCAACAATAAATTTGTGCTCTGACTCTTACAACATTTCACCATTCCTGGCAAATCTTGTATTATCACATTTAAAATTCTCAGCATCCCTAGTTCATGTGCATGTAGGGTTGCACTGATATAATAAATTTAGTCCAATGAAGTCCTAAATGATGAATAGCATTGCACAAAAACTTTTCCCACTTTGTCATACATTTTTTCTTTTTATATATATATATATATATATATATATATATATATATTGGGATCAAATAAAGGATCAGAATCCGTCAATGATAGGATAAAGAACAAATAGGAAATGTTTATCAATATAATATGTTTTACTTTTATTAAAGCTTCATCAGAGAATGAGATATGGAGAAAAAAAGATATTCTAGTATTTTTTTTTTTGTTTGATTTTCACTGGTTAAGCAGGCTTCACATGCATTTTGGAGTTTCATAGGATGTACTGTCTTTCCTAGAGTTTAGGATGCCATAAATTATACTAACGTTATTTAAAAATTCAAATGCATGTGAATCCTGCTTAACCAATGCAAATTTATGATTAAAATTTTTAAAAAATGAAAACAATTCTTGTAAAAATTCATTATTCCTTGAAAAATTTTTTTTCTTAAGACAATAGTGTCCTTAATAAATCTTATTTAGAAAAGCAATTAAAAGCTTAAAATTATAGCATTGTGCTGCTATATTTTGTTTTTTATGACAATTTAAGAACATTTAATTAAAGGAATAAAACTGAAGTCTTTCTTTTTTTCATTGCACCCAAAGCAAGGCAATAAAGCCACTAAGACACAAGGAGTTGTTGAGTGTGATAGAATATCAGAAAAAGAAAGTATTATTAAAGTGAGAGAGAAATAAAAGAACAGGAATTAAGAAGACAAGATAACAATTGATATTGCATTTAAATATTATAAGATCAAAATTGACTGGAAAGCAAGAAGCCAGAAGAGAGGTTTACAAGTGTGAAGTGTGAGAGAAGAAACTTGTTTGTTACAACAAAATGAACATATCAGAAACAAAATATTACTTTGACTTACATTTATTGCAGGGGGTGGAACATAGATTTCCGTTTGCCAAATTCCAAACACTGGTAGATCTGGAATATCTGGATTCTCCTTAGGTTTATTCTTCAATATAAAAAAATTATTTTTAAATCTCTGAGAGTAAAGAAATAATGAAATTATATAGAATCTGTTGAAAAATTGAGAACCTAAAATTAAAAACAGTTTTAAATAACTCTCAAGCAAAATACATATCCTTGGGTATATATGTTAGGCAAAAGAATTTCATGAATTTTTAAAACATTAAATCATTGATGTTATTAACCAAAAAAAGAATTCAGATTCTAAGCATGAATGTAAATGTTAGATATCATTTGATGTTGATTATGTCAGTCAGATATGTGCCATGCATGATACACACTTAGGTGATCATGTGTCTTTCAATACTTGACTACTATTCATCTTATACAGGGGTCACCAAACCACAGCCATGCACTAGATCCAGCTCCCCCGATGTCAGTTCATCCAGCCTGCCACTTTACTGGACGACAAATGAGCTAAAATATAATTATTTATATGGAATTATCAATATATTGTAGTTAAACTTAATATGTAGAAAAATAAATGTCAGTAAAATGCCAAAATTTGGCCAATCTGATTTTTGCATCTCACAGTAATATAAGTTTTATGAAAATCAGTGAAATAAAAAATTTGGTGACATTTTGCAACATTTTTGTATGTGCCTGCAATGAAGTTTCTAAGAAAAGTGATTACGAGCATGCTGCAGCAATTATGTTTTAACTTGCATTGTGGTGTTTAAATCGGTTTGAAGAGTGCCATATATTAAAAGGACTGACTTCAGTGAATTATGTCATATATTTTGCTTGAACTTATTATAAAATCTCAAGTATGTAAAGTCAGCACATTTAATGAGGTTGACTGATGAACATTTGAAAGCATTTCTCTTGGTTGGATACAGCAATACTAAAACAAATATTAATTATATCTTAAAAGTTTCATAAATCTCACTAACCTTTTGTGCTGCTTGTTTGTGAGATTCGGATATGTGTGCACTTGGTGTAATATAACTATTTTATTGCTATTGTTGTCTTCTTGGATAACTTTTTAGTAAATAAGTATGTTTGTTGTCTTTATTTTTGTGCATTCGGTGTACTGTATTGAACAAAATGGTTATCCGGCCTGCCGCTCATCATTCTCTAAGTTATCTGGCCCTCTGTGAAAAAAGTTTGGTGACCCCCCCACCCCACCTGATCTTATGCATAAAAAATGATAAACACAAAATACCATAAAATGATTTCCTAGTGACATTATAAGTCATTATAAGTCATTAACATATAATCACTATAACATTACAAAAACTCAACACTGATGGGGGGAAAAAAGCCAATGTTTATTTAACAATAAAAGTATATTTCCTTTTTAATTATTTTTCCTCTTATATTACAGAAAAAAAATAAATCGGGATACTTTTTCTAAAAATTACTATTTCTCAGAATTTTTCTAACTATACACAAATATTTTTTTCATATCCATAAGTAATTTTTTTAAAGATTCAATGATGGTCTATTATTATTAAAACAGCTCTTTGAATCCCTTTTAAAATAATTTTTTTAATGCCCCATTTGAACTTACCCACTTTGGTCTTGATTTAACCATTTTGTATGGTTCTTCACCGACCTAAAATTGAAAAAACAAATGATTAAAACAAAATATAATAATTTATATAATACTATATACAATGTATTATCTATATTAGACAACATACATGTAGCACTTTTATAGAGGTATATGCGTTACATTGTCAGCAAATGATCTGAAATAACTATTATATTTCCTTCAAAGTATTTTTATATACTGAAAATCAAAGATAATCTGTTGAAATTTTATATAACAAGTAATTACACCAATCTAATGATGTTTATCATAAACCTCTTATTTGGGTATCACACATATAATTAGCAAAGTTATTTATATTTTCATGAAGTTCTTCAGGTCAAACTAGCTACCAGTGATCTTTTCTTTATTAATAACCTGCATAGTTTTTGCAAATTGTAAGGTCTGTCCAAAAATTATCCAACCATTTTGAATGTCTTAAGAATCAGTTGAAGATGGTTTACATATTTTGATAAGTTTTTAAAATTTTGGAATCAATAGGTTTCTTTTCAAATTTATTTCTTTAGAAAAGGTAAAAATAATAAATATTGCATTGTACTTGGTTCACATATTTTTATAATGTTGTAAATAAACATTGCCAAAGTTAAGGCAGTACAAAATAATAATGGTAGCAATGGCAAAACCATCCACTGCAGGTAGGAAAGTTAAAGTTTGCCATGATTTTTATTAGAAATATGTGATACCCCTTTCATTAATTTTTTGATACTTTTCTTTTTATTTGATTTTTGTTGTTTTTTTATCACATTGTTCAATTTGTTTATCTTCTACAATTAACAAGTAAAAAGCATAGATAAAAAATAAAGGATAAGTTTTCAATAAGTTCTGAACTTCTACTCCTACCTTTTTAAATTGGAAGTTTATTTATTTTCAATCTATGCTGCTTGCTTCCTGGTTGTAGAATGTAAAACACTTAATATAAAAAAAAAAAAAAATAAGTGAACAAAGAAAGCAAGTAAAAGAAAGTTCATAATGACAATAATGCTTCATTTAAGAAGCTCAGATTTCCTAATAGATAGCTTTCTTTGAAAAATTGTTTTTAATAGTAAAATGAAAAAGAATTTGCAATTCATACAGCTAACAATTTAATCTAGCTTGGTTTGGTTTGGTTTATGGCATATCAACCTGAAGGGGCTATTTAATGCTGACAAAATTTTTATTGATGGTAATATTTTTTCCAAAAATGTATTGCTGGTAAGATATTTTTCTTCAAAATTTATTGTTGACATAATTTTTTCTTCAAAAATGTATTCCTGGTAATAATGTATTTCTGGTAATAATTATTTTAACAAAAAATTTATTGCTGATATTTTTAAACTTTCATAGTGTTTTGACCCCAGTTTTGGGGGTTAACTATTTGCCCATAGTTGGGACCCTAACAGGTGCTACCACCCTGGGTCAGGGTGGACCTGGGAACACCAGCAATTAAGAGGTGGTTCCATGCTCCTCAAAACCTCCTGATCAGAGGCCTTGCTGTCAGATGTAGTTTATCGTCTTTTCCAGGATGCAATTTAATTTAGAAAACAGTAAGAACTGATAAAAAAAATTGCTTCATTATCATCAAACTAATAATACCTTGACATTTCTTCCATCTTTCATCCATGTTTCTCGGGCATGCAACTGTAAAAAAATAAAAAAAAACAAATCTTAAATTAAGAAAAGCAGTTATTATTATTATTATATTTGGATCTATCCAAGTGATTGTCCTCATCATGGATTTTATAGTCACAACATTTCAGCTGTTATACCTTTTTCTCTTCTTCTGCTGTCTGTCATATTTGATAACCTCCTAGGAATTTTAAACTTTTTATTCAGTCCACAGGGGTACATTTTTCTCATTCCCCTACTCAAGAGATATAGCAAAGAAAACAGCGACTTACCTCGTCAAACCAAGCGACAGCGTGTTGCGTGTATTCTACGACGGAAAATGTGGTGAAAAATAAAATTACTTACCAAACAAAAGGGCACGTATTCCGCATGACATGCTGAAGACAGAATATTTTAAAAAAAAAAAAAAAGTCCGTCGCAGGAGTCACATTAAAAGTATTTTGATATGCAAAATACTGAACATCCTCTCCCAGCTGTTGACGAATACAAAAAATGTTCGGCCGCTAAAAGCAGTTAGTGTTCTTGAATCTGGGAATTTGGCAATTTTGGCTACCGCGTTTGGTGGAGAATGAGTTATTTTTCTGACTGGTGGCGTGCATTTTGATTAGTGAGATAGTACCTGTGAATCGAGTTTTCGACATTTCTTTCTGCCCCCAATGTTTGAGTTGGAACTTAGTGATTTATTCTCTGTGATGTGGAAATAATCTGCGACAAATATTTCCTTTGCAATCCCAGTTTACTTACAAGAGAATATCTACTATCAGTTACTTCTTCCTAGTTAATTTTTTTTATGATGCCACACTAATCTTGGAGGAATTAACTGATATGAGAGGTCTCCTAGCATAGACAATGGAATATCAACTGTCTACTCCTATGTATTAAATAAAGGGTTCAGTTTGAAATCAAATATAATAGACACCTGAAGAATGCTGGAAGGTACAACAGCTGAAATATTGTGAATATAACAAACAAGGTAAAGAGACCAGCTTAAATAGAAAAATGTATAATAATTACTGTATTTTCTGGCTTACAAGATGCTGCAACATGGAAGATGCACCCTAATATTGGAAAGAAATTTCTAAGAAAAAAAATGTCATTCTCATACACCAACACATTCACTATGCATCCCTCACATACTGGCACCATGTATGGTTTACATTAATCACTCATCCAATTTTGTTTGTATGGTAATGACATACTAGTCAAGAGCAGAAAGACTCCCACTACTGCTAGAAAACAGAGCATGTTTAAGCATGTGGAAGGTTTATAGTCTTGGAAATACTTGTAACAGATAAGTACTGAGGTTACATCATATAAAAGGATGAATTAGATAGCTAACATTATAGTGTAATGACTCAATATACAAATCTACATCCCTATCAGTCAAGACAATTAGGTGACCACCCAAATTTACTTGAGCCTGGGCGTTGCCTTACGTTCATCTTGGAAGGTGCACACATATTTTTCAGGGTAATTTTTAGGAAAAAAAGTGCGTCTTGTAAGCCAGAAATTATGGTATAATCTCTTATCTCTCACTCAGACAGAAATTAGCTGTTATTCAATTGTAATACTTTGTGAAAACTTTCATGTTTTAGTTTGCATATATGTTTCTATTTCAAGGCTGTCACAAGTAATCAATGAGGAATTAATAAAATAAATAGGTAAGCCTTATTTTTTCAATTTGCTATAGAAACATTATTATGTACATAGTCAATTTAAGAACAACTTGAATTTCAACAAATAGTTCCACAGTATATTAGTTGAAGATGGTCAGGGAATAAAGCATTGTGAAGCAAACAATGAGATAAATAAATTAAGGTAAGAGTTTTAAAATATCTAATAAAAATAGAACATGTTGTAATGTAAGCAAAAAGTCTGTTGAGATTGGGGGGAAACCGATTACTCTCCCAACAACTACGGGGATAATGGGGAGAGATGGGAGGTAACAAAAAAATAACACTTCCCTGGAAACCACAGCAACTTGAGGAACAAAATGCCCACTGGACCAACTTCACAAGACACAGTGTCCTGCCAACTGCTGACTGATGTTTTCTCCAGCTTTTATTGGTATGAGGCATCTTACAAAGGCCCAGATCTTGAACAGTTGCAGAGAGGGCTGTATCTAGCTAGAAATACAAAACTGTCCTGCTGCTAATGGGAAAAACCCCAGATGTAACTGGTGTTGACAAACATGTCTGCATGCGATCTGAGGCCTCTTTTGCGTCTGTACTGACACGTGTTCAGCAGATTTCAATTTAAAATTCTATTTTCTTCTAACTCTAGAGAGATACTAAATAATTCAAAACCCTATAAAATTTATACAGTTTGATTTATATCTTACAGCTAATAAACTCACTCGTGGAAATCTATTTTGGCCTCTTGTTTTGCAGTCAACTTTGATCTTCAAAATTTTAAATGCAATGTCAATGGTTATATTTTGTCTTCCTGTTTTTTTTGTTTTCCCTCCTTAATGTTTTCCTTTTTCTCTTATCCTTTCACTCAGTAACCCCTTATGTCTTAGTGATTTTGCCTTGCTTGAGGTGAAATGATTTTTAAATAAATAAATAAAAATATAATGAAAATGTAAAATAGTTCCCAGTAAAAGGTCCACTTTTCATCTGTGTATTCAGTATCAAGCGTTCAAAGAAAATGGCATGTGAACTTTTGCACATTGCTAATATGTTTACATGAACAAAAAAAATCATTGTAAATCATATTTAAAGAATCTGAACATCATTAGTAACTGATAATGTAGTTGGCAAACATAGATAAATGTGCTCACAATAAGACTGAGTATCAAAAGGACGTTTTTTACCGGGTCACCACTTTTTTAACTCCCTTCACTCTTGGGCAATGTTTGTTTTATAAAGTAATGATTAAAATTATAATAAGAACTTAAGCATAGATATACATTTTCTTTGTTCTTGAGAATTGATAACAAAAATAATAGACACTATTTATTTATTTATTAGATTGTTTATTAGAATGGTTGGCAAAACATCAGCTAATTGATTTGAACTTTATAAAATCGTAAATAATAAGGATTTCATTATAGTTGGTTCACATATTTTAATAATTTAGCAAATATTTATAAATTTATGAATAAAAATTGTTTTCACATTTATTTCTTCATAAATTGGTAAATGATAACTATTGCATTGCATTAATTCTAATAGTATTATTTTTTAGAATGTTGTAAATATAAAATTATTCTTGTAAATAAACAATCTAATAAATAAATAGTGTTTAATATTTGTCCTAAATTTTCAAGAACAAAAAACATGTATAAATTCACTTTCGTCATGTTTAGGTTTTATTCAAATCCTAATCATTGTTTTTAAAGTAATAAACATTGCCGAAGAGTGAAGGTAGTTAAAAAAAGTGGTATCATGGAAAAACCGTATTTTGACACTACATCTTATTGTAGTAGTCATGTTTATCCATGTTTGCCATGTATTTTATCTAATTTTCAACAAGTCTGTATATCACCAATTAATTATAAAAATAATAGGTTGATAATATAAAAATGTTAATTGTAATTATAATTTACCTGATGAACACATTCTCTTGCATAAATAGGTTCATTTTTTATGTAACCCAAAGGCACAGCTGAATTAGGGTAAATTGCTTCAAATTTCAACAGATGCCGTTTAAGAACATACCTAAAAGTATACAAAAACAAAATCACAATTTTTATAATCTCAAAAAAGAAAAAAAAAGAATACAGATACAAACAATAGAAAAGTTAATGACAATGATTTAAGATGGCAATTTAACCATATACATGGGGAAAAAAAGTCAGCAAAATCTGCACTGACTAATTGATTTTACTTTCACTATTAGCTATATTGTAACACAGTGTGGCACTGGTAAATGAAAAAAAAGGCTAAGTTGGAATATAAGCTTGGAACAAAATGAAATAAGGTTAAATTAAAATGTGAGCTTAGAACAGAACGAAAAAAAAAGGTTAAGTTAAAATGTAACTTAAAACCTAGACAACAAATGAAGACTAGATCGATTGTGCAGAGAAAAAGACAACCATTTTGAAAATGTAAACCCACTAGGGTTGGAGGGAGAAATAGAGGAAAGACAGTTGAGGATTTGGAAATGAAGCAGAAAGGAAAGAATTAATTAATGATTATCTACTAAAAATGCCAGTTATGAAAACAAAAATTGTGAGATAAAGTTTGGTGATTTCAAAATGAAGGCAAATGGAGAAAAACTGATTGATGGTTGCTGTCAAAAATTAGAAGACTGTAAAAACAATTTTAGAGAAAGGATTTTATGCTTCACCTAAAAGAAATTAAGATATAAAGATTACGGTAAAAGGGAAGCAGCTGGTTAATTTCTTATTATAAAGACAAGACCCCAAACTGGGAAAAATGTGCTGATGACAATTAAAGTAATAAATACTGTAGTGATACTGGCAAATTAATATGCCTAATTTGCATAAGTGCAAGAGCAAGCCTATATGACTCATCACTGAGAATAACGGAGTGGTACAAACTTAGCAACTGAATAGTGCTACAACAATGGCGTCACCGATAGGATACCATTTGTCTCTAGAAGATTCAGATTTTGTGGATGCATGGACTCGCCGTTTTTCTGCCAGTGCGAGAAATAAAAAGCTGAAAGACAACAAGGAGAAGGGAGGCGAAAATGAAATTACGGCTTTATTCTTGGCTACAGCTGGATGCGAGGCGATAATGAAAGTTTCCACCATGGTATATCCCACAAACTTGGAAGAGCTGACTTTCAAAAAAATAAGTCAGATTATAAGGAGAAATATGAGACCAAAAAAAAGGCTGGTAGTGGCAGAAAGAACGAAGTTCATGTCGATAAAACAAGAAATTGACGAACCAATTATAAAATATCTACACCATCTATGAAATGCGAGTAGATATTGCAAATTTGAAAAACTCGGACAAGATGGACAGATTATTGAAGAGGACTTGATTCAATTAAGGTTAATTGAAGGTATGTGCAATACATCACACCGATATAAAATAATGGAACAACTACAAATAGAAAATATGTCTTTAAATACATGCATTGACTTTATACAGCAACAAGAATTGATATAGAAATACAACCATCATAAAAGTCAACCCAGCGAACAAATATTTGCTGATACGTACATGTTAAAAAAGATAAGAAAATGTGCGTATTGTGGACGTGAACACGAAATAAAAAGGGAAAAATTCTCAGCATTTGGAAAAACCTGTACAAATTGCTTAAAAAAGAACCATTTTCAAGCAGTATGCAAATTCAAAAAGAAAACCGTTGAAAGAGTTGAAGAAAATGACACCAATATGGAAGTGTTCACATTAAAAGATAAGAATATAGAAAAAATTGAACAAAAGAAAAAAGACAGTATATTAAAGGTTAAAATTAACAACTGCAATTTAGATATGCAAATTGATACTGGGAATGAAGTAACGCTGATACCAAAAGATTTTGGGGAACGCATTGGAAAGCCACCTTTACGAAAGCGCAGTTTACAACTCAGCCAATTTGATGGGTCGGTCATAAAAACTTTAGGATACTTTGAAGGTTCCTTGGAGTTAGAAGATAAATTTGAAGTAATACCTATAATTGTCACAAGTTGTAAAAAGAACTACGGACTTCTTGGAAACGATGTGCTTAACATTAATTCTACAAAATTAATTAATGAGATAAAAATGGAAAAAATTGGAAAGTTAAAAAACTATAAAGTGAGTTTAAAATTAAAAGAAAATGTCTCCCTCTCTTATTATGAGGCACGAAAATTACCAGTACATTTGTTGCCATTAGTAGTAACAAAACTATGGAAATTAATAGAACAAGACTTTCTTGAACATGTTCCCTCTGGGAGTAGTAAGTGGGCATCACCCATTGTAGTGTTGAGGAAGACAGATGGTGATTTACGTATTTGTGGAGATTACAAAATAAGCGTAAATCACAAAGTCTGTTCAGATTCATATCCCATACTGTATGTTGAAGTTGCATTACATGAACTGGCAGGAATGAGCGTTTTTACAAAAATAGATTTAAAAACGGCATATCACCAAATACCAATAGACGATAACTTCAAAGAAGTAACCACAATAAATACGCCAATAAGGTTACTAAGATGGAAAAGGATGCCATATGGAATAAAAACCGCAAGCTCCATATTTCAAAGGGCCATTGAACAGGTTTTAGAAAATATAAAAAATATGATTTGTTACCAAGACGATATATGCATAGGAGCTACTAATAAAAAGGAATTAAAAAAGAAAACCAACATAATCTTGAATAGATTAAGAAATGCTGGAATGACAATAAATGAAAAAGAAATGTGTAAGCAATTGTAGTAAAATATCTTCTTTAGGTTATTCCATTTCAAAAGAAGGTATATCACCAGACCAAGCCTTAATAGAAAAAATACTAAAAGTAGCTACACTTACAAATAAAAAAGAACTAGAGTCTTTTTGGGGATTGGTGAATTTTTACAGGCGATATGTACCAAAATACACGGACTTGAGTGAACCGTTTGCAAATTTAAGAAAAAAGAATGTTGAATTTATTTGGTCAGAGGAACAACAAAAAGCTTTTTATAGATTAAAAGTAATTATGGCAAAGAAACCAGTAGTGAAAATATTTGATCCAAAAAAGGACATGACGTTAACCACAGATGCAAGCGAACATTCAATATCGGGAATATTATCACAAGGAGGACATCCAATAATGTATTTATCAAGAAGACTAACAAACACCAAATTTAATTATTGAAATATAGAGAAAGAAGCATTGGCTATCGTGTGGACAACTACTAGAGCCCAACAATTTTTAATTGGGAAAAAATTTCTGTTAAGAAGTGATCATAGACCATTAGAGTTTATATTTAACCCAAGGAAAGAATTACCCAAAGCCACAACATCGAGGATACTAAGATGGGCAATAAGATTGATGGCATTTGGCTTTGATATAGAATATGTCAAAGGAAATTCAATTCCACACGTAGATGCACTATCAAGATTGCGATTTTACAAGGAGTCAAAAGATAAAACAGAAGAATTTGAAGATACATTCTTACATTGGGTAGAGACTGATGTTTTGTCTTTAGATAGAATGGCTGCAGAAACTAGTCATGATCCAGTACTAAGTAGGATAATATCAAGAATAAGAAAAAACTCATGGGGAAATTGTTAAAGGGTGGAAAGACCCTACAAAGAAATAAGACAGAAATTAACGATAGAACATGGAGTGATTTGTAATGGGGATCTGGTAGTTCCCCCAGAAACACAAAGAAAATTGGTAATAAAAAGTGTACATGATGATATACACTGTGGAGTAGCGGCTACACAAAAAAGGATAAAATTAGAAGCATGGTGGCCGGGATATTCAAGAGATGTCAAAGAATATATAAAAAGGTGCAAAAAATGTAAAGAATTAAGAAACTTTACACAGACTACTTTGCATTCGTGGCCTAGAGAAGTGGAGCCATGGAGTCGGATGCATATGGATCATGCATGTATTATTGGAGTGGGACTCTTATTAATTCTAGTAGACTCTTTTTCAGGCTGGCCTGAAATAATCCGGATGCCAGACAAGAAAAGTTCTACGATAAAACAGATTCTAAGGGTCATATTTTCCAGAAATGGCATATCAAAAACCCTGGTATCTGACAATGCACCAGAATTTTGTGATGAAGATCTTAATTTATGGTTAGAAAAAATAGGATGTAAACCGTATAAGACACCCCCATATCACCCTCAGTCGAACGGGTTAGCAGAAAGAATGGTGCAGACCGTAAAAACGGGACTAAAAGCATGCTCTCAGCAAAAAGAAAAAGTAGAAGTTTTTCTACCGAGGCTGCTTTTAAGCTATCGCACAATACCACACGATGGAAGACTAGAAAGACCATCAGCTTTAATGGGAAGACAAATTAGAGCTCCACTAACGATGTTGTACTCCACAAATGAAAAAATGTGGTACAAAAAGAACAAAGAAGCAAATCCGGAAAGGGCAGAATTTATCATGCAAAAAGGCCACAATACAGCTATAATAAATAGGGAAAATGGCAACAGTGTATTAGCCCATGCAGATCAAATAAGGACCTAGGGTGAATATGAAGAGCAAAATGATGAAGAAAGGTCGACGATTCTGTCCGTTAATGATTTATTAGAACAACCGTTACAAAATGAAACATCAGAAGACGAAATAATGCAGGATCAAGTGGGCCAGAATGAGTTTGAAAGTTCGGACAAAGATCAAATAATGCAAGAAAATGCCCATGATTACAGCTTAGCGCGGGACAGATCTAGGTCTCCCAGAGAAAGAAATACGGGAGAGAGAGAGAAGTAGGGCAAAGTAATGAAACTATCATGAGAAGAAGTACAAGAACTACTAGAGGTATAAAACCTATACGTTTCAGGGAGATGTAGTGATACTGGCAAATTAATATGCCTAATTTGCATAAGTGCAAGAGAAAGCCTATATAACTCGTCCCTGAGAATAACGGAGTAGTACAAACTTAGTGACTGAATAGTGCTAAACCTTGACTTCACATCAAATACAATTAATTATGTTCAACCTGTTTGCCCACAGAATTTGAAAATCGAATTTGCCAAGATGACAACCGAGGGGAGAGACTTAAGTGAAATACCAAGAGAGTCAGAGTGATTGCCTGTGCCCATTGACAGGTAATGGTATGAAGCAAAAATAAGAGAAAGAAGGAGTTAGTGGGGCGGTTCAGTACCTACAAACACTGCGCATGAAAAGGGGTCTCTCAAATTCGGAAGGATAATTAATTTCCTACAACCAGACAACAAAGAACTCTTGTTGGAAAGTCTGGAATCCTCAAACACCATCAGCCTCATGCCAGTCTTGAGTAAAAGTCAATATGAGCAGAAAACTAAAGTGACCAGTTGCAGTTGGAGAAGCAGATGATGAGAGATGACCATGCTGCTGAAGCACACGTGACATGCTGCTAAAATGAGCAAAGTGTCACAATAGAATTCAAAGTGGGAAGGGTTAATATTCCTGTATAAAGAACGATATAAATGACATAGAAAATTAACTGAAAAAATTTTCTGTCTTTTATTTTGTCTAAAAAGAACATTTTCTTTATTTTTCCTTTGTGACACAGCTTCGCCATGGTTTGAACCAGCACTACGATTACTGATGACAACTCAGTCTTTGCCAGCTAGATTTTTATATCTTCTTTTTTCTTCTTTTTTGCATGCATACAAGTACATTTTATTTCTTGTTAATCCTTTATTAGTGATATATAAAACACATGAAATATATCGCCTTGTTGAAATTTATTCCATTTCCTTTCACCTCTACAAATAATGACAATCTGTCATTTACATGTCTAAGTTTTGTTTGCCACTGCTTTTAGTCCAACTAGAAGCACATACTGCAATATTGTACTTAATTTTAAATTATATAAATGAAAACTAAAAAAACTCAGTCTTGAAACAAATAAAACAAATACTTACAAGGGATGATTTTTATATTCTGAAATTGTTTTAGGAAGAGGCTGCTTAAGGAGATTATCTGATGAAAAAAAAAAAAAAAAACTTCAAAAATTTACCAAAGTTACATAATTCCTATTTTTCAAATTTACAAAACATGTCCACTAACAAAGTTTAGTAAATAATATATTATTTATTCATACATGTCTAAGAAATGAAGACTTTTATAAAATGTCAAGTATTTTACGTATTGGTAGACATCAATATAGCATTTTATTGAAAATAAAGGAATATTTTTCTTTTAATATTTATTCATAGAACAATAAAAAATTTAGACAATATCTTTCAGCAAAATTATTTTTGTGTGAAATTCATTTTTAGTTTTAAAATGTGATCAAAACCAATATTTCCTAAACTAAGCTTAGTATAAAATATTTTTAAATATCTAAAATGTGATCAAAATCAATATTTCCTAAACTAAGCTTAGTATAAAATATTTATCAATATTTAAAATGTGATCAACATCAATATTTCCTAAACTAAGCTTAGTATAAAATATTTTTGAATATTTAAAATGTGATCAAAATCAATATTTCCTAAACTAAGCTTAGTATAAAATATTTTTGAATATTTAAAATGTGATCAAAATCAATATTTCCTAAACTAAGCTTACTATAAAATATTTTTGAATAAATATTTTTGAATATTTAAAATGTGATCAAAATCAATATTTACCTCAACTAAGCTTAGTATAAGACAAAACCACAAGAGTGAAGAAATCAGTGAGAATCAAAAAAAGACTGTAGTTAGCATTATTTTTTATATTTACTTCAACAAAAACACTAAGTAAAAAGAATGAAATATAGATAGATAGATTCAAAATACAAAGACAAACATTTATTAGTACCTTTACCATGAACAAATTCTTTTCTCAAATCAACGATAGGGTATTTAATAAATTATGCTCATAAAATATTAAAATAAGAATGAAGAAAAAAAGACACCTTGAATCTGAGTATCTTCTCTTTCATTATCTTCATCTATTTTCAAATAAGGTTTCATGGTTTTTTCCCACCATTCTTCCTGGACTCTCAACTTTCTTGTCTTTAACATCCACTGTGAAGAATATCGAGGTGTCACATCTTTGAGATAACCATCTGGAAAAGGAAGAACTGCTTGATTAAGCAATACCTAGATGCCAATTGTTAAACAATAAATAAACAAAAACAACAAATGATTCCTGCTTGAATTAGCAACTTAAAAAAAACAATTACATCCATTTTTCTAGATAATTTGTATTTTTAATATTTACCAAATTAGCAAAAAGTCAGAGCAAATGATTGATAGCCAAAATGAGAAGAAAACTGACAGAAAATTATAAATATAAAAATCCAAAGTTTTTTTTAAGATAATGAAAAGATTAAATATAAGGAAACTGCTGTAATCAAGCATTTAAGATGAGCAATTTTTTTTAATCATTTCACCCAAAGCAAGACAACAAAGCCACTAAGATGCAGTGTGGGTTACTGAGTATGAAAAAATATAAAGAAAAAGATCATTAACGAGAGCGAACAATAAAAGAACAGAAATTAGGAAGACAGAAGATAACAATTGATATTGCATTTAAATTTTTTAAGATCAAAGTTGTCTGAAAAGCAAGAAGCCAAAGAAAAACTGTTAGCATAGAACATATAGTTACATCCAGCTATTTTAACTGTAAAATGTTAAGATCCTGCTGCCAATCTGGTACTACACTTAAAAAATGATAATGTCTTAGTACCATAGAGGAAAGGTCATCAGAACAAATATGAAAGTATTTACAGAAAAGGCACAGGTAGTGGGAAAGTGCCTGAAGCTGAGATGTCAGATCATGACTAATGAAATTGCAGATTTAATCTTTGGATTTTGTCAAGAATCTCTAAATTACTTAAAAAAATGCACAATGTTCATTTATTAAATATTGCATAAATTGCAGTACAAATTATATAGTTGTTAAACCTGCTTAATATACATAAAATATTAGAACATCTAATAATTTACTTTAGCAATAATCTCTGTTAAGAGATGAAATTAATTGTCTCTAATCTCATCTTGCTGTATTTATTTATAACAACCCATTTAATTTACTCTAATAAAAGGGTGTGACACATCTGAACATTATTTTCTCTATATAAAATGTGAATATGCATTCAGTATTTGCTATATACATACAACAGCATATTTACTATGTGACAGTACTGAAAAGTTCTCAGTCTGACATAGAAGAGATTCCTCCCAAATTTCTGATGTTTGGTCATTTGGTTAAATTTTGCTAAGTGGGCTAGGCCAAGAACTTTTCAGCATCACTTTCATATTAGTATGTAAAAGGTAAAAAACAAAAAAAAGAAAGAAAAGACAAATTCCAAGAAGTTAGAAGTTTTTGGTTTACAAAATATAACATAAAAACAATAATCTAACAACTGAACAAAGTCAATGTGCGGTTATAAACCATAACTTATTTAATGCACCACCATACTTCATCACAAATAATAATAATGACATTACTATTACATAGAAACATTTTGTAAAAGATGTTTATTGTTGTATGTCTATTATATCTATAATCATGACAGTTATTTATAACTAAAGGGGTTCCAATAACTTGGACCAATTTTAAATGTGAATTAAGTTTAAGCATGTAATAATTTTTTTTCTTTTTCTTTCAGATTTAACAACTTAAGTCTTTGGCAATTTCAACCATGGAAAGATTAACAATCAAACAATGTGTTAAAGTTATCAAAGCTTATTACAAAAATGGACGTTCAAATAGAAATGCATTTCATGCACTTCATGATTTTTTTGGTCAACATAACTGACCAACTAAGAGTGCAATTGGAAATGATGTAACATTGTGGAGAGATTCAATTCCTGCATGCGATGATGAATAGAGGTGTCTGGATTTTTGGCCACATGCATCAATGTTTTCAGGCGAATGTCGTAAACAAGCACACAATGGTGTTTTCACATCTGCCACCGACCCAGTTTGTTTGAATTTATGAACAATTTTTCCAATTGCACTTTTGAAACTTTAACATGTTGTTTGGAAGTTTCAATCATGGAAAGATTAACAAAGACTTAAGTTGTTAAATCTGAAAGAAAAAGAAAAAAAATCATTAGATGCTTAAACTTAATTCACATTTAAAATCAGACCAAGTTATTGGAACACCCTTTATATAAGGAGGTTACCATATTTTTAAAATTGCATGGGGGGGGGGGGGAGGAGAAAAAAGGTGGGTGAAATTTTAATCAAAAAGATTGTGCACAAGCCTCATTTGTCCCCATTAGAATATGACTAGAACATAATGTACGCTTTTATCAATGCAATGAAAAAGTTGCAGAAAAAGTTTATTTTCAGAGACTCTAAAGTGTACAAATTAAGAAATTGTTGCAATGGAATATTCCACACTCCTTATCACCGATGTGGACCGACTATATCAGTAGATATATATAGTGAGCACAGGATATACATTGGACTTGCTTCAGGAATTACTAGCCTGCTAACCAATTTCCTGTCTTTCAATAGCATATTTATTTCTCTTTCTTTCATCAATGTGTGTGTTGCTGTTCCTTTCACTCAAGTACCACTTTTGTCTGTTTGTAACCTCTTTAAGGATACAACAGAAATTTAACTTAAATCTTAGCCTATATGCAAAATTTTACATGCAAAAATATATTAATAGTTTTAGTTTGCAGTTAGAGATTTACAATAATAATTTTTATACCAGTTTTCAAATCTTGTGTTCACATTAAATGTATCAAAGGCTTTTAAAAGCTTCTGTTTGTAACTAAAAGTACCATGACTGAGTTTTTCAATTGGCATTCTAATTTTTATCATGTAATTAAGACAAAAATTCACCCTCATTCATTGCATGAAATTTCATTTTATCACAACCACTTGTCCATTCATGCTCTAAGACCAGATAAACCCCCTTTAGCAATCTTTTATGTAACAATACATTTTATATATTTACAAAGATATTCTCATGAGATGATTTCTTTCTTCATCATCTCTTAGGATCCTTATCTTAGCAAACCAAAAGAAATGATAAAAAACACAAAAGTATCAAAAGTATTTGTACAAGTTCATAGAGGATATCAGCTGAAACAAAATGAAAATATTTAAGATGTAAATGCTAGTATAGAAAAGAAAAGGCCTTGATTAATCTTATATATTAGATTTTAAAAGAATACTAATAGAATTATTAAATATATACATACCATTATCAAAAGAAAGAATGTAGGTGAGAGGTCTAGAATCTAAATTTTCAAAGTGAGACACATCATCAAAAACCATATTTACACAATCAACAGCTGAAATTAAAGTAAAAATATCAATAAACCTACAATAGAAATAGTCATTAACAGTTTAGAAAGGTTTTAACAGTTGAAATTAAAACCTTTTAAATTTTGGCAGTACTCTAATCCATAAAGACTCAAAAAAATTGCACTATTAAAAACAAAGCAAAGGAGATTTGTCAGTTGGGACTTATGCAAAAAAAATCTGTCAAATGTAGCCTAAAGCAAAT
The DNA here is from genome assembly GCA_964036315.1 of Acanthosepion esculentum. Lineage (NCBI taxonomy): Eukaryota > Metazoa > Mollusca > Cephalopoda > Sepiida > Sepiidae > Acanthosepion > Acanthosepion esculentum. Next base: position 97,740,133 of record OZ038478.1, read on the forward strand.
TATAAGCATTTAATTTTTAATGGCTAGAAATGTTTCTTTTCTTATTTTAACTAATTATTTCATTAAACATTTCAGTTTGATTAAATGCTCATCATACAGTACAGCGTTCGTTTAAACAATTTTTTTTTAAATAAAAAGGTATTTATATCTTCCATCCAACTCAATATCAAATAATTTTCAAATAAGATTAAAGGGATATAAATTCAAAATTGTCCGGTTCAAATTTTACTGATTTAACCAATATTATGAAAATAATATAAATTTGAATGCAAAAAGTAATTGTGTATAAAAATTAACATTTGTATCAAAAAGGGGAGAAAAGTATATTATCTGCCATCATGTTCTTTTTTTTTCCAAATGGAGAAATAATTTTAAATTTTGTAACTTGAAAATTAAGTTACCTGGCTCTATGATTATTATCTAAGATATCTCATTGAAACATTGAGATAATTTTGTTGAATCCCTAAAATTATATTCACTTCATTAACACTAAAATGAAATGTTAACAAATATTAAAATAATTGCTTGAACACAAAAACAGAATCAGAACTATAAATAACATTTTTGTGGCCTGTTTGTGAATCTGATCAAATTTACTAGACTACCATGTTCATGAAAAACACAAAAGAAAAATAGTCATGCTATTTTGTTTGAAGATAAATGAAACTGCCAATCCTACATTTTGTCCTGATCAGCAAAACTCTTATGCTCAACATTTTGATTAAACTAAAAATACTTTGCAAAATATACAGAAAAAACAGAAGTTTGTGATTTTTTGTTTGTTGTTTTTGTAGTAGTAGTAGTTTGAAAAAAAATAATTAATCTAAATGTACTTAAAATCTGAGTCACAAGTTCTAGTGAGAAAAGGTTGAAATTAAAGAAAGTTTTGTTTATTTCGTTTTTACATTGCTTTTGTCTAATTCATTTTTACAATTCATTTGTGAAAATCAAATATATTTCTTAGTGAAGATAGATTTCATTATCTGTAATCAAATCATTATGTTGTATAGTAAAATAGTACTGAAAGTATATAAAATATATTTTCCTTCAAGAATACACTACTAAACCAAATTTTAACACATTACAATATTGCTCAATAAAAATTCAACATTTCTCATATACTATATACTTCCTGAAGAGTGGACAGATGAGTCTGTATATGGAGGTCTGGAGTCAGGATGCTGAAGGTAACATCAATCAGCTAAGTGACAAACATTTACGTGTATTAATTATATATATATATATAAAATTTATCATTCCCTTTGGCATGGACTGATAGCTCAGGGGTGGTAACTCTAAATCAGTCAGGTTTCGATCCCGGCTTGAAGCAATCGGATGTCTAGCTGCACTGATAAGCTGTGATACAGCAAAACAGGCCTGTATGTGGATTTTATATACACACACACACACACACACACACACACTAAAAGATTTTTAAAAAATTAATAGCTAAAACATACTTACATAACCATCTTTTCTCTTTTTCCAGATACACTTCAATCCAGGTTTCTGTCACTAAATAATTATATTAACAAATTTTAATATAAAGATAATAAATTATCAGACATTTTCTTAATAACTTAAAATTATAAGTGCAGACTTACTCCCAATTGAGAAATAATAAAAACAATTACAGACAAAATTATATGTACATTCATGGAGCAGTTTGTATTTTTGCCTTATTTATATCAAATAAAACAGAAAATGCTTTTTTTAATAAGTCAGTGATCATTAAGATAACTACTTCTTTTATATGCTATGTCTTTTCAGGATGTAGATGATCATGGCCACTATAGAATCCAAATACTATTCCAAACAATAGTCTTGTTGTTGTCATTCACCTATTACAATTAACAAGGGCCAAAGCATAAGTTTTCATACACAAGTAGAAACTTTGACATTAACATTTTCAAATTATCTGGTTTCTGTGTCAGAACATTTTAAAAATAATATTGCTATGCCTATTCTCTTTAGAAATTAACATGCAATGTTAACAGAAAGCTTTGCTTTCAATCTATTATTTAAAATTATCACTTATTTAACTAATTTAACTTATTTAACTAATATATTGATAAACTTTGGTGGTGTTACATTCTTCCTAAAACAAGATCTTCTGATTCATGCTAAACTAATTTCCACCACTGGCCAGTTGGGAACATTTCAAAACCCAAGACTGAACTAAAATTCCATCACCTGCACATAGGCTCTGCACATAGCTTCTGTTTTAATCACACACTCAAAGAAAAATACAATTGTTTATTTCTTAAACCTTCATTGTTTCTTTGTGTTTTTTTTTATTGCCATTTCCAACCCTAATTCTTATGAATGTAAAGTTAGATCGTAGTAATCATAGATTAATAATTGAGCGGTAATTCTAGTATTAATTCACTAGACTCATTTTGAATAATATTTAACAGAAAGTAAATGTGAATATGTTACTTAATTGAGTAGTTTAGGTTTCCTTAGTTATTTAGTTTTTTTTTTACTTATTTAAGTATTCTTAGTTATTCTTATTTTTTTTCTTGCTTAGATTAGGTCATCGTATTATTTTAATTGATAGATTATAAAACTGGTAAGGAATTTTAAATAAACAGATAATTTTGTAATGAATGGTTTTGTAAAATTAATGTAAATGGGAGATAGGTTTTACATGCGCGTGTCTGAGTGTATGTGAGACTACATTTATATATAGAGGCATGAATGTGCATTACATTTTTCTAATTTCGTTTGATTAAGTGCATAGGGTTAGACTTAAAGATTTTTATATAATAGTAAGAATAATGAATATATTTTTTTTATGAAAAGTAATGTAAGTGGTAAGGTTTAGTTATTGAATTAGTATTTAAAACGTAAAACATTGGATTGAACTTTGCAAGAACAAGTACAGCTTACTTCGTTATGAATTCCGGGGAAATAGTGTGAATCAAAACCGGATGAAGCAAAATACAAGACTATATAGGAGGGAAGGGGAAAAAGCCTTTATTTCATTGGCCGATGTTGACTGGCGTATGTCAATAAGAATGGTCAGAATCCTAGCCATATCTGAATTTTTTTTTTTTGCAATGTCAAGGTGCGTAGCATGACGCTATCAAGGAAGCAGCCTGACCCTTTTGGAATCAGGTCAGGGTTGCTGTTTGAGCCAATATGATGCAAAACCTGAAATCGGTAATGAAATCAGTGCATCACTGAAGACCATCCTTAATGCATCTGAAATGTATTACTCTACGTTCTGCCACCATACGCTTAACAACTAGTGTTAGAAGCATGCAGCCGGAACAAGAAAATGGATTACAGCACATTTACTTGCCACGAAATACTAGAATTAATCAAACAGCAACATGCAACCATTCTCAAACTGAAAACACACCTGAAATCCACAAGCAAACATCAAGCCAGAATCATTGACAAACTTCAAACAGAACTACAGGAAAAGCTGATTGCTCTCAACTCTGCCCCCATTGGGATTGCATACATGCCTCAGACCTCAACAGACTATGAACGGCTCATGTGACTACAGTACTTGCATGGTGCTATGTGCAATGTAAAACATTTCCATCCAGGTAACTATGTCAATTGGTTCATAACCGATTTGAACAAGGCATAACAATCCACATAAAACCCAAGCTTGCACATTATCCGATGATGGAAACAGTTTATTAAAATCACTAAACAACTTCTTGACAATGGCACATTCCAACAGATGGAGGATTCGCAACAGACCATGTCCTCGTATGAGCAGTTTAAGGCCTACTTGCTAAAACTCAGTTAAATGACAAACTTTCAGCACCTCAACTGAGCGTGGGACCTGCAACAACGTGACAGCAAAAAGATCACCAATTTTGCAAGCCTGCTCGAGACTACAATCAGAGAAGCAGCAGTCCAGGCAAAGTTTCAAATGGACAACATCAACTCTGAAATGAGCGCCAACACCATTTTTCTCTCATAGATGTGATGCTCAGGAGTGAAAAATTTAAGGCCTGGGCTCTGAACATGTATCCCCACCTCATAAAGACAATGGAAATAGACAGCCACTACTCAGCAGGTGGTATAGCTAGCAACGTCCAAAGCTACCTTAACTGTGGCATAAAAACTGACACCATCTCAAACATGACCACAGATATAATGTACGTGTAAAAACAGCAACCACATACACAAGTGAATCATGGTGTTCATTAGGATCTCACTAACCTGAAGCATCAAATACAACAGATACACCGATGGATAAATCACCCAGTAATGCATGGCCAGAACACCTCTACAAGACTGGAGCACAATGACATAACCTTGAGATGGACCCAGAAACATACGTCCACAAATAACGCCAATAACAGAGTCAACCATTCTGTCTGCAGAAACTACACGAGGGGCCTCGCATATTTTAAGGACCAAAATTTCACTTATTTCCACCTGCCTCATGCTCAAGCACATGTTGTGACCATATATGCAAACACACCTACAATGGCCACAGAACAACCTGAAGACACAAATCAACTTCATGAAATGGATTTTCAGTCAGGACCAGATGAGATGTGATGGCTCAGTCCCCGGTCCAGAACATTAACAAACACCATCACATCTTCAACTTCCAGTATACACACTCACACTGATCTTCTTTCATGAAAATCTATCAAAATCTATCAAACATACCTACAACAGTTCTATCTAGAACCGGGGATATCCATCCTGATGCTAAAAGAGTCCCTAAATACACCCAAACGTGTTGTACCCTACAAGCTCTGAGCCAAATACCTACACCAAGCCCATGACTGCATCAACCACTCTGCTATCAATCAGAGGCACACCCACTTATCAAACTATTGGTGGGAGTTCAAAAACCACAACATTATGGCATACGTCGAATCATGCAATACCTGTACTGAACACAAGGGGAATTACAGCAAGCGTCCAAACTGGCCCAGCAGACATTGCCATTGAGGCAAAAGACTTTTCTAGGTCATATACACAGACTTTGTCATGATGCCACTCTCAAAAGTCAAATGCTATATCATAACAATTTTGAACAGCCTTAGCCAACATCTCACAGTCATTCCATGTGCCAGAGACTGTGCAATGGATGTGGCACGTGGACTCTACCAATTCTTCCTCCGCCATCAGGAGATACCCTGTATCATATCTTCTAACTGTGGTACTCACTTCTCAAGCGGAGCATATAAGAACTGCGAAATGACATCAGTCACACAGCACCTTCACTGTCTTTGGTGTCTGCAAAGTTCCAGCTATATTGAACAACAACATTGCACATTAAGGAATGCTTTCTATATGCTATGCAACAATAGGAAGTGTGAATGGATTGATGTCCTTGAATTTGTTGTGTCATCTATGAATGCCACCGCAAATAGCGCAACTGGCATCTCGCTGCATTATGTCATCACCAGTCGGCATCCCAACTACCCCACCGGAACATTACCATTGATGACCCTGGTGCTTACGGCATACTGATAAACACTTTGCTGTGACAAATCCACCAGCATGCTGCCCTAGCAAACAATGAGGCTGACCACAAGACACAAACATCTAAATAAGTTCATCTATAAAGATCTGATCTAGGTCGGAAACAAAGTCTTACTCCATAGACCCCATTCAGCCACAGCCCACATCTCGCATCTACCTTGGAGAGGTAGTTACCAATTCATCAAGACAAATGACATGGTACTCGAAATTGCAAGCTACCATGGTGAAACTAGTTGGGTCCATCGTGCTCACATATGTCACCGTGTACCTAGGTCTGACTACCTTATTCATATGAACTTGCCCCCTCTCTAAGCGACACACAACTCGGCACCTCATCCTTCATCTGATGACCATGTAAACAATGAGAACCCCAGATCTAGCGATCTCAAACAGACATCAGTCCTGATATGCCAGAGAAGAAATTCCAAAAGACAAACACATGGTCAGCTACTGAAACATTGTAAAAATTTCATTATGCACTAAAAAATAAAAAAACAAGCATCATCGCGCCATACATACAACCCATCTGTGAATCAGAATAAGATCTAGGGGGAGCCGTTACATTCTTCCTAAAACAAGATCTTCTGATTAATGCTACACTAATTTACATCACTGGCCAGATGTGAATGCTCCAAAATCCAAAACTGAACTAAAATTCCATCAATTGCACATCGGCTCCGCACATAGCTTCAGTTTTTACTCACACACTCAGAGAAAAATACAATTGTTTATTGCTTAAACCTCCATTGTTTCTTCTTTGTTCAGCCACCATATGCTTAATATAACAATATTTTTTTCTAGGATGTAAAGAAACTAAGAATAAACATCAAGAAAATATTGCATGTAAAATTTATATAAAAAGACAATGGCTTACATTTTTCTTGATTATCAGCAAAACTAGCATTGGAAGAACTGCTTGATATGATTTTATTATCAGCTTTGGATTCTGTTCTTTTTGAAGATGTAAATTTTATGGACTCTTCTTCAAAATCATCTGAAGATATGGGACTATAATGAAATATAAAGAGAAAAAACATTTTAACACAAATATTATCCAAGTACAAAGGGAATGAGAAATTTAAAACTTTTCACAAGTAAAAAAATATTTTCATTAATAATACCTTGAAGAGCTACTCATCTTCTCAGAAACCTTTGAAGCTAAAGTCTTCTTGCAAATTTTCAATTTCTTTTCGGGCACTTTGTTCTCTTCCTCAAAATCACTTTCATCAGATTCTTTATAAGAGATATTCTGTGATTTCTTTCGACTGGGACGGTTCTTTTTCTCAACTGTTGAATCATCCTCAGTTTGGCTATATTTCTTTTCAGAAATAAATTTGTTCTGGGTGCTTTTTACCATTTTGTTTTTTTTCTTTTCAGTTGATTCTTTCTTTGTGACTTTTCTATTTTTAGAATCATTATTTTTCTTTGCAACAGTCTTTTCTTTCTGAATGTTCTTTGGCATGGAATTTTGAGTTTTCTTATCTTCCTTTGAAAAAAGAAAAGAGAGCAAAGAACATACCAATTTGTTAAAATTAGTTCATTCATTACTTTTTAATTTCAGAGCAATTCTTATATTTTAAACTATCAATGTCTGAGGTTGTGTTGTATATTAAATTCATTAAGCTGTGTCTAGAACATAACTTAAATGTTACCATGTCAGTTTGAATCAAGAATAAATTTGTGTATTTTTCTGTTAGGCACAGGAGAATATCAAAGTAAAACAAAGAACTGTCAAATGATGATTCACATTATGTAAAGAGACTATATTTTTCTTCAGAAAGTTAAAGAAAAGTACCATAATGTCAACATGAAACTTAGGATATTGATGTCTTGCAACCAGTAACAAAATATCTGGATATCTCACAATTTATTTCATAAAGTGATCAGATTGAGGTGTCTTTTCATATTTTTCATAGATTCCTAAAATAAAATAAATAGTTAACTTCCTTGATGCATATTAAGCTTATATTGATAAATACTGAACAATGTATTACTTTGGGTTCTTTCAATGGAATGGGATGCAAAGACATCACAAATCGAACTCTCAATCCAAGACTACGGAGAGCCATCACAACCATCTAAAAAGAAAGAAAAAAAATTACCTTTAATATGAATAAATAGACAAATAAGAGAAAGTGGAAGGAGAAAATTGAAAGTTGTCTGCTGCTAATTAAAAACTGAATAACAATAATGACAACAGCTACAGCCATGTTCATATTCTGTTGATATTAATCATAAAACTGATATCATTATTAATTGATCATTTATCTAATTAAATAAGATATCATTAGATTTTAAGTATCACTCTTTGCTCAATTTAAATGAGTGATTCACATGCAGGCAGTAGAAAGATCTAGGGGCACAGTGAGAGAAAAAAAAGTGGGTTACAAGAGGTTGACAATGGCAATTTTGAACCATAACATACACCACACACACATTGTACCTGAAGTGTATCTTGCCTTCACTTTACAGTGTGTCTATACATTTGGGAGGTGTTAGGATTGTGTCTATGTATGGGGGGGGGCATTAAAGTTGTATTTTGATATGCATGAGGGTGGCAACCCCACAAAATTTGGGAATCAATGACTTAAATGAACAAGAAAAATATATAACTTAATGTATGTAATGGCAAAAAGTGGTAGCAAGGGGATCAAATAACTAGAAGAGGCTGAAAGAATGTTATATAGCTTTGTGTTTATCTTCATGCAAGACAAGACAAAATTACTGATAAAAGAATCAAATAAATTCTTTAAATCGTCCACATGTTAACAGTCAATATATTTAATATTTGCTTTTTAATACATTCTTAAAGCATCTACATGATGAAGTTGATATTTTATGAATTTATGGTACAAGAACACCTACGAGTTAAATTACATTAAGCTTAATTTTAATTTATAGTCACAAAATCAGTATTTTAAGTATTTTTCCTATTCTTTTATGACTTTAGAAACTAGACAAAAATTAAGTCTTTTTATAACAAAGAAAATGGAAACATTTGCTATCAATATTTATGCACACCACCAATACTGTTAAAAGACAAAGTAGATAAAATATACACTTACCATTGTATATTCTTTTGTACCCTGAGCTCTGCAGTTAAAAAATGATTTCACAATAGATGAATATGTTAGCTGAAAAAAAAGTCAATATTATCCTTTCAATTAATTAGTTTTTTTTTTTAATAAGATTACTTATTTTTTTAATAAACATTACTCATTAAATTAGCTAAAGTTTAACAGGAACAAAAAGGGTTGTCATTACCTAAACTAGCTTTTACAGACCAAACTTATTATACTATATTTATTATTACATAAATGTTTAGGAAGAGTATTAAAATAAATTGATAAAACAAAAATGACTGAATTTATAAGCAATATGTGTCGGTTTAATACTTTAGTAGAGTTAAGCAACCCAAAACACCATAAAACAAATCACATTTGTTATGCAAAGAAGCAATATGTATACTGATAGGTTTTTAAAACAAGAGAAAAAAAAAAAAATCAAATTTTCAACAATATTCAGTGTCAAATGACAATAAAAGCATCAAGCCGAATTTCACAAAAGTTAGTCAACCATCACAAAATAGGAATTTAGTTTGGAGATACAAAAATCAGGTCTTGTCAAACTCAAAAATATTCATGACCAGGTATTGCTTTACAGACCCAATAGAAATGGCTACAAGAACATCATTAACTCATAGAAATCAAGTACAAACAGCAATTATGAATTTTTTAAAGATCATCTAAATTCACTCAATCTAATGAAATAAATGAAAAATATTTAATGCACATTATAATAAAAAATCCTTATCAAAACAAGCGTAACAAATGTACGTCTATCTATATTAATTCAAACATGAAACAAGATTTCCTTATTTCAAGTCATCTGACAACTTCCAGCAGTAGGAGTTGCAACAAGGCACTGAGTACTTGAAAAGCAGAAGGATCCAAGTACAAATGCTGAGTGAAAGTTTACTACTTGCTATATAATTTTTTTCTCATTGATTAAATACACATCATTATTTTGAGGTGTGCGCTTGGCCATGCAATTTATCTTTCAAATGTTACTGAATGTAAAACATGTCCTTCAATAATGTCATACTACTAAATATATTACACATTACATAAATAGAAGAAAACTTGGAGTAATTTTAGAAAAATATATAATTTCAAAAATGCCTTTTTTCCTAGTATAGTTAAACCGGATACCAGATTTAGGTTTGCTTACATAACATTTTAAAGCATAGAAAATAGCATGAACTATAAAAGATCTCAATCTTTTATAGTTCATGCTATTTTCTATGCTTTAAAATTTGTCTTTATGCATTTTAGATTGCAAGAATAATTCCTTTTTTCTTTCGCAAATGAATATTGCATTAACAATTTTTTTTTTTACCAGGTAAAAATCCTACTATTTAACTGTGGGAAAATAGCAAAATCAGAAATCCAGGGTTTTAATTGCAGGCCATAAATCAGTCTTACAAGTCCAAAGTTAAAAATATTGCAGGTGTAAATAGGCATCTCAACACTCAGCTTACAACCGATGAAAATCTTAACTAAACACTAAAAAATGCATATATTCAACTCGCCGTGTTATTTCATTCAATATCTCCATAAAAACATAATGCATACCAAATAAAAGCTGCTTATTTCATGAACTTTGTTTCTATCTTATTTATTTTTATATGTACTACAGTGTGTGAGGAACATTACAGTTTGAAAATAGTCATTTTTGTGATTTCACAAAATTTTGGCTATTTTTTTCACTGACGGCAGTTTAGACTTCCTCAAATTTTGTAGCATGCGCACTCCGCAGGGTTTATTACAATTTTGGTAACATGTTAGTTTGAAAGTTAACATTCTAAGCTTCATTTTCATATATTTTATATTTTTCAATTTTAATGAGAAGTTTGTAAACAATTCAAATGAAAAGTTTGATAGTGAAATTCAAATGCTTCTTGCAAAAATAAAAACATAAAATATATCATTAAAACGCTCATTTAATAATCTATGAAACTAAATCAAAATCAAATATGAAACGATAGCTCCATTTTGCACATGTGCGATTATGTGTAACCATGTGTGACTTGCTCGGCCATCATTTCAACTCCACGCGATAGTCAATGCACAGCGTCAACACGGACACAAAAGAATCGACCAGCATGTTTTCTATGGACAAAATTGTCAAAGAAATTGGTAAGAATTTGTTTTAAATATTCATTTTCTATGATATGTCAAATGTAAATGGGATTTAAAAACCGTTTTCATCATAAAAAATATGAAACAAAAATTTTACTTTACGCTCAGATTCAAAGGACAAAAAAAAAAAGTAGGACTTATTGATTGAAAAATGTTCATATTCAAAGAATGAGATAAAAAACATTCTACAAAAAAATTCTAGAATGTCTTTTATGTTTTTGTAGTATTCTCACAATAATTATCAGCATTTCAGTTACCAAGTAACATTTTGTTTAAAGTTACCCCTTCAAACAATTTTCTTACTTTTTAAATTATCTAATGAATGGATTTTAGTTACAATTTATTGCTATCTAGATACAAATTTATGATTTAATATTCATTTTCCTAATTTATTATTATTTCTTAGTAATATTCATTTCATACGGATTATGATTGTTTATTTTATTCTAAAATATTTTAATGTGTCAGTTTTAAGGACCACTGTGGAAATAGGTTTGTTGAGAAAATATTTTGAAAGTGCTTCCTTATTTGTTACTCAGGTGGATGGATGACTCTAAATTTATATTTATCCCTGATTGTATTTAGTGCAAATTTTTTATGAACTGCAAATAAACTCAACTTCAGTAAGAAAACGTAGTCAATAATTTGTAGATGACTACTAAGTAGTACTTCGACAAAATGGGATAGGATTATAAACTCATTTTTTTTCTTTTTGAAGATGACGATGTACAGAATCAGTTACAACGTTGTTTTATGACAAAAGAATGTGAAAGAAAGATGTCTTTGTCTAAAGTGGAATGTTCCAAGAAGGTGCTGCTTCAAATATATTCATTGAAAGAGAAGTATCAGGAAACCTGGGATTCTGCTATTACTTGGCTACATAAATTGTTTCCAATCTTTCCTAAGAACAGATGAGTACACCTTATTGAGAAAGTTGTAGCAGAAGTTCAGAGTTGTCCAAAAGCGGATCGTCCTGCATTGTACCAGGAGGTAACAAATTTGGTATTCATAAATGAAAGATATGAGAGTGTTGGATTGACTCTCAGTGTTTTGTCGGATCCAACGCTGGGTCGTAAGCTTTTATGTGCGGAAGTAACAAATGGGCTCATACTTGAACTAAACTGGATACGCCAGCAAAGATATACTAGTCAGACTAGAAGAACTTGGGTAGTGCCTGAATTAGATTATTTGGAGGGATTGTATGAAGAATATGCCGACTTACTTTTGACTACTCAGTGAAGAGGTATCTCAACACCCAGCCCAACTTTACTGAAAATTTCTTTATTTGATTAATTTTATATCTGTGTTGTTTTTTATGTGCATAATGTGAAAGGAACATTACAGTTTAAAAATTGAGACAATTTGGTGATTTCATACCGCTTACGTAATGATCGGAACTAACATGTGTCAGAACTTCAACCTTTTGATCAAATTGTGACGGATAAAATATTTTTATTTTAAAGATTTCAGTGACAAATTTAGTAGTTGAATACCGCTTCATGATATGGTGAGTTTTCTGCTGTTTTCTTATTAGTGGGTATTGCTTGCGTGTGTTAAGCTTCTCTCTCTCTACAGTCCAGAAATTGTACATGTTGCGTCAGGACTGTACTTGTTCAGCATCTGCTCCATATACATTCTAATCTGTTGATTTTAGGTCATTTTAACCATGATAAATGGCAAGAGCACCCCCAGAAATGGCTAGATATGAAATTTGGTGTTTCTAGTGTAAGAAGTATTCATTTTATGACACAATTCAAGCAAGTCTAAAAGGTTAAAAAGCAATTTTTTTCAATTTTGAAGTGGAATAATCCAGAATATATTCATTCTATCACTCCTCCTAAAAAATTAGGCATGTTACTGGTATAGTCATAATGTGATATTTGAAATTTGGGATGAATGTGGGTCTTATTTCCAGTTTTATGAAATGTCAAACCTCAGGTTATGAGTTGTTTGCACATCGTTGCAGAGGGTTTGATTTATAAAATTTGCATATTCAGACTGAATTTATTTAAGAAATATGCAGTGATACTATCTGTAATTTTATTATTAATTCTTTTATGTACCTAATAAGCTAGTATAATTTTAACTGTTGTTCTTAATTGCTTTTTAAAATATAGGAGTCCAAATATGGTATTTTGTCCTAATTCATAATAGACAAAAAAATGGCTAGGTTGAGCACATGTGTAAAAATAAAAATAAATCTTCTAAAATTAAAAGGTTTGAGATATTTTGATGAAATAAAAACTGCTAAGTTTCTTTAATCATGTAGATTAAGAAGATGCCATGAGATAACACCTAGTATCTGTTTGAAATTTTCATCTGTGATACCTAGTGTAAATCAAAAGGGTTAAAAATCTGTATCCATGCCTTGCAGCATACAACTGCCTACAACGATAAATTACTGCTGTTGTCTAAATTCGAGTAAGAAAGACTATGATTGATCAAGACTGGCAGGCAAGTGCAAAAATAACCATATTTCAAGGCCTTACTAAAACACACCTTACTTGATTTTGTTTTTGACAATAAAAAGAATACAAATTATTTTTCAAGGTGAGACTTGGTTTTCCCTTCATTGCTACAGGAAGGAGATGGATTCATACCTTTCCCAAGGATATTTGTGCATAAATGAATGCAACAAATCCATATGGAACTTTAATTCTGCTCTCTATTATACCACCTGTACATCCTGAACTATAAACAAACAAGTCTATAAAAAATTTCTTTGCTAAGAATAAGAATACAAAATTTAACCCATTCTATTTTTTTTTTAGTGAGTCATTTTCAGTGGATCCTTTTAGTCAATCTGTGATAAGAGCTGTCAAGAGAGAAATAATCAAAAATTGATTAAAGCTAATACACTTTTAATCTTCTCCAATTTACCTTCATCACTGAATACTGTGGCACAAAAGGTGATTATAAACTTGTTCAGGATTACACCTATTGATTCCTATACCTTTGATAGTAGTTGTTTTGCAGTCTCAACAACTCATAAACTGTCAGCTCATCTAATATGTTATGAGTCTACGTTCTTGTGTTGTAGAAGACTCTTTGACCACAGGTTTCTTTAAACTTTGATTAACGTGCACACTCAATAAAAACTAAATACCTGGTTAGCAATCTACAACTTTTGTCTATTGTAAGGATATAAATAACCAGCATATCAAAGAGGTTGAGTCTTGTAGCATTATCTTATGCCAATATTATACAGCAGTGTAGTAACTGTGTTCGTTCATTCATAATCTGACTTATGAAGAGGCTCTTATATGGTGATTGGATTGAGTAATCCTTATCATCCCATATGTGTCCCTGAAATAACCAAGTTGTCTATATCTTGACATTGATATATGACTGCTTTCTTGCAATTAATCTCAAGTTCTCAAGATTCTTCCATGGCCTGAAAACCAGATGTCCTTAATGCTGACAAGTGGCCCATGGTCCAGAATTTGACCTTTCCTATAATTCCACATAGAACTGGATGAATAGTACAAAATCATCTTTATTAGAAACATTTCTAGGCTAAGTGGGCCAGAGGTGCATTGGATAAATTTTAGCTATGCTATATTTACTCAATCTTACGAAGTTAAAACTTACTTGTTTCAATCATTCCATTATGGGTTCTAATTAAAATTTTTAATTAGTTCACTCATCAATCTCTGCTTGATGCAAACTTTATTCATGATTTTTCTTGTCTATCCTGTTTTAATGTGGCAAGACTTTCAAAGTGAACTTTAGCAGTTACTGCAGCATCAGAAAATGGAACAGGTAAAGATGGCTAAAGATCTGTATTGATCACACTGTATTAATTTTGTGCTGTTCTTCTGAAGTAAAACATCAAAGAATTCAGACTTAAATAAACGGTGTTCAACTAATAAATATATCAATGCTAGTTAATCACAGTAAGCTGAAACTGAAGAAAATTCAGGGAAATAATTGAGTATATTGGCTCTGTAGCTGCTAAACAAAACACAAATTTGCCCGAGCAGGTATCTACAACAGAGACTAGCGAGCCACCCTAGTGGACAGGCAGAAACAAGCAGCAAGAAAAAAAAAGCAAACAAATCATACTTACCACTTCAGCATCATTTTCTTGAGTTGTTATTTGTACAGTGGTGGAGAAGGTTGTCAGTATATTTTTTATTTTTCCAACTGTGAAATCAGATTTATCAGTAGGAGGAAAAAGAGAGAAAGCAAGCGCTTTCAAAACAGGGTCACAGCATGACCTATTTAGCACCATTCCATGACCAATCAAACAGAGTAGGTTAACCTATAAATATATTGAAACATTTTATGAGAACATAGATTGATTATTTGTATTTATTTTATACAGGATGTGACAGAGAAGAGAGTCGGGGAAATAGACACACACACACACACACACACACACACACGTATATTTTTTTTTATTGAAATTGGAGTGGATCTGAGTAGCGAAATTAGATCAGAGCATTTTTGTTTACTGATGGGAAATCTGATCTAGGGCAGGAGTTGTACCCATTTGGAATTGGGTCATGAGAAAGACAATGGAAATAGTTGAAATAATTTTTATCGGTTAAAATTATAAATAGAACTTAGTAAGCTATGAGGAACTTTGGACTTTGGAATTCACATGATTTTGGTTGAAAGTAGCCAGAACCCGTGATAATTGCATGCAAAGTAGTAGGGCCAAGGGTCAATTATGACCAGCCAGCTTTATCTATATAAATGCATAGTTATGCTGAAAAAAGAGGTAGTTTTTGGCTCGTCTGTCTTTGAGTGCAGTCGAGCTGGGTGGAGAGATGTCGGAGATTGAAAGTGAGCAGAGTTGAATTGAAGGTTCGAAGAAGTACGAAAGTGACATCAGAGATTGGAACAAAACTCCTGCTAACATGTGCTGTTGATATAAGTACTGCTGCTTCTGCTACCGTGAAGATTACTACTACTGTTACTACTGCCAAGGAGGAACACAACTATAAACTTTAAACCGCGCACAGAAATCTTTATCTCTCCATCGCAAGAGTTGTATATCATTCTGAGATGATTTAACAACTTACTCTCTCTCTAGAATCCAGTGTATGAGTTTTTATGTCAATTACTTTTCTTTTCTGTAACCAGTTTCTTTTCTATACTATTCTTTTCTGCTATATAAAAGACATTAACAATTCAACCATTGAATAGTTGTTTGTTCAGCTTTCTGCAGATATATATTTTTTTTGGTGCATTCTAAATTTCTTAGTGCAGACTCTCCAGCCATGTCTACATCTTCAGTCGACCATGAATGGATGAACATCACCTCTGCTTTCTGGATCAAACCAAACACAACGTGGACAGGAAGCAGGATTAGACCAGTGGATTGGTTGAATGATCTATGGATGCTCAGGGGACCTACGGCCACTGCCTTAAGTTCGGTTAAGACCGAGTAGACACTTCAACCCAGAGAGTAAGACAGCAGAAGTTGAGTGGCTGGGGCAAAAGTGTTAAAAGGATGATATTTAAAGATTTTGCAATCAGCAATGAAATTTATTTGATATTAATTTAAAATTTATAAATATACGTACCTCACACTCTATGTAATTGTGAGAGAAAAGAAGATATTACACTTTGATCTCAGGCAGGCATTAAATAAAAATTAAAATAACTTTAAGAATGAACTTTCATTAATTTTTTCCTTTGTATTTTTCTATTCCATCTCTGCCTTATAAAATTAATCATGATTTCTGAAACTATCTTAACCTAGGTATCAACTGTTAAATATGTTAGTTCATAAATGGAAGACTAACTTTTGGATTTGGGATTTTTGGATTGCAGTTTTGTTTTTTGCTTTTTTAATGTTATACCTGTATAAAGTATAACTCCCCCAGTACAATTTAATGGAAAAAGTTTTATTTTTACTGATGCCCTCTCAAAGATTTAACAACTGGTCTTATTTCCAAGTTATGAACACTCTTAAACAAATAACTTAATTTGAGTCAATGAATTAACTAATATGCAACACATTTAATATCAATATAAAATTGCAAAACTGTAATTAAAATTGATTGTAGGACAATTATATAAAAAAAAATATATTCAGCCACTTAATATATAACAATGTTATTTTTACTGTGGTGAAATATTTTTTTAACCCATTAATATCCACCGTAAAATCCAGTATTAATTATAGAAATTAAAATAAAAATCTAATATTAATGATAGGATTCTAAAAGCATCTCGTGTAGTGATACATATTTATGTATCACTACACGAGATGCAATATTTATGTATCACTTACATGAGTTGCGTCCCCTGCCTTGTTAAGACAGTTTTGGGGCAAAATTACAAAGTGTCTCTATCTGACAGCCAACTGTTGGACGAGAAAGATGTATTTTCTTAAATGAGCTGACAAGAAAAATGTCACTTCATACAGATAAGACTAAGATCATTTCTTTCTCTGCATTAATACATTACAATCAATATATATGTGTGTGTGTGCGTATGTATGTTCTGGGAATAATATGAATCAATTATGTAATCAATTGTATGTTTAATCAAAAAATCAATCATTTAATAAATATGTTATATCTTGTTGCATGAACACCAAAAAATTGTTCATATTTTATTTCATGTAATATTGCACACAAATATTAATTTAACATTTGGACAGATGATGTAATTTCAGATAAAAAGAACAAAGCCTCTTCATTTGCAGTCCCTCAACACTAATATTAATTATGGCTTTCAATCTATAATACAACAATGGACACCATTCCAAAAATGAAATGGTAGGCATTAATGGATTAATATAAATACATAACATCAATACTGAAAATGCTAAAACAATCTGATAAAACTGGGTGCCACTTTGGCTTGTTATCTACACTTCATGAATCTACTTTGGTATGCAATCTGCACTCCGAACTTCTATTTAGCATTTTTAGCTGATGTACATGTTGTTTATCGGTAAATAGAATTTTTTTTTATATTTTAATTACATTTTCTTTGTTATAATGTTATAAGATGTAGATATCATTCCAAAATAAAATTTGTAGTGTAGATATTTTTTCTTGTAGATAACAAGCTAAAGTACCACCCAAAATTGTTCAAATTCAACAAAATTTAAAGAAAGAAAAATAATAATTCAGTAATTTTAAATTATAAAATTGCTGAATTATTTTTTATTAAGGAATAAATATAAATTTACTAAGAAGGTTCAGCTGATCAGTCTTTTACATTCAAACAGGCAATTTAGTAGTTTGACTACATATATATATATATATATATATATATAAAACTAAATACAGAAATGCTAAAAGAAAGAAATGTTATTACAGTTATACTTTAGTAAATACTTGGAATTTAATTTAACAAATTAAATATGAAAATAATAGTAAATATTTCAGACAAAGCATTATCCATTTTGTGATGTCAAACTTTTCAACTAATAAGAGATTTTCAACAATGAAAATTATTTTCATGAAAATTTATAAGTTAAAAAGATTGAAAATGTTGATGATTCTAGAAAATATTTTTGCAATATTGCAACAGACAAACTAAATAATATTTTTCCATGAATTTTTAATCCCAGTAATTACTTTGAGAAATTATTATTATTATTTTTTTTTATATCAGCTCAAATTCTTCACATTTTTAACTAGAAAAATATCTTGGGTCTAGACAAAATTATTTCAAATGTTTTATTTAAAAGTAAATGTTAAAGCATAAAGAATTTAAAAAGTTGTTAGATATCTCACCTTGTGTTTTGCAATTTGAAGCTCTCTTTGGAAAACATTAATTTGTCTTCGGAAAAAGGCTTTCCAATCAAAACCGCCAACACGTTTTCTAGTTTGAAAAAGCATAAAGCATTCCATTTAATTAAGTATTGTTTAATTTATTATTTGTCATTTAATTAAATATGCAAGTTGTAAAGATAACGTAGCTTCCCGGTGCTTTTCTATAAATGCTTTCATGGTAATTGTTCTGATAAACTTTCCTCTATGGTACTTAGATTCTACGAATTTAAGTGTATTACTAAATTGTCAGCAGGATCTCATCATTTTACAGTTGAAGATGAGATGTGTTATAATAAGCATTTGGTTGTGAAAGAAAAGGAATAACAAGGATTAGGTTATTGAACGTATATGTTTAGTATATAAGTTCTATGCCAACAGCTTTTCTTGAAACTTTTTGCTTGTGGAATTCTTCCAGCTTCTTGCTTTCCAGTCAACTTTGATCTTCAAAAATTTAAATGCAATGTCACTCGTTATCGCCTGTCTTCTTAATTTCTGTACTTTTACTGTTCTTGTTTTTTAATAATGTTTTCTTTTTCTTATATTCTTTCATACTCAGGAAACCCCTACATCTTAGTGGCTTTGTTGCCTTGCTCGGGGTGAAATGATTAAAAAAAAATGTTTAAAAAATTTATGACCACATTTAACTAAAGTTGAATCAAACAAAACGCAATTCAGATCATAATCAAATTTCAATATAAAGACCTGGAATTATCTGTATATGCTTAAATATCACAATTAAAAACCTGCTATTAACAAGCAATATTCAGCTTTTCTTGATATTTACAAAAAAAGATTGATAAGAGAAATGAAAGATTATTGCTGTAATCATTAATCATGGTAATGATGTTTACATACAGGGATCGATCAATAAGTCTATAGGCCGACATGCATTTATTAACTGAATTTTGACCACCTGTTATTTTCTTTGTATAATGTACAATCACAATGTGATTAATATTCAAGTGCATTTACAAAAAAAGAAATTATGTTGAAAAATGAATATTTGTTGTGTAAGATAAATACATATTTTGTCAGTGGGCTACAGACTTATTGATACACTTATACAAATAGACTAAGAAAAAAGAATTCATAACAAACAAATCAAGATAACTCATTAACTTACTTTTTTTTCACAAACTGCTTTTGTTCAAGTGTAATTTCAATTGCCTGTTGAGGTTTGCTAGTACTTGTGCTCGGTATAGAAGGATCATCTGGTAAAAATAAATAAATTTTTTTTGTAAATTTTGTGTTCAAGCTTTATCAGAGCGATCAAGAAATTGGTAACCAGAAGTTTATTTTATTGCAGTTTCAGATGTATTCATTAATTGTTTGCTTAGTCTCAAAATAGTCTTACTTTGTAAGGCTTTTAGATATACAAAGTATTCACTTCCACCTCTCCAATACTGGAAAGTAATATTTCTTAGTAAAGACAAGAAGAAAACGGCAAACTTTAACCTTCATACCAGCAAAAAAAAAAATAGTGTGCCAAAAGGACTGTTTTTCCCTTGGCACCAATATTATTTTGTACTACCTTAACTCTCTCGGCAATGTTTATTTACAAGATTATAAAAAATATGTGAACAAAATACAATGTGATATTTATTATTTACCTTTTATAAAAATGTGAAAAAGAAATTTTTTTATCCAAAATATTTTTTTTAAATCATCAAAATATGTAAACCATCTATAAAGCAATATTTATTATTTACCATTTTATAAATAACTATGAAAATAAGTTTTTTATTCATAATTTTATAAAATTATATTTATATTTTTTTTTATTCATAATTTTTATAAAACTATTATAGAATTACTAGACAACCTGAGACCCATTGGGTCAACCTTGTGTTTACTATTTACATTTAGTTTAATGAAGAGTTTTTGAAAGTAGAGATATTTTAAAAATACATTTATTTCCAGTTAGTTCAGGAGACATACATTTTATTAAACTTTATATTTATTTACAAAACACTTTTATTTACAGTATTTTTGCTCGTTTAAAGTATAGTACCCATGACCCGTTGAGTCACTTAAGGTTCAGATTATAAAACATTGAAGTTACTTACAACATTAAAAAAAATTGTCTGTTTGAAGAAAGTTGAAATAAATATCAGTGTTAAGGGGAGAAAAAAAAAATGTCTTTTTGACACACTGTTGAATTCCAGACATGAAGTTTAAAGATTGCCAAAAGAATTTCAACCATATATCATATATATACATGTGTCTAAACCAACTTCATGTATAGTGTGACCCCAGCATTTTTTCATGAATTTTAACCCCGCTAGAAAAAATGTTACCTGAGTATAGTGCAATTGGTCACCAAAAATGCATGATTTTTTAACCTCTTCCAAAAAAAAAAAAATTATTTGTGCATATTGTGACCCCAAATTCTTTTATAGAAGAAACTGATCGTAAAAACTTGCACTATACTCAAGTATATAGATACACAGCATCATCTTTGGATGAAAACAAATCTTTATTTAATTATAGTTTATTCACTTGTTCCACAACCACTTTTGTGTGACAGAGAGAAAGTCTGGGGAATACACACACACCTATATGTTTTTTATTGAAATTGGAGTAGATTTGAATAGCGAAATTAAAGCAGAGCATTTTGTTTACTGATGGGGAAATCTGATCTAGGGCATAAGTTGTACCCATTGACACTGGGTCATCAGAAGACAATGAAAATGGTTGAAATAATTTTTATCGATTAAAAATTGAAATAGAGCTGAGTAAGCTAGAAGGAACTTTGAAATTCACATGATTTTGGTTGAAGCAGCCAGAATCCCCGTGATAATCACGTGCTAAGTAGTAGGGCTGAGGGTCAGTTATAACCAGCCGGGTTTATCTATATAAACGCGTAGTTATGCTGAAAAAGAGTGAGACTGGAGAAAATTCTAGAAGAGGGAAGAGAGAATTGGCCCGGGCAAGCGTTGGGAGAAGGAACGCCACTATAAATTTAAGCCTCGCACAGAAATCTTTATCCCTCCATCGCAAAGTCATATATTGTTCTGAGACAATTTAACAACACGATAATCACATACACTCTCTCTCTGTCTAGAATCCAGTGTATGAGTTTTTATGTTAAATATTTTTCTTTTCTGTAACCCGTTTCTTTTCTCTACTATTCAACCATTGAATAGTTGTTTGTCTGACTTTCTGCAGATATTAATTTTTTTTTTTGCTGCATTCTAAATTTCTTAGCGCAGACTCCCCAGCCGTGTCTACATCTTTAGTTGACCGTGAATGGACGGACATCACTTCTGCTTTCTGGATCAAACAAATCACAACGTGGGCAAGGAGCAGGATTAAACCAGCAGAACGGTCGAATAATCTATGGATGCTCAGGGGACCTATGGCCACTCCCTTAAGTTTGGTTAGGACCAAGTAGACACCTCAACCCAGAGAGTAAGACGCCGGAGGTTGAGGGGCTGGGGCAAAAGTGCTAGATTTGTTCCATATTGTTGCAAAATATATACTTTTCCTTATACAACACAATTTGTTTAAAAAAATTTTATGTAGCAAACTGAAACTGAATATATTGTTTAGTAGGTTTATAAATGGAAACTTTCAACAAGAAATAACATTGGAAATTTCAGGAACCATATTTGATCATACATAGTCCCTTCTCTGCAAAATGTCATAAAATTTTTTGTCTTTTGCATTGGAGCCACATTTTAACCTTTTTTAAAATATGTTGCTGTTCTCTTCCATCTTCAAATTTAGAATCAATAAATAAAAATATACCAATTTTGACAAAATATTTTAAAAATGCCCATTGATATGACAGCTATCACAACATAATCAGATTTTTTTTTAAATGAAGAGGGTTAAAATTAAATTCTAATGCCAACTAACAACAAAAACAAAACTTTCGGGACACCCCAGTAGATAGATATAAAAATTAAGCAATTGTTTTATAAAATCTTGAAATGTTTTTACAAAAAAATTGGCAAAGTTCTTCAAGTTTAAAATGTTTTAACTCATTTTCAATATATCACTGTAAAGAATTGATATAAATTGGAAAAATAAAGCAGAATTTAATATCAAATAAAAGGCCATCCTTGAGAATTTTTAGATATAGTATTAAACTATAATCATTGAACTTAAACAAGGCAATAAAGTTTAAGGCTTTACTGAGAGTGAAAGAGAGAGACAGAAGGTATTAAAATAACAGGATTCAAGGAGACGGAAGATAACGATTAACATTGCATTTCAATTTTTTTAACATCATAGTTGACAGTAAAGCATGTAGCCAGAAGTGAGTTCCACAAGCGAAAAGTGAGAGCAGAAACTATGAGCACAGAACTTACAAATTTCAACTGTAAAATGATGGAACCTAGCTGCCAAACAAGCACTGGGCTTAAATCGTGAAGTTGAAGTACCAAAGAGGGAAGTTCATCATGAAAGTATTTATGCAAAAGTTACAGGGAAGCTTTTTATAGTAGTGAGAAAGTGACTAAATTTGAAGTTCACAAAAAAATAAAAATAAAATCATATACTTTGCAAAACAATTACAAGACTGAACTATTGCCTACAATATCAAAATGAGAGAGAGAGTAAAAAAAAAAAGGAAAATTTACCTTCAACCTCTTCCCAGTCAGATTCACTGCTATTTTCAGCCACTGCTACGTAATCTTCATCATCAGACAATCTCTTATTTACACTCTTCTTCCCTTCAAATTGCATCAACACAGAAGATACATCATTAAGGTCCTTAATTTTTGAATATTTTTCTTTTTTAGCAACAACACTCTTTGTTGATTTTGATTTTGTTCTGTTTCTCGTTGACATTTCTCTGGTACCAGAATCCTCTTCCTTGTCTTCCTTCAGCTCACATTTTGGTGCCTTTGATTGTGTTTTACCCTTTATTGTAGCTGCAGATTTCTTTAAGACTTTTTTCTCTTTCACTGAAGGTTTGTCTTCCTTAAAATCTTTTTTCTCTTTCACTGTAATTAGTTTATTATCAGGTTCAATTTTAACTTTCACTTTTTTCACATCTTCATCATTGTCTTCCAAAGTTTCCTTTTCCCAAACACCATCTTGGCATTCATAGTTCATTTTTATATTAAGATCTTTGTTTTCCAAAGTATTCTCGTCAACATCAATGTTTTTATTTATCAGTTTGAAGCTTGTAACAGGCTCCTTTATTTCGTCAACTTTATGGGACAGTTTACTTTCTAATGTATTAACCTGTTTTGTACAACTCTTTGCTATTGGAACATCAGAATCTGAACCCTCACTACTTAACAAAGGTTGATAGTTTTTACCAAAAGTATTCTTATTCCTAGAAGCCTCACTCTCATCACTGCTATTACCAGAATCTGATGAGTCTTTCTTAAATTTTCTTTTCTTTGCATTTTGTATTTTCTTTTTTACACTTACTTGCATTGCCTTTCTCATTTTAGCCTTTATCAAAATCTTATCCTTATCAGAACTTGATTCATTGTCCATTTTCCTTTTACACTGTCTATTTTGAGAAGCTGTTTGTTCAAAGTCGGAATCAGCATCAGTATCATCCACACAGCTATTGTCCGATTCATAATAATTTTGCCTAGGGACTCTCTGTCCACCTCTGAGAAATGATTTTGTCTCATTGTTATCATCCTCTTGAATAAGTGAAGAGATTTGCTTTGCCTTGATTTGTATAGATGCTGAAGCTTTTTTCCGAATTTTTTTAACACCCATTCTCCTATTTAAATAAATAAAACATTCTTTTAAAAAAAACAAGAGATAAAAATGACAATTATGTGAATAAAAAAGTTTGTTTTTTTTCCTTAAAAAATCTAAACATAATCTTAGGACTAATGTTATAGTCATAAACTATTTAGTACAATTTTGAGAATTTAAATAAGCATTCATATTTTTCATGTTTATATATATCACTCTCAATTTGAAATCATTGGTACTGTACAAGTGTTAAAAAAAGAGTAAGTGAATATAAGAGATGGTGAAATCCATAATTTGTTAAGTTGATGAAGCATGTTATCTCAAAATGAAACAAAAACAGATAATTGAGCTAAAAAAAAAATATCAAGTGTATTAAAATTTATATAATAAAAAAAGAAATGTAAATTATATACAAATAATTAAAGAGTAGACTAGGTTTGTTTATTACACTTTCTTTGAGGGGAGTGTAAAAAAAACGGTTCATTAAATGATGAAAGTTACTGGCATGTATTCTTTAAAGCCTGACAGTTTATAAAAAGATACATGTATAAAATTTATTTTCAAAAAATGTAAAAAAAAAGGCTCAAGTCTAATGGTCCACAAATCTACCAAAATAAAGTTTGCAAAAAGGTGTGGTTTAAAGAGCTACATTTTGTAATTTTTTAACCGATGAAGAAAGTAAATTATGCCTCATAATTTTCAATTTTGGAGCTGATTTGTTGTTATTTAAGAAGTCTAGTTGGTTTAAGGGCCAGAAGGGATTTGGCTTTCACAACTAAGTGTCTGTGACCTGTTTCTAGGATCTGAACAAAGAAAAATTAAAAGTCACTGCAATGACAACAAGAACAAAATAACAGAAGAAAAAGAAAAGAAAGCAGAAAGAAGACTACAAATTTAGAGAGATATATGATTATCTTTCTATAGTTATGTGAAAGTTTGTCATAAAATTATAATAATTATAATTGTTTTTATGAACCCAACAGAAATAGGATCTTTTAATAATAAGCTTTTAATTCTTATTATGATTATAAAATTATTCCTTTAATTCACAAGTACATTCTTTAGTATTATAGATTATTTGAAGATAGACCTCCAAATAATCTATAATTCTAAAGTACTTTTTGGTCTGATAAATATTTAACCACACAAAGTATGTGGCACAAGTTTAAAATGGAGGTCATATGCATATGTAGAACCAGTGGCCAAAAACAGTCTAACTCCTTTGACATTTGCCCCCTTCTGAGTATGCCTCAGGTAGCAGGAATTAACTCTAGCACTCCACTGTAAAAGTATTACCTGATGGGGAGACCAGACCCCTTGGGCTACACTTGATTAATCTGACCTGATATTTTTGCAAAATATTATCTGAAATTCTATAAGTCTTCAGGTCTATGATTTAGATGCTTGAAAGAGGAAAAAAAAATTGCAAAAAAAATTATCAGTGTTTCCTGTCTGTATGTCTGTGCTACAAAATTAACATATATGTGTTGATCTACTCTTTATATGTAGTTGTAATATTTTTTAGATGGAATAATGGATTGCTTTTCACTGCAGGAATTTAATACCGAGATCTAGAATTAACACACACACATTGATGAGAAGGCCAAATAAAACAATAAAAAATTATGATAAAAATAGTAAGGATAATAGTAGTTACTATTTTTATCATAATTTTTTATTATTATAATAGCTCCCTTTATCCACTTCCTTCAAATTTGAAGGACTGATGAAACAGACAGAAAGGAACTTGTGAGCCTATTTGAAATTTTTTTTGAACCAGTAAAAACCTCTATTTCACAAAAATTAACCTATGAAGATGGAAATAAATTTGCGAGCCTATGTGAAATTGCTTTTGGATAGGTACCTCCACTTTTTCGCTAAAAAATAGCATAGCACAAAGAAAAAGGCTACAAACTTAATGAAAACCAAATTTTATTGTCAAAATATTTATGTTATTTTTAAGAGGAAAGACCAAAGTATTTTTATATTGATTTTATTAATTTTTAATCCTTCCTAAGATCTTTCTCAAAATTTTGGTTAAAAATCTTGTTTTTCTTGCACCAGCCAAATTACAAGGTAACCAAAAAAGTTCTGTCCGTTTTTAAAGGAAAAAAAGAAAATGCTTCACAGTATGTGTGACTTATATTTAGTCTTTGAAGTAATCACCATCGGCATCCAGCACGTTCTGCCAACGTGTCTCCAGCTGTTCAATGCCCTTGCGGTAGAACTCGGGGTGTTTAGACGCAAAGAAGTCCATGAGGGCTTTGTGCAAATCTGCTTCATTGGAAAAGGATTTTCCATGAAGATGATTATCCAGGGAGTGGAAGAGGTGGTAATCAGATGGCACAAGGTCAGGTGAATAATGTGGATAGCACAAAGTCTCCCATCCAAATTGCTGTATGGTATCCCTGACCACTCGCGCAACATGTGGCCTGGCATTCTCATGGAGAAAAAGCACACCTTTGCGATTCACCAGTGCTGGCACAATGCCTGTTGCACACGTTTCAATTGCTGCGAGTATAGGTCTCCAGTGACCATTTGACCCTTTGGTAGCAGTTCATAATGAACCATTTGACGACCTGTCCACCAGACACAAAGCATAATCTTGCGTGGGTGCATAGGCAGTCTTGCGGTGTGAGGGACAGTATCCTGCGGAGACAACCAATGTCTGGAATGCTTGGAATTTTCGTACAGAACCCACTTTTCATCACTGGTAAGCACTCGATTAAATAAGGATGCGGTACGGTGGCGAGAAAGCAGCGATACGCAGGCTGCGACTCATTGTCCCTTGTGGACCTCCAACAGCGTTTGCGGAATCTACTTGCTCAGTTTGTACGTCTTACCTAGGCGGTACAGGTGAAGTCTGTTTCATCGGAAACGTTGAAGTTCACCACACGTTAGACTACTGTCCTCTTCAATGGCCACCTTCAGGACTCCGTCATTCAAGACCTGTGGTCGTCCACTGCGAGGCTCATCATGGAGAGACAAATTTCCCAATTTGAATTTTCAAAACCAACGCCTTGCAGTACGTTCATCCTATGCACTATACCCAAACGCTTGATATATGCAGCGACTTGATGCAGTTGCTGATAAGGCCACTTTGAAGTCGTAAAGCGAACAGCCCCGAACGAGATCTCTAGACACTTCCATCCTTCTCACAGCTGTCCGGCTTATAACTGATGGCCGGGCACGGTGCGTGTGTTTTTTATAACATCCGATGTTCCTACTTCCAGCTGTCCAAATTGGAAAACAATTGCTACACACATTTCGTATATATTTCAACTTCATTCAATGACTAATCAAAAAACGGACAGAACTTTTTTGGTTACCTTGTAGTATAGGGATTTTTAGCATCATTTTTTGGTGTAATAAAACATTGTTTTGGAAATTCCTGCAAAAATCAAATAATTGTTAGATTTTAATGAAATTTTCAGGACTTATTCACAAATGAATAAAATTATTTAAAAATTTTTTTTTTCAAAAATCTTGGTAAAAATATTTCTTTCTTATTTTTTTTTCATGTTATCCTCACTTAATTTTATGAAATTGAGAAAATTAAAATATCAGCCTCTCTATATTTATTTTAGTTAAAAGCAGAATGGAGAATTTAAATCATTAATTTGTTTTTGTCAAAAAGAAACACCATTTACCAAAAATCTGCTCAGAATTGTAAAATAAAAAGTGCAATAAAACCATGACATTATTAAATTCAAAAAACTTAATTGCTTTTATAAATAAGATATATTAAGGACACTATTATCTTAAGAAAAATAATTTTTTGATGAATAATGAATTTTTTCCAAGTGTTTACTTTTTAAAAAAATTTAATTATGATAATTTATGAAGTATTAAATCTTAAAATTTTGTATTAATATTTGCCTTTTAGATTATTATTAAGTGTAAACTATATTTACTAATCATAAATGGAAAAGCTTAATACCAATCATCAAGATTTATTAAAGAATTTTGAATTTTTTTATGTGTGTATATTAACATGCCCATTCTTGTAAGTGTGGCATTATCAGAAAATATGAGTGATGACTATAGTAAATTTAAAGTCAGCATTACTAAAATTAGATTATGGAGAATATTTTCCCAATTTTTAAAGATTACTGGGTACAAGTTTAAATGTCAGTAAAAGTAGCTTAAAAAATTT
Organism: Acanthosepion esculentum; assembly: GCA_964036315.1. NCBI lineage: Eukaryota > Metazoa > Mollusca > Cephalopoda > Sepiida > Sepiidae > Acanthosepion > Acanthosepion esculentum. The sequence continues at coordinate 97,768,380 of OZ038478.1, forward strand.
AATGTTACACAATAATACGGATCACGAAATGTTAAGGTCTTTTTTATTCTTCAATTTTAAAGTTATTGAAAAATCAACCCTAGAGATATTACACTGAATTATCTCCCTTACATAACTCCCTCTTTGTTTAAAATTTTTTTTAACTGGTCTCATATGGATTTGTTTTTACAGCACCCGAAACAGCGAAATGCTATAATTTATTTAAAATTATTTTTCATTTTCCATTACTAAAAACTGAAATAACTATACAATTCAACATCTGTTACCTTACCAGTCTCAGAAATTGTAAAACAAAAGTAAAATAAAAAATGTAAAAGTTTTGGTTTGGTTGGACCAACTACCAGACCTCCTTTATTTGAAAATTCATGCATCAGAAATTAAATGAAAAATATCGTCCGAAATGTAATATAAATTATTTTTTTAATTTATTTCAACAGAAATTTAATCTCTGAAGTGAAGTGTTAAAAAAAAAAAAAAAAAAAAGTAAAGATCGCTTTGCCAAAGCAAAAATGATTTTAAAAAATAGAAACTAATAAATGAAATGTTATCAATCAATACAAATAAACTAAACCCAAGTAATAAATTAACTTTTGTCAATTCCAGTGCTAAAAAAAGGTTACGACTCGAATATGAATGAAAAATACTAAAACTTTATTCATTGTACCGCTTAAAAAGTGGTGTCGCTTGTCGATCAATTTTTACGTGTCGATTTTTAGTACTTTCCATTGTTGTCATTCTGATTGCGTCAAGCAAGTGTTTTACTTTTAAACCATGAAGATTTTTTTTCTGTTTGTTTATTAATACTTTTTTTTCCAAATAGTTTACTAAATTTTACAGTACACCTTTCAAAGTATTAAAAAATGTATAAAAAATATTTTTTTATTTAAACTACAAAGTGCTTTTTTTACAGAAGGATTACTTACAAATTATAATTTCCGTTCAGTATCATAAAGCACGAAAAATTATAAAATGTTCATTTATTTTTTATTTGAAATGCATGTTTGTTTTGTAAAGATTTCTGTATTTTTTATTTTGCATTCTGGAATCAGAAATACCATAAGCTAAAAAAAAATATTGGAAAAAAAAAAGAATCGAAATATATAAGTCATAAACGAGCACTTCAAGTTAAACAAAAAGGTATTTTTTAATTTATAGAATAATTTTTTGAAGTTAGTAACATTTTGCATTTAAGATTAAACTTAAACACTCTAAGAAGTATTTAACAGAATTTTACATTTTTAACTAAGTAGTATCAAGTACCCACATGTACTAAAAAAATCTAGAGGATAAGTCACAAAATTGTAAAATAGAAATTACGAAAAAAATTAACGAATTGATCGACAAATTACATAACTTGAGTGCAACTGCAATACAAAGAAAATGTGTATGAAAGTATGTGTCCTGTAATGAGTTTTCATTTCGGTTCTATATACAGCTCAAATTTAGGCGAACAATGATTACTTCTTTAGAACTTTGAATATTCAAATTTCTAAAGAAGTAATCATTGTTCGCCTAAATTTGAGCTGTATTTTATTAGAACTGACAAAAATTTCTTTTTTTATTATAAAAATATAAGTTTACCTCAGAATCAATAGTGAAGTGAATATTTATGATACTGGAAAACTTTTTTTTTTTTTTTTGCTTCTAAGTCAGTTTAATTAGTTGGGATTACGTTTTTGTTTAAATTTTCTTTAGTTTATATTTTCTTAATTATTTTATTTTATTCTTTTGCCCGAGCACCGCACTGCATTCGCACATTGTTTTAGAATTGTAAACTCAAAGGTTTATTTACTATTTTCAGTATCTATTATTTGGAAATAGATCAGTTTGTGTTTATCAGTAAAAAAACTAAAAATAAATAGCAGTATTACCACTGTCCACAGAAAAAAATTTTTTTTTTTTATTTATTTATTAAAATAAATAAATAAAAAAAACTATATATATTTGCAGCTTGTTGAACATTCCCTTAAGAAACGTACCTGTAACAATTTTTTAAACAACAGTATTTCATTAAAAATAAAATGATTGCTTTTTAGTTTTTTTGACAATTTGATATCTTAGGAGGTGAGTGACAATAAGTTCGGATACAATAATCCACGTGACAATCCCGGCTCCCGACCAAACCACACATTTGTTAGTGATAGAAAAAAAAAAATATCTATTACCAAAATTTACTCTCTTCTCAAAGAAATGTCAAATAAAACTGAACAAACACAAATTATAATTTAAATTTTTTAAAAGTTTCTTTAACCGAATGTTTTTTGAAAGCAATTCTTCAGACGCTGTTGAACTTTCAGTTTTCACAAGGGCTGAGAAAACGGGAGTTTCTAAAAACAAACTTTTAATGAACATTAATTTAAAATTTTAAAAAAATTAGTAGTTTGTTTCATAATGCATTGCAGGAGCTACAATCTAGTTTGGCTTTACCTTTTTAAACCAAATGTCCGGACACCACCGTAAAAATGATTAAAATATTTGAAACATTACAATTCTGAAATTAATTTTTGTAGGAAAAACAAATTTTCTTTTAAAAAGTTCTATGATTATTAAATTGTTCTATTATAACTGTTTAATAAAAATTAAAGTGAACAACCAAATAAATAAATACTTTAACTTAAAGAAGCAAACCAAAATAATAATCCCATTTTTTTTTTTTTACAGTAAAGCTGACGGCAATAATATCTCCGGTACACAAATTCAATAAAGTTGACATCCTGCTTTAGTGAGGAGGCCCTGTAAATACTTTAAGTGAATCTTATGTTAAAATAAAAATAAAAGACGTTATGTAATCCGTGCGTCATGTCAACAACTAATTTTTTTGCACAATGTTGTTTAATGGTCTGAATTTAAACAAATTTGTAAAACAAACCTGGTTGTAATTGTCCACTGTGATCAAACACAATATTTTGAAATATAAAGCTGGTATTCTTAAGTGCTTAAATAAACCTCACGATATTTGGTGGAAATATAACAATCAATATTTGTAACATTGTTACAGGGAAAAATCGATTTTCCCGCATTATCCCTGAACCCAAAACTAAGTTTTATTCATTCGATAGCCGCTGCGAGGCGCTGCACGCACAGACTTCCCTCCCCCGAAAAAAAAAATCAACAGATAGCGCCACGTAGTGACGAGAGTGAAAAATGTTTGTTTCTACACTGAAAACAACAAAAATACCACATTTCGATTTTAATAATTTTATATTTTCAAATTATTACGTTTAACTTGGTACTGCAAATGCTCTAAATTATTTATAAAACAATGAATGAGGTATTTGCTTTTTGATGCTAACAATGACTTCATCTTTTAAAAAAAAAGATCTTTGTGTTTAGTTTATTTTTGATTTTCTCGCAAATAACTAAAAAAAAACATGAAAGAGAAAGTTGATGAGCTGGCGCATTAGATACCATGTAATCGACTACTATGACCTTTATTTTGCAAAGTAAAAGGTAAGGTACAACTAAAGAAAATTAAATAGCCGCACATAACTTAAAAGAAAAACAAAGTAAAAAAAAAAATGAATGAGCAACCATCACAGACAGAAAATGACAAATTCAATAAAATTCTAAGTTTAGTCCGATGCGAGTTGGAAACAGTACGACAGGAGAAATTAGTGGAATTTTTGGCCAGTAAGCCGAATTTCGCCCGCGCGGTAATGATTAGGAAAGGTCGAGAAATTATGAGAAAAGATCTTGTTGGAATTGAAGAAGGGCCGAACGGTTTTTTAACAGACATTTTCCACCCTGTTTTCGCTGTTACCCCATCAAGGCGATGCATTGTCGTCAAGGAAGATTTGTTGTGCAATGGAGAAGGCAATTGTCGACGCAAATGTGGAGGTATTGGAGCCTGCATTCCAGGTTGGTCTTCTTATATAATTAGATTTTTTTATATATAATTTATTTTTCAGATTAACGATATCGTATTTTAAATAAGGTAATCAAAATACCAAGCTATTCTTAACATGCACCGATGTGGATGCGACAAGCATCTCACTGTCTGAACTCCAGATTCGTAAATAAGTGATAACTGTTTAAAAATGAAAAGCTTGCTCTCTATGATGGGATGAATAAATTACCAGATTCTTAGTCTAAGGCAAGATATAAAAACCCAGCCAACCTTCCTCAAGTGAACAAGAGAAAGTTATTTTTTTAAAAATCACGATAGAATCAACAAGGTAAGCGAGTGGTAACATGACAAGAATCGGTTTCAAAATGTTTTTTGTTGACTAATGGATGAATTGTATTGAAAGTTAATTAGATCACAAAGCATTCTTTCAATTGAAGAAAAAAAAAAAAAGAGAATATTGGTATGATCCTATTTCTTTTTTTATTTTAGCAAGTTTCATGTGGATTTTAGCTGTTCGTTTCCCAGACAATTTTCTGAAGAATTTGGCAGGAAACTAAAGTGTTCTTAAAATTCATTAACTTGGTTAAAAAAAATAATAATTTCATTCTTACTGAATGTATTTTATTTTTATTTTGTTAGGTTAAGTTTAACATCATCGCTATGATGTATCTGATTCAAGCATTGAATCAACAAAAAAAATATTTTTTTTTTTTTGTAAAAATTACATTCCGACTGAATTCAATGCCAGCTGGTGGTATATACAGCTTTGGGCCTGAAAAAGAATTTTCACAATTTTTTGTTAGGCTATTAAAATTCTAGCAGAATATCTTTTTTAACACAAAGTTTCTTCCAAGCTTCAGAGTCTCTACCCTCTAGCAGAATCCCTTTTTTTTTTTCTTTTTTTTAAAAATAAACACCGTACGCAGACATTAAGGACCGCAAGCCCAGTAAAAGAATCTTGTTCGTCTCCAAGCCATTTAGTTTGACACTTTGAAAATTTACAACAGCAAGTCAACCCTCACAGAGGTAATTTAACTCGGCATCTTGAAAATCGGAATTTAAAATACTTGCTTATTCCTTAACTCAAAGATTGACACCCGTGGAAAAGATACAACTTCACTTCAGCCATCAAGTATTTTTTTTTAAATTTCATATTTTCGTTATCTGTGAAAGTGAAAACAAAGCACTTAAACAATTGTAATGATCTGATCACTGCAATATTCTTTAATTAAAAAAAAAACCACATTGGCATTGGACTGTTTTAGTTATTTTTAGTTAGAGAAGAAAACAAATCCATTATTTTTTTTAATGTATTATTTTGATGATTACAAAAGGATCAATAGAATGATAAAAAAAAAGAAAGATTTCTCTCCATATGACATCGAGCATCATGTAGGTACCTCCAGAAATTCGCTAAAAAGGAGATACGTGATGAAAAAATGCCCCAAATAATCGTCAAAATCTTTGTATGGAAAGATCAAATGATTTTTTGAAGTAAAAATTATTTTATTTTATTTATTTTTTTATAAGTTTAGACATTTTGGTTAAAAATCTTGTTTTTTTTTTTTTGGCGTTAATGCGGGACCATAAATTTGTACGGGAAATTTTGCGGTGAATTGATTTGGAAATTCTTGCAAAAATCAGAATTATCTGATTTTAATGAAAATTTCAGGACCTATTGTTACAAAAAGTAACACTTTCCACGCAGGCAAAAACTGGCACACCTGTCTCCAGTCCAGTCCCAGCAGTTCGAATCATCCTAACAGCCGGAAAACAGAATGCGGCTTCTCGCTTGTGTTAGTTAGTGATAGGAAAAATACACTTTTTTTTTTTTTTTTGGAGAAGTCACACTTGCCTGCGTGGAAAGTGCTACTTTTTGTAACACATTTCCTTGATCTTAGCTGGTGCCACAGGATAATGTTAGAAAACTTGAACATTTCGAAAGTCACTTCGGTGAATTGGTGCTCCTTCTGCAGTGAGGTGTGCCAGTTTTGGCTAGAAAATGTGCAGAAGTTGGGTGGACCCGGTGTCGAGGTAGAAATCAACGAAACAGTTATCTCAAGGCGAAAATATAACCGGGGACGTTGAATGAAAAGTGAAAACGGTCTGGCTATTTGGCGGAATTGAAAGAGACTCGAAGAAGACCTTCATGGTACCACTTCTTACGTCTGATTGCGGGGAAGGAGAAGCCAGGGATGCCCATACCCTTGATTATGCAACACATCCGTCCAGGATCAATCATTTACACTACAGTGATTGCTGGTTGGCGGATAACGGGTACACGCACAAACAAATCAACCATTCTGAACACTTTGTAGATCCAACAGACCAAAATATCCACACGCAGACGGTTGAAGAAAGACTATGGAGGACGACTAAGGCTATAATTAAAAGATCGGGACACAGAACTTCGTATTTAAACAATACATTGCTCGTTTTTTATTCTTAAAAGCAGTCCCTAAAGTAAACATAGTCAGCGCCTTCACCTTTTCCTGAGAGAGGCGAGCAGACTGTATCCAGGACCCTAACTACTTCATTATAAACATCTATATTGTATATTTGTAAGTAAAGTATCTCCTTTATAGCATTTTAAAAAAATTGTCAATGTTATTTTTTCCATAGATATGAAACTTTTAACTTCCTCTTTTACAATTGATTTATTTATTTATTGTTTTATTTTCCAATGTTAAATATTTAAAAAATGCTTTACTGTACTACTTATTTTGTTCTTTTTGTTATTTATAATTTATATGTGTTTTCATATCTTCAAATATTTGAAGATTAAAAAAAAAAAATCGCTTTACGGAGAAAGTTAACTTTAAAAAGAAAAAAAAAAAAGGAACGCGTACTAATTTCTTTAAGGTTTAAGGGAGTAAATAGGCCAAAATTGTATAAGTGCGCGAAATGGTTCAGTGCGAAAGTCGGTAAGGGATGACAAAAAGAGCGAGAAGTTCGATTTTTTTTCGGGTCGTTAACATCCAAAAAAGAGGTAGGTTTTATCAATATCTAATTGTTGATTTGAGTTCAGCATATACATTTGCACGGAAATAAGACTATTTTCGAAAAAAATGAAGGGATATTAGCGCTCGGGTGTTAAAAATAAACATTTACCCTGTCTGTAATTTATGAAATTTTGTCCCCCTTAATATTTATATTTAGTTAAAAATAGCTGAAATCTTGGGAGAATTGTAAAATAAAATAAAACGTGCAATAAAACGAAGACATTAATTAGAAAAGCTTTTAATTGCTTTTATGAATTAGACACTATTATTGTTTTCTCTTATTTTCTTCGATTAATTTTCATTAATAATGAATCTCAAGAATTATTCATTTTTAAAAAAGTTTAATTAGAATAATTTTAAATCTTTTAAATTTATGTATTACTGGCGTTTTGTAGGTCATATTGTTAAGTAAAAACTATATTTACTAATAAATTGAAAAAGCTTAGTACAATTCATCAAACAGCAATATTCTTAAAAAAAGAATTTTGAATTTTTGTAAGTGCCAATTTTTGTAGATACGGAATCAGAAAATAAGGGCGATAACTATAGTAAATAAAAAGTCAAAATATCTAAAATTCAATAAAACAGATTCCAGAAAATATTTTCATAAATTTTTATGATTACTGAGTACTTAAAAATTATAAAAGACGCTCATATTATATTCAATTATTTTTTATAGATATAAATACCCTAGTAAAACATTAGATAAACTTCCATTTGTCAGTCAAGCTGTCAACACCTTATGCATACTTCAAGTATAGTTTCAAACCAGATTAGTTAAACTTTAAATCCGCTAATATTCGTCAAATAAAGTTCAGAAAAGTATATTTTATTTTTGGAAGATTTTTTAATAAAATGAATTACATTGCAATGAAAATGGTGCTAATCAGCTATTTAAAAAAAAATCTTTCCAATCAATTTAAATTAGTTTTGAAATACAGCAAAATATTTTGCTTATTCAAAATATTAAATTTAATGTATTAGCTTGAAATAAAAGCTTCAAGAATGATTTGTCATTAATCTTAAAAATTAAACCTTAGATATTACGTTTTTTGTGGAGGTACTTAATTTAAATCATCAAATTTCTTTGGTCAAACAGGACCCTCACTTACAGAAAATTTGATCTGAATTGTGAAATAAAGATGCAATAAAACTAAGACATTATTGAATAATGTTTTAGTTTTATGGCAATAAAAAGCTTTTCTAATGAAATAATGATTATTTCATTAAAAAAGCTTTTAAATTCTTTTATGAATAAGATATATTATGACTATTATGTTAAGGAGAAACTATTATGATGAATAACTTCCTAGTTTTTTTTTTTTTTTTAAATCATTAATCGTCAAAAAACAAGAAATACTTTTCTGCAATATTTTAAACCAAAAGTAACGTTTGTTTCAATTCAGATTGATTAAACTTTCAATCATCTAATTTTTCTTGAATAACATTTGAGAAAAGTAGATTTTATTTTTGAAAAAATTTTTAATAAGAGAATTGTTGTATTGTCTGTCAATATGAACAACTTTATAGATTTTATTATTGATAAGGAGAAAAAAAAAAACAAAAGATTTCCCTCAGTTAAAATTTGGTTTGAAATACACCATAAGTATTTTGCTTATTGGAAATATTAAATTTAATCCATCAGCTTAGAATTAAAACTTCTAAACTTTATATTATTTTAAGTCTTTCTGTTTTAGATTGTCCAAAGAAAAATGAAAGAGCAAAAATGGGTCATCGTTGTTCATTTAAAGTTTTGCTCACAATGCATTCTGACCGGATAGGAACTTGGGAAGTGAAGTCAATAGGTTCTCACATTGAACCAGAAGATTTCTGGGTACCCCCAGTAAAGAAACTAAGAGAACGAAAGGTATGTACTTTTTTGTCTTTATTATTTATATCACTTGATTTGAACCTTTTTTTTTTTTTTTAAGTTTGCAGTAAGATTACCTACTCAGCATCTATTAGTACATGAGATTGAAAACTAAATTTTTTTTCTTTTTTCAAATCATTTTAATAAATAAGAAAAGCCACAATGTCGAACTGTTTATGACAAAGAATCCTAAATTATTTTTTATCCGCTTGTGTACAATATCATGAACAATCTATAAAAGAAAGCAGTATGGATTATTAAACAAAAATAACAATTGAAAAGAGATTTTATCAAAATGGGTTCCACTTGATCATGAGAATTAAATAAATTTTAGGTTGGCATTCTATGGACAGATTCCATGTTAATAATACACTATCACTGGTTTCAAATTAGAAAAATACACCGAGTTTCTCAGTGCATGTTTTATCTTCGAGATTAAGGCAGTTTTTTTGTTAATTTCTCAGGTGTGAAGACTGAGTGTCAATCATTGGAAGAGCAGCGATACTGTATTAAGTAAAACAGCTATTTTTATGTATTAAAAAAATCACTGAATAGCATATTAATGACATGTATATTGTCAAAATGCTATCCTTGTAAAATTAATAAACATTACATGATGTTGATAAATGAATAATAAATCCAAATTTATTTATTTTTTAAAGCACTTAAAACATGAGGCAAATATTACATATTCAATATATTGAAATTTTTAGATTTATTAAAATTATCATTTTGTTATTCACTACATCTCTTAATAGTTTTATTTTAATCAATTCCCGACACTACTAAGCTTAATTAGTTGCTCGATAATTGAAAATGCTATCAAATACAACTTTTTCTTCTTTTTTTTAACCAGTGCCAATCAAAAGTTCTTAAACTCCCTCGAAAAAGTATAAAGAATAAACCTGTGTTTTCATCACCTCGAAATGAACGACCTTTAAAACAACAGTTAAATCATCATATTTCTTCACCAAGAAAAAAAAACACTGATTTGTTGATGCAAGAAGCATTGGTAAGTAATCTCTGGACTCTTGTGAATTTTAAAGTTACTTTCTTCTGTTCCAGAAGTTGTTTGAATTAATCTTCTAGTTGGTGCAATAACTACATGTTATCAATCATTCTTTGACCAAAACACAATAAGAATATGATCAAATCCTGGAATAATATATATCCACCTCTCAGAATTTAGACTATTTATTCTTTTCATATAACACAAAAATTTTAAGGGGAGGGGGGGGCGTCTGCCAAATTTGACGTGAGAATAAATTATGCTATTCATAGAAATTTTATACTTAAGATTTGCTGTAAATATCTGACTGGTATATTTTACAAAATTGTTTATTCTAAAATATTGGGGCGAGGAGATGGATTATTACTACAAGTTTAGAATGCTATTTCTAAGTTTTAATGTAAACTAACACTACCAATGTTACTGACGTTTACATGTTTAGATAGATACACTTGTGATTTTATATATTGTTTGTATATTTTACTGTAACTTGAGATTTATTTAACAACTAGTTTAAAAGCTGCCCTGTCAGGCAGCATTTAAACCAGCTCCTGTGTAGAGCTCTTTGATCGGGCCTTCATCACAAGAGGTAGGGAGGAGTAGATGTAATTGGCAACAATAAATTACAGAACTCAAAATTGATCACTGCATTGAAGTATTGCATTAAGCTTACCTTTTAGTTCAATGCTAATTCTTTTGCCACCATTAAGTTAAAGACAATTTGATGTAGGTCCTTACTTCCCTTCCAATTATTTTTATTTCATGGGTCACTCTCACAATTAATTTTGATTATTCTCAAGTTATAAAAATTGTTATACAAAAAAAAAAAAAAAATTACCAAAAACAATCGCAGTAATGAAAACTTGGGAATCCAAAATTGTAAGTTTTACAGATATTTTTTTATCTGTAATCATTAATATTTTCTGTATTACTATTTACATTTTAATTCCTCCAAGAAAATTGTCATTTGTAATAATGAACCCAGTTAACTCAGTAGAGAATAGCACTTCATACAAAGTGGCTTTCAGATCTAGCTTCTACAAATGCCTTTAAAATGGCATAGTATGATAACAGTTGAGACTACTGGCCCAAATTGTGGACAGTAACACTTTATCTAGTAAAAACTGTTCGTTCGCAATGCCAATCTAATCATTTTCAATTTAATGAAATCAACAGTCATGATAAAAAAAAAAAAAAAAAAGTTACAGAATCTGTACAAAAATATTTGAATTTTATGGTAATGAAAAATTCATTAATTATAAAGGAAGAAACAATTATCACTTTACTTTAGCCAAAGACTAATTTACTGCCCATAAAATTGTTACAAATGATTTAATATTGACAGGTATTTATTTTCAGTCTAGAATATGTTGGTTTCAAAATATTAAATCTAACACTTTGATTAGCAACAATAGTTTGTCTATGTGTGTAAATACACATGCATGCAAATCAATTATTTGCCATTATCTATTAACAATTCAAATCATTGCTATGAATAAATATAATCTGTATAAGTGATCAGTAATGTATCTACATAATCTTTGCTTTTATTCTTTAAGCAATATTGTCTAATTATTCATTTTTCATTGTTTTAGTTTGATCGACAACCAGATTTACTGGAGGACAATATTAATACACTTACACAACAAGATAATAATGGTGTACAAATAATTGAACCTCCAATAAAAGAACCGCCTTTAGAATTTCAGAACACGGAAAATATACCAAACATTCATAACCAGGACAATCTACTAGAGTTTTCTCAAGATGGACAACAAAATCTTGCTGATTTTCACCAACCTGTAAATTATGAATATCTTCCTGATGGTGGTGGAGTCAGTATAAACAACATGAACTTTATGACAGATAATATTATTGAAGACAACAGATGCTTGGAAGAACAGATATTAGACTTTCACAGGTTAGAACACCAACAAAAGATGCAATATCTGGCCGAGGAACACCAAGCAAGAATGGAAGTAATATCCATTGAAAAAGACATTGCTTTATTTAAAAGACAAAAACTCATGAATGAGATATATGGTTCCACAAAATGTGATAATATAAGTTTAACAGAACATTAAAACTTTATTCAGGTTTAAGTCAAGAGAAATTTCTCTCTTTTTTTTTTTTCCCATAATTTGCATGTTATAGCAATTCATATTAAAACTATTTAATTATAATGAATACAAAGAAATATTGATTTTTATAAATCATCTCATTAATGTGATTTTTCATGATTTAACATAAAATTTATTTGTGTATGTTTTGTAAATTTTAGGTTTAATGATTCCTACTTAACAGTGGTTCATATTTGATTATAAAAGTTAATACAGTTATTTTTCAGTAAAAATTCACATTATTCCTAGAGTTGTTTAAGGCAGAAATCTTCCTATTGATGTAATAATTTTGCAAAGTACTTTATAATTTTTAATGTAGAAATTTTTTTTTTTTTTTTAAAGTAAAATTATTTCTCAACCAGAGAGGACCCCCCCTCCAAAAAAAAAACAAACAAAAAGCATAGAACTGTTTCAAATGATTGATTGTGCTTACCTCAAATTTCATGAGAAATCAACATGGTTTATCCTAGTCGATATGAATCTTATTCTACACAAAATAAATCAACGATAACTAAAGCAATTACAAAAGTTATGATTTTGAGAGTAAAATGTTTAGCTAGTGTTTATAATAAAATTTTTCTTTAATTAATAATTTCAAAGTTTGTTGACTGCTAAAATTTGTTATATAAGTACACAGACTGAACACCTATTGAAATTCAACTCTCCACAATAACATTTTGGTTTCATCATTCTTCTAAAATTAAAAGTACTTACCTAAGTATATCATTTAATAAGTGGTTTTGTGGAGCAAATTTTTGAAAATTGTCATTAGCTAATATTTTTCACTTATTGCTCCCCATCTGATTTTTTTAAAACTATAGAGTAATGACTAATATATATTAAGAGTTTACTGTGAGATCAAATGTTTGAAACTTTAAACATTAAAGTTTAAAAATGTGAATTGACTAGTAAAACATTATTAAACATATGCTATAAATGTGACTTAATATTTTGATATTTACTCACATCCAATTTCTGCTCATAGGTAGGTTACACTATCATATGGTGGATATTTTTAAGGACAATTCTGTCAAAATACCCTAAATGAACAAATGATACAATTTTCAGTCCATTTTGAACTTAAAAGATCAGCATTCATACTCACCCTGGTAATATTCTTGTAGAATCATTAACAAAAATCAAAAATAGATTAATAATTACTGCATGAAATACCTTTTGGGGAAAAATGTATTTTTATATAGATATAATTTTAACAAAATAAACGTATTATTTCATGTAAAAATGATTAATCTTTTCATCCATTACTAAAATTTCCACACTTTATTACACAAAATGAAAGATGAATAAATTCTAAACTGTTTGAAAATCATTTAACCTATGATTCTTGCTAATTAGAGATTAGTAGAGGTACCAAGTAAAGCTAATTTTAAGTTTTAAATGTACTTTGATTTTCATTAATTAAAAGAGTAGTACTATAATTTATGAGTTTTATATTATCCATTAGTTGGGGGAACATACGAAGGCTAATTTCCTTTGCTTTTAAATGAAGCAGCTTAATGGACAATGAAGATGACAAAAAAGAATTATATTAGTATACATTTATTTCAATCACAATACAGTTTCCAAGATACCTAAATGAAATAAAATCTTAAGAGAAAAATATAAAGACCTTTTGCTAGTAAGTGTTGAACAGTATGACAGTTGTTGAATGCCTGGGTTTGGGAGTGTAGAGGGAAAAAAAAATGAACAAAGAATGAATGAGCTCTTGCAGGTCAAGGTAAAACAGGAAATATAAAATAAGGTGTAACAAGCAGATTGTGAAGATGATTATATAAATTTTTCTTTAAAACCAATGTATAGAAATACGAGTTATTTAATTTAGTGCATATGTATTACTGATCTCAAAAATGTTTAAAGAAAGGAAATGGGGAGGAAAAATGCTAAGTTCTATATACATAGATAAAACAAAACAAAAAGATATTGAAATATGTCACTGTTTTAATAATAGGCTAATTACAAGATTATCCGAGAACAGGATATGATTTGAATAATGTTCAGTGATTGGCATAACGAAAAGAAAGAAAAAAAACCTTCTGTAAAACTCTTAACCCAAGAATAAAAAATTTCATAATTTTCAAAAGGCAAACATTAAACTGAATGCATTTTAAGTATTTTTTTTATCCATTGTAATTATCTGTGAACATTTTTTTTTTTAAACAAGTATGTTTTGCTTAAACTACTTTATCTTTTGATGGTTAGACTATCTAATGCTTATCAAAACTGAAGCAGCCAATTTTATTTCATATTGCAAAGCAACTAACTGAACATCTGCAAGCCACATCATAAATGGTAGATTCAATGTCAAACTAATATCTGAATTTTTAAAAAATTTTTCATCATTAGTTTTACACTTTATTACAACACCAGTTATTTTATATTCTACAATTAAGCAAGTACTATAAACTGGAAATAATAACCTTATTGGAAAGTACAAAATTTTAAGATGAATGAAATCCCATCTTTTGCCTCTTTACAACTACTTCACACTTATGATTGTAACCTATTTCCTTGAAAGTCCTAATTAACCTGATAAAAGGATGAATTTAAACTATTAGTGAATTCTACCGTATCTGAAAAAGAACAGTTCACAACTGTTTCTGGCTACAAAATTTTCAGTGACATGTATTTTATATAGTTAAACAAAAATATTCAGTTTAGACAACTTGGACACAAAGTAATGGTCCAATTTAGTACTAGATTAATAGTCAAACTTTGCTAAAAACAATCTGCTGCCCTATTAGTTCCAGAAATTGAGTTGCAAAGCTATCATACCAAATTCTTAATAGAATTCCAATCGATTAATTTCTAAGTATTTTTGTCTTTAGATTTATGCCTTTAATATCTTTTTTTCCTCATACTTTCACATATCTTTGATCAGTGTTTTTTTTATTTCTTCAATAAGACACATCTACTCTTTCTTTCAGCTGTTTATGAATTAGTTTGACATCCTCATGCAAGATGTGGAATTAGAACATTTAAAAAATTGGACATGTGATGATTCTAACAGTATTTCTCAATGTCAAAATGTTTCATATATATCAATTTATGAGAATTACTAGGTTAGTAACTGGTCATTAACAGTAAGATAGATTAAGTACTGTTTAGGTATTACAATATAAAATTTTAAAGAATATGTCATGCTAATTTCAGTAATTTACCCAAACAAAATCTTGCCAAGTCTAGAGTGTTTGCAGAGCATCCAACAAAGAGCGAATTATTTATCACAAGTGGCAGTTCATACAAATATTTTATATACAAAAATGTGAGCAGTTCAGCCAGTTTTTATTAAAATCAAAACAAAATATTTACCAAGTTTAATCTAGTCTGACACATAGCTACAATTGTGAGTACTTGAAGTACTTACTAGCAATGGCTAGTAAGAGTAATCTGCTTAACTACTGTTCCACAATAGATATTCAAAAAACATTGAGGCACACACAGTTTTAGTTCACTGACAGATGACAAATTAAGAGACATTAAATGAAAATTATTATCAGTTGGCTGAAACTGCTTGTGCAGTTTTTCTGGCAACTAATTGTATTGTGTATCTTGTGAGTCATCACTTCTGTATCAATATTATAAAAAGGTGAACAAAGAAAATAATTTTGATTAGAATACCAGAAGAAGTAACATTATCAACATTCAAGAAAAATGTAAGTGCAGCACTTTTAGACCATAAATATAGTTCATTCTATTTAAATTATGCAAAATCAGCAATGAGAGGAAGGGAAAAAAAAAAAAAAGTGTCTATAATCAGACTACACAAATTTTACTAAAAAGATGCTTTTTCAAAATTAACTTTACATAAAGTAATGTATATAATGCAAAT
This sequence comes from Acanthosepion esculentum, assembly GCA_964036315.1. NCBI lineage: Eukaryota > Metazoa > Mollusca > Cephalopoda > Sepiida > Sepiidae > Acanthosepion > Acanthosepion esculentum. Next base: position 97,784,078 of record OZ038478.1, read on the forward strand.
TTTAAAGCCATGAAAAAACTTGAATATTTCATTTAGCATTTAAAATTATATCCAAGAAAATAGCTTGGGGGGTGGAGATTAAAAACTTGGCCTTATGATCTATTGGCCTATTTTTCAGGTAACATTTAATTTCAAGAGAAGTTAAACTGGGAAAATATTAAAATTTAAAAAATTTATAGTAAACATTTGTGATTTCATATGAGGAAATCACAATGTTAAAACTAGAGAAACCAATACAAATATTTTCCATTTGGGCAGAAAACTTGTGTGCATTTCACATAAAATTTGTAACATTTCATTCAGTAATATATTCAGGCTCAGGAAGCTTGTTTGTAAACTTATCTCAAATCCAATAATTAAGAGTATACATTTTTATTTGAAGGACCTAAACATTAAATACCCAATATCCGGGGGGGGGGGGTTCTTTAAATCATAAATGCATTTTTTCCTAACATTGAAAAATTACCTCCTACATCCTTACCATTTTCAATGTGAATAATGATGTACTGAATACAATTTACAGTGTTAAAAATTGAAAATTATCACTAATATATGTTTTTATTATTCAATTACTTATATCAAAATACACTATTCTCTTTCCTTTATATTTGTATTCCTAACGTGAAAAAATTAAAACCTGGCAATCAAAAGAGAAATTACTTAGTGTGTATTTCATCAATCAGCCCCTCACTGTCATTATACATAAAATAAACATTTTTTTTTTTTTAATGACCAAGTCACTATCTCAGTAGGTTAATAGGTACACCAATGACCTAACATTAGAAGACAATGATTTGCAAGTTAAAGGTTTCAGATTTGTCTTGTTTTATTAAAATTGTGACAAACAAAAAGTTATTAAACTCAATATACTTCCATTAGTTGAGATATTTTGGATGACAATTTTTTAAATTTGAGAAATATGTCAAGCACAATGTCCTTTGAGAAAAATAGCAGGATCAAGTTTATATATATATATATATATATATATATATATATATATTATATAAAATGGAAAATTTAAAAAAAAAAAAAAAAATTGTTACACGAGAAAATGCTGGAGTATTAAATGCATAAAAATTCATAAAGTTTTGATGACTTAGTATTCATGGAGACCAATATAAGACTTCTAGCAGAACTTATACTACATGAGTTTCTTCTTTTATACTAGTTTTGTAAAATATATATAATAAAATGGAGACAAGTGGATAACAGATGTAAAGTGTTAAAATAGCTATTAAAAAGATCTTATTTTTCATCTTATTTCAAAAGTAAAATTTGGATTTGTGAGTTATTTCCACAGAAATTATAGTTATAGAAAATAAGTATCTCAAACTATAATTGACTGGATTCAAACTGAGCAACTCCTAGTAATGCATGCTCAAAGTATTACTATGACCCACAGTCTTTATTTTATACTGAAGGAACAGAGTATAAAAACTATTCAAATAAAGCTAAGATATAGGATAATTAGCTGGAAAATCTGCATCTTACAAAATGATTATGATAGAATATGTTTACATAAGATTATTTAAAAATAAAAATACACGCTAAGACATTTGCATTGTATTTGAAAAATGTGATTGATAAAGAATGGTAAAGTGTTTTTTTCCCCTATGACAGTTTTGAGCAGTTTAATAAAAGTTTACATTATTAAAAAAAATATTTCACATGGGTTTTATAAATTTTTCTATTTGCAGTTTTAGATGATCATGGCTTGCTGTCATTGAATGAACACAAAAAACGTTACTTATTGCTGACATGGATAAAAAAAAATCATGTAGATAAAGAAAGCAGCCTTGAAAAATTTTAATGATAGAAAATTTGTTTTCTGTTAATTTAACAGCTAATCTATCAACAATAATTTGGCCTTTCCGCATTCTGATTTACGGCGACTGAGATGATCAACTGAAGCAAAAAATGATAAATGAAATGATATCCACAATGGTTATGAGAATGTCTTATCCACTTGACAGCAGGGAAGAACAGAAGCTTCTTTAACTAGTTCGCTGCTGCCACCAACGAGCTATAACAAAAAAGAAAAAAACAAAGACAATATTAAATTTTTGTTTAATTTTTAATCCGGGCAAAAATAAATGTTTAAAATGGGAAACAAAATAAATAATGCAGAACAATATATATATATATATATATATATATAAAAAAAAAAAGGAGAAACCAAAAGAACTTTCCCCCTTTGATGAACTGTGACATTCTTTATAGCCGAACGGTAAAGAACACCAGATCAAATGGTGGTTTCCCTTACAAAGGGAGATGCAGGTTCAATCCTTGTCAGAAAGCACATTTTCTTTATCCACTATAATAACGTTTGAAGTAATAAAAATGTTGGATTAAAATAAAATCCAATATTTTAGAAATACATATCTTGCACACACAATTGCATACTTTTCTTGAAATATAATAAACACGAAAATGTGACTGAATTCTTTCTTCAATTGTTGCTTGAAAATACAGTTTAACAAAACTGAGTGCTTCCTAAATTAAATTTATATTGCATGTAAAGTACGTGTACATATGTATACTGAGAGAATAAAATTCAAATACCTTGAATGATGATGGCTATTTTGATTTGGGTACAGTATACATATGCTAAAGGTTAATAAATATTTTGATCAAATTTACCAAGTTTTAGGCCATTTTGTAATTTTCATACCAGTGTCACTGCTTGCACCTGGCCTTTACACAGTGATACACGACATGATATGGCTCAGTGTGCTAAACTGTCCAGTGTGATCTGTATAGTTGTATGCATGAATGTGTAGGTCTGTGTTGAAGCTCAAAAATTGCATACACTGTATTAATGAGATCCAAATACTGTTAATGTGCCCATTATTTTTGAACCTGCACATCCAATGAAATCCAACAATATTAATAATATATTTAATCTTGAGTAAACATATTGAAGGCATTGCAACTTTATTTACCACAAGTGTGTGTGTATATATATGGATTAAATAATATTTATGTTGGTCACACCACAAACTCGCTTTCACAACGCTTGACTACATTTAAATGATAACTAACATTTTTAGGCATTTAAAACAACATGCCTGGCCATGTACACAATTCCAGAAACTCGTTGAAACTATACTTAAACATGAAAACAAAAACTAAAAATTCTTGAAACTATATACATAAAACAGTTGAAACCTAACTTGAACAAAACTATGAAATCTCCACAAATATTCTTAAATGCCTATAATTGATAACAGAAGCCATTGGTTTATACCAACGGCTTCCCATACTTAATACTTCTCGTTTTCACTCTCGCGTGGTCATGTGTGACATCGTGAGCTGCGATGCGATTTTCACTTCCGTGTCTTGTATACACAACTTTGTCTTTGCTTTGAAATATTTCATGCAACAAAAACAGACTATCATTATTGTTTTGTCCGTGTATTGTTTCATATATTGAAATATAATTGTCATCTTTGATAATAGCTTATGCAAGCCAAAAGCTTAGATAGGATTAAAACATGTATCAATATTCAATGATAAAGTTATTAAGCTTATCAGACAATATGAAAGGAACTTACTTAAAATAGACACACCTTGTCTATATTATTTAATGAAACATGCATCAATATATATATATATATATATATATATATATGGATGGATAATTCCAGGGAGGATATGAATCCCGAGAGCTCAATGTAGTAAACAGAGCAAGTAATAATTAACAAATCGGAGACCTTAGAAAGCCATGTAAATATTTTATATTTCATGAGACTGATAAAATTTAGTTTTGCTTTGTCAAACCTTGTGGTTTCAAAACAATGAGTGGATTCAAAAATTCTTTCAGGAATCAGCCAAAAAACAAGATTAGCAGAAGTTGTATTTTAAGATAGTTACATAGAGTAGGAAGGGGGGACAAGTAGGTATATGTCTCTAGGAGATACGATGGTTGTGGCGTTGAACTCATTCACCTGACAAGAGAAAGGAATAAAGATAGAGGGAGAGACAAAGAACAGAAAAGAGAAATCCGAGATCTTAAACAAATCCCCATACCTACATACATTTTTCTATATACACATAATTACACTTACACATATGCACCTATATCCATACATACATTCATATCCATCTACACATACATACACACCCATGCTCATCTATTTATTTTACCTATTTGTATTCATAAACACTTATGCACATATTTGACTAGTACATTTCTAAATCAGTACTTAGATAACATGTCCTCAAATATATTACTAATCATGTAGCTATAAAGGGGCACTTAAGAGTGTTTTCACCAAGTGACCCCCAGATATATACACAACACTTAATCTGTGTACCTACTTATGAGAGACTACAACATACAGCACATAAATACACACCTGTACCTATTTACACAGACAGGAGTAAACATATTTGCATGTACAAAGACTATGTCCCAACACATACAAAAGCAAAGAAGTACCATAGTATGCTTGTACATACATATGTGAGAGATAGATGCCCAGGTAAGAGGTTTTTTGTAAAGTAAGGCCACATGTAATGAAGAGCGGGGGATTTCCATGAAGGATCATAGGTGGAGATTTTACACACACACATATATATATCACAAGGACTTGACTTCATGCTAACAACTATCAATGATATCTGGACAGTGGCATTTACCTAATTTAATGAGTGTGTATGTGTATATATATATATATATATATATATATATATATACATGTTTTCTGTTAACCTCTATATATATATATATATATATATATATAAAAAAAAAAATTTAAAAAAAAATCAAATAAATTACAGACATTATGTCTGCTAATTTTTTAACAAAATCCATTCATACTCACAAATAACCTTCCTTATATTAATATTAAAGGATGAGAGACATGTATTATAACTGTTTAAATTTTTTATTTTCATTTCCCAAGTATGTTTGATCTTCTTCCAAGATCTTCAGAGGTGCAAATAGTACAAAACCACATGTTGTTCGGGGGTAGAAGCGTATATACAATGCTGTGCATTGCTATCCATTACCATAATTTTTCATTATGCATTTAAATGCAAACAGCTGACACACACACATTATATATATATATATATATATATATATATATATATATATATATATATGTGTGTGTGTGTATATATGAAATGTGCAATTTTTACGACACTTTCTCATTACAAAAATTTTACTTTGATAAGGAAATCACTTTTCAAGTTGTCATAAACTAAGCCTAACATAGCACTATTTAAAACTCAAATTATTGAAGATCAGTGCTGTCCTTACCTGGGATGTTCATATTTTTCACAACAGTGTTACTCTTAAGCATTTCAGAAGCTTCTTTTTCAAAGATTTTACTGGAAGATTCCTTTGTAAACCTGTATAAAAAAATATAGTTAATAGATCAAAAGAGCTATCTTTCAACTTCAAGGTAATTTTTTGTTTAAAAAAAGAGTGTCACATAAAAATTACAATTCCCAATATACAAAATGTTATATTTCAAATCATGACTTTTGCTTTGTATTGATCATCTTAAAATGCTCTAAATTCAATGTTTGTGCTAAATTTTGGAGATGGATTTTTTTTTTCAAAACCAAGAAACTAGAAAAGTCTTACAAATATAGAGGGACCAAAGTAGATTGCATTTTAAATACAACTCAGATAACTTTCACTTAGCAAATATTAAATCAATCTTTTTTTGAAGATTAATAATCAAATACATCTGGCAAATTTTATGTATTAAATTATTTGTAAAGCCACTTTTTTCATGCTAACTTCACTTCACATAAAATATATTTTAACATTACAGAGAAAAAGAAAATACCACTAAAATAAACTAAGATTAACGAGAAAAAAAAAACACAACCAGTTAAATACATAAAAGGCTTTTAATTTTATATATATATATATATATATATATATATATATATATATATATATTTATAGAGTTCTTGTGGTGGCCTCAATTGATATTTTCAAATTTAGGTGTTTTATATTATTTTACATTTATAAAACTGAAGAGCTAGAAATTCAGTTATTAATTTCACCTATAGTACATTTGATTCCAATATCTTTGCCTCCAATAATCAGAAAACCTAGAAATATAGTCAGAAAAAAAATCTTATTTAAAATCTATTAGGTAGCCTAAAACACTTATTAGATGCATTTAGTTTATAAAGAAAAAAAAAATTACTTGTCATTTCAGTCTGTCCGTTTTTTTTTGTTTTTTTTAAATTAACTGGTATATTTTCCTTTGTTCATTCTAACATAGAAGATTGGGCAGAGAAATTTACATTTTCAGTATATACACTTTTTTGTTTTAAATAAAGTAAAAATTAAAAGCAAAATAAGATTAGTGCACTTTAGGAGTAATATAGTGTGAATGACCAAATTTATCAAAAATGGTTTGTGAAGATACTTGTTGAATGATGATCTATGGTTTGGCAGACTCACTTGAGTTGACAGTAATCAACTCAAGATATTCATCGAGAATAATCAATGCTATCATACGAGAGAAAGCTAACATATTCAAAATATCCAAACATTTGAAATTATTTACACTAGCTCAGTAATTTGTATATGAGGAAATTGATAAGGTGGATGTAAAAAGACAACCAGACACTGGCAGTGATATCACAATAATCAATGAAGTCACATTGAAAGCCTATATTAAAAAGAACTTCAAAAATCGCATGTGGTGTGTCAGTAAGAAATTATTTGTTACTGGTGAAATGATTTGTAATGCTTCATTCTATCACAAATGTTTAAAAGTCAAGTTTTATGTGTTATAAAATATTACAAACTTATTCAGTACTGACTGGATGGAATTATTTGAGTTGCAGGATTTACCTATAAATATTTATTGCAAAAATGTAAATGAACAATCTACCAGTTTTAAAAAGTGTGAAAATTTAAAGGAAGAAGTGAAAAAAAAAAGGGGGGGGGGAGGTCAACGCCATTGTTTAAACTAAAATGTAGTATACTGTTTGCAGCACTGGATGAAGTCAATGAAGAATTAGTCAAACTTGAAAAAAGACTAGGAATTGAAAAAACTGACAATTCAAAATGGGCAGCACCAGCAGTGTATGTAAAAAAAAAAAAAAAAGAAGAAAATCTGTGTTTGTGCCGATTTTGATAGGGTTAAGCAAATGTTTAGGACCTCATAACTGCCAATTACCAAGTCCAGAAAAAATTTTTGCAAATTTAAACTGGAAATTTTTTTTCAAATCTAGATCTTTCTAAAATATAATTGCAAATACAAGTTGAAGAATGTTCACAGTAAATAACTATAAATTCACACAAGGGATTGTATAAGTTCAACCAACTTCCTTTTGGGACAATAGTGGATCCAGCTATATGTCAACACTATGGATACTATGTTTGCAGATCGTGATTTTGCAGTTGCTTATCTGGATGATATATTAATTAAAAATGTTCTAAGGAACAACATATTGAGTATATAAAAAAGAGTTTTTGAAAAAAATTTGAGGTTACAGGTTTCAACTCAGTGAGGAAAAGTGCAAATTGTTTTTGCCTACAATCAAGTACCTAGGACAAATTATTGGCAAAAATGGTCATCAACCAGTTTTGTCAAGGGCAAGTGCAATTACGAATATGCCTTCAAATGTTACAAGCATTTCTAGGACTAGCAAACTATTATCAAATCTACATGCCTAATATGCATAATTTGAGAGCTCCACTAACAATTTGCTTAAGAAAAAAAAAAAAAAAAAAAGTAAATCAGAACTGGACTGATAAGTGTCAAAAGGCATTTGAAGAAATGAGACTCTCTCGGTAACACAAATGAACTAGACAAGATGCCTTAAATAAAGAACTCAAAGTGATCCAGAACAAGTCAGGCAGTTTGCTGCCAGACTCACGGCTGACTTGCCGAACTCTCTGCCTGCAGAAAGGAACCCAGACAGTGATATGCCTACAGGCAGGGTTTCATTTAGGGACATAGACAAACCCAAGCACATGTATGTGGGGTTATGGGGAATTTTTTGCATGAGCTTTTGGCCTCAGATTACAAAACTGCCTTGTGCCACATCCTGCCTTTTGGGGAGGTTGGTAAATACCAGTCGATAAGTCTTTACCTTCAGGCAAAGAGGAACCCAGACAAGACTATGCCTACGAGCAGAGCCTTGTCTGGGGAGGTAGTTAAACCCAACCCAGTATATGCAGGGTGTACAGAGAAATTTTGCCCAGAGTGCAGATTTATATTTTGATAACATTCAATAGTGGCACTTTCAAGAATTTTCCTTCTAAGTTATACTTTCTTTTTTAATAAGTGTAGCATTACGTTAAATCAAAGTTGTGTTCGAATTTATTTCTACATATGACTAATGCATTTGTTGTGTATAAGGTCTCTTATGCTCATAGATACATTTTAAATTTCTGCAAGTTTCCCCAATGTATTGTGAGGAACATTTCTGGCAATTTATTTTGTATATACCTGCCTCAGAATTATTGCTGTAGGTATTTTTGGTTCTGATCACATCCATAATAGTTTTGGCTGTGGTTGTAATTATTTTCATGTTGTTCAGATTGGATAGATTGTTTTGAATAGTGGAGGTTATATTGTTTGTAGATGTTTTTATACAGTGTATTGTTGTTAATGTTATTTATTTATTTTTTTTTTTGCAGTCATATTTTGTGTGCCTTTTTCTTAGCATTGTGGATGAAATAAGGATATGGTAGATTTTTGAAAGCATTTCTTATAAATATTTCTTTAGGTAAGCATGCGAGGGAGGGGAAGGGGGGGCTGCATATTACTAACACTCTTAAATGGAATCCTGTGATTATCCCCAATTTGATTTTATTACAGTCATGGGAGTAAAAATTGACCAGGTCAACCTTGTTAGTAGTTTTCCTGTTAACCTCAAACAGAAATACATTGTTGCTTCTGTGTAACATGATATCTAGGAAGGATAGCATGTTGTACACAGGTTCAAATGTGAAGTTTGTGGGTTTGACAAGATCAGGTCGCAGTATCTGAAATACGCAGAATTTTGTGGTAAAATATTTTTGAAAGGACTACTTTCCAGAAAAGTCCAAAAATAGACAAGCCAAAACGCTGCTCAGAGGGGATCCCATCAGTAAACCAAATTTTTGTCTATAAAAATTGTTATTGAATTTGAAAAAATATGTTTTCCTTTTGTCTATTCATAATTCTGATGGAAACTTTTTTTTTTTTTTAAAGTTTGCTAGAAGTTTGCAAAAGGTACCTGTAGGAGTTCTTTGCTGAGAAAGATAAAACATTCTGGAAGGATGAAGTGGCTTGAATAGTGAAACAAAATTGTTGAGTTAATGTAAAAAATAAAGCAATTTCATTGGGGGGGGGGTAGCAACACAATACTAAATTTTAGAACTGTGTAAATCAATATTTTTTCACACTAATATGCTATCATGAACAAGTAGCAATTTTTAACGATGAATAATCTTTTCTAAATAAGACTACAAAAAATTATTTTAACTCACTCAAGCTGTTCAACTTCTGATTCCCAAATCTCATACAAAATAATTCTTCCAGAGTCTTTGTAGGATCGTACACTTGCACTGAAAATAAAATTGTCAAGATTGTGTGATGCCTATTTGTATAAAACAGGTGAAACAAATGTTAAATTACTTCAGCATTTAATTTGCCTTATATTCTGTTACTTCAAGTGAACATTTCAGTTTCAACTTGAAACCATTCCCAATTTCATGGTTAAAAAAATGAAAAATAGAAATACCCATCAATAATCTGATTAACAAAATACTGTGCCAGAGTGAACACCTTACCCAAAATATACATTAAAAATACTATCTAAATTTGTTTGTCAATTTGTTAATTTTCCCCCAAGTATGAATAAAGAATTTGTATTTAAACAGCTAAAATATTTTTAATTTTAGCAAAAAAAAAAAAAAAAAAAAAAAAATGTTATTTCTACCAAAAAAAGTATTACTACATTTGTACTGCCAAAAATTTTCTAAAAAAGAGCATACCATGATGGAAAATGGTCCAAAATTTGATTAAAACAAATGTCAAAATGTTTGTTATGAGAAATGACCAAAGTATTTTTTGATTATTTTATTAAATTTTTTAATCCTTTCTAGCACATTCAAAGTTTTGGTTAAAAATGTGAATGTGTGTGTGTGTGTGAGAGGATAAGCCAAAAAATAGGCAGTGATTTTTAGTGCCTTTTTTGGTGTTAAAAACATTTTGGAAATTCTTGCAAAAAATCAAATCAGATTTTAAATTTTCAGGACTTGTTCACAAAATAAATGAAATTATTTTTGAAATTCCACCCTCTTCATATTTATATTAGTTTCAGAAAAATTTATTAAGTTTTAAATCTTAAAATTATGCATTAATTTCAGCCTTTTATATATTAAGTAAGAACTATATTTACTAATCATAAATGGAAAAGCTTAAAATCATGAAATACCAATATTTTTAAAAGAATTTTGAATTTTTTGTATGTGTTTGAACATGCCAATTTTTGTAAGTACAGGCGACCATTCATGAAATTATCAGAAAATAAGAGCAATAACTATAGCAAATTTAAAGTCAACATTTCTAAGATTCAATAAAACATAAAATTATGGAGAATATTTTCATAAATTTTTTAAGATTAATGATTACTTAAAAATAAAAAATGTGCACATCATTTTCTTAAATTAAACTTTACAAATAAAGTCTCCTTAGAGCAACATATCTGTCATCAGGCTGTCACCACAAAAAAAAAAAATTCTGTGATATTTTATTGTAAATAATATTTGTTTCAAATCAGATTAATTTATACTTTAAATCAGCTAATATTCCTCAAATAAAGTTTCAGAAAAGTATATTTTTGGAAGATTTTTTTTTTTTTATAAAGAATTAAACTGTGATGAATGATAACCTAAAGCTGCTAATCAGCTATTATAGCAAAAAAACACTTTCCAGTCAATTTAAATTAGTTTTTGAAATACAAAGTATTTTGCTTATTGGAAATATTAAATTTAATCTATTAATTTGAAATTAAAACTAAAATAAAAGCTTTTACATTTTTAAAAATTCATTTTAAACCTTGGGCATCACTTTTTTTGTGGAGTTCCTTAATTTAAATGCTCTTGAGAAGCATTCAGTAAAATAACTCAATTATTCAATGAAAATTTTGAGCACATGTTGCACACACAAGATTCTTGAACCTAGTTAAGCTGCTGCGATCAAGTGTCCATAATGAAGTGTTCCAATAAATGCGCATACATTTTATAAAAAATTTAAACCGAGGATCTAATTCATTAAACAAAAGAGGATAAGCATGTGAAATTTTAAATCTTCATGAACTTACATTAAACATCCTTGTACTGCTCCAAGATCTTCCAAATAAGACTTAACAATTGCTTTAAAATCCTGCTTTACATCCAATTTCACATTAAAATTTCTTTGGAGAAGGAAAATCTATAATTAAAATTGACATTTCATTTATTACAAGACTTTGAAAATTGTTATACGAGTACCATAAAGTTTTATTCATTATTAAATAATTTAGATTGTGTAATTTCAATTATTTATTTTTCTTTTGTTAAATTTTCTTTAAAGAATCTATAAACCTTGTTACTGATAAATTATATTGTTCATACATATTCATTACAAACACTAACTTGAAAATGAAAATAGTCATGATTTTGAGCAACTGTTGACAATATATTAAAATTACTCCAGTATTGAGTGCAATACTTCAAGAAAATATTAAATTCTATATATTTAAAGTGGCCAATCTTTTATCTGAACTGGTAATCAAAAATTATATTGCCACTTTAGGCTAACTTTATGAGAACAGATAAAAGTAACATGAATATAGATAAATAAAAATGAAAAATATCAATTTCATTTTCAGTTTTGTAAAAAATAAAAAAAATTCAAGATATAGTTTACAGAAACAACAAACCTGTTTATCAACCTCTTGTTCCGATTCTATATCTGTGTCTTCATCAATTAAGCCATCAAGATTAATCTGAAAGTATTTGTAAAACTATGTACCATTAATGTTGGGATCATTCACCTCATTTTGTTTATGTACAAGTGGATGCTGAAAAGTTACTGGTCCGATTCATTTACCAAAATCTGACCAGATGTCCAAACAGGATTTTTTAAAATCCCTTTTTGGTTGGGCTAACAATTTTTCAGCACCCATTTTGTAGAATTGGAATTGAAAAGAAATCATTATGCACAACCTTCAATTATAATAGCTTGATATTCTAAAATGATCATTCATATCAAAAAAAATATAAAAAAAAGATTCTGAGAATTGTAGAGGAGTCAAAAATTAAAGTGTATTTAAAGTTGAAATGAACTATCAATTTCATTAGAAAATGATAAATATTTTCATTTTGAACCAACAGATAACTATTGGAATACAAGTTTTTCACATATTAAGGTTATTACATTCTTGAAAAAAAAAAAAAAAAATCAGAAATAAAAGTATTCAATCACTTTTAATATCAAGTAAACAAAGACATTTGCAAAATAAAAAGACATACTCTGTTTTCCAAACGATCAACAAGCGAAGCCAGTCTATCAACTTGTGATCCTAAGCGGGATTCTGCAAATTAAAAACATGAATTAAAAAATTGATTTTTGTGGGTCTTACATTTTAAAGATATTAATATCATTTTAAATACTTTGCAGCCTAAAATTAATTTATTACCAACATTACAGTAGATTGTGTAAAGCAAGTTGTTAATGAGAGGAATTGCCAGGGTAATGATATTTTGCTGCAAACAAATTCTTTTTTTCTAACATTATCAAATTTGGAATGGCTGACATAAAATTCAATTTGAAAAGCAACATCATTAACTATTTTGGTTATTATCAGCAATTATGTGCAAGTGAACTATAGTTCTCATTTTAAGATTTATTTTTATATAGTGATTAGAATTCTTATAGTCTTTGATACAAAATACTAAATTCTATTAACAAAATACTAAAATGGATTTTTTCTGTTTTTAGGTTATTTGATATAGATATACCATAGACTATATATGCAAGCACAAAGTAAAAGGAACAAGAAAAATTAAGCACCATTATCATCATCATTATTATTGCTGTTGGCATTGGTGTTAGCAACAGTATTGTCATAAGTAGTTAATACTAGTGGGTATTTCCGAGGACGTCCACGTCGTCTCCGAGGAAGATCCTGCTGAAAGGTATTTAATAATATTCTTGGGATAGGCTCTCTAGTTGACATGGGAACCTGGTTGGTGCCATTAGGAATGCCATATTTCCTTGGCCTTCCCCTTTTTCTCTTGACAACAATTTCACCATGACCCATCTGATCCACTACATGTTTCTTTGCAATTTTGTGTAAGTGTTTAGGCTTCCGTCCTCTTTTTTTGGGAAAGACCACCATTGGAGCATCACTTTTACTCTCATCAACTTCTTCAGTTGATGCTCTTACATCAACATCTTCTGTCTTTACTATGGTTGTCTCCATGACATTATCATCAAGTTCCTCAGTTGTAGACAGCTCTTCATCTATTGACTGGTTTGAAGGGTTATCTGAAGAAAACTCAGATTTTTTCCGACCCATTACAAGCCGAGATAATTCTGAAATAATTAAAAAAAATTTAATGCAAAAATTCTAGCATAAATATTAAAAAAAAAAAAAAAAAAAAAAAAAAAAAAAAATGTACATTAGATTTTGTATTGTAGTATTCAAAATAAATAAAAATACTTTACACTCATCTAACACTATGCTTCCAGAGAGAAATATTAATGACATCACTTTAAAGTAAACAAACAGTTGATCACTTAAAATGTGTGACCAAAAATTGGTCTGGCTATTAACAATAAACTTATATATAACAGCAAAATATGTTGTTTGAAGTTTAATTTAGGTTTTAACTGCAATAAAATAACGAAGAATCATAAAAAAAAAGTAAACGCTTTTATGTTTTAAGATTTTACTGTTGATATTAAAAACTGGTTGGGTCTTAAAAATGTTAAATTCTAATGGCTAGACTATAAAGGATGCTAAAATTTAACATTCAATCACATAAAAAATTTCAATGTCAACATTGTTTTATTTCAATATTCTTGGGATTCTCCATGCATTTTGATAGCAAAAAGGTGTGGTGTATAAAATTTTCAAAAAGTCAATCAAAACTTAAAATGATTTTCAAAAACTTAAAAAAAAAAAAAAAAAACTTTAAAAGTTTAAAAATGCATTTTAAACTTTAATTTTAATAGTTTTAATTCCATAATAGATTTAAATTAATTGGAATCATTTTTGTTTTTTCTCTTTCATCAGTAAAATGTATAAATTTGACAACATTGACAAATTTAAGTGTGGACAGAACTGAAAAATTACTTTAGTACGTGAATACCCCTTTTATATAATTTTTTTTTTTTTAAACCACCCAGTAATTTTACAAATTTAAAATATTTTAAGCAATTTAATATTTTATTGAATTTTAGGTACCTCACTTAGGTCTTACTTACAAAGACACCTATTGAAAAAATTGTTAGAAAATTACCAATAAATGTTTAATTTATTATAGATACCAGTCTTATTTTCTAATAATGTTAAGTATGGACATCCGTATCTAGTTACAAAAAAAAAAAAAAAAAAAAAAAAAAAAAAAAAAAAAAATCAACAAGCTTACACACACACATACACATTTTAAAATACTGAAGGCTACTGAATTGTAATGAACTTTTTCATTTATAATTAGTAAATACATTTTAAAAAATTCTTTGTTCTTAATCAAAGATTTGGACGATAAAATTTTGTTTTGGGCATTTCTTTATTTTTTTTCATGATGAGAATTCCTTCAACGACTTTTTTGGAAGTACCTACATAAAAATGATATGAATACCTACTCTAAGGGAATGTGTTTAAAGTTAGATTCCACATGGGATTAGGGTTTAAAAAAAGAAAAAAAAAACAAAAAAAACCTTGGACCTTGGTAGTTTTCCCTTAATAATGGCTAAAGAGAGAGTTATTGCCTGGGGAGAAAGATCCCCATACAATGTGGACATTTAGGCATCCATATTTACAAAAATCAACATGTTTATACACACAAAATAAATTCAAATTTATTTTTAAAATATTGTCATTGAATTGTAGTGAGCTTTCCCATTTATGACCTTACTTTAACAATATCACTTGACTGCAACAAAATACAGAATTAAAAAAAAATTAAAGCTTATAAATTATTCTAATTAAAAAAAAAAAAAAAAAAAAAAAAAAAAAACGTTCTTGTAAAAATTAATTAAAAAAAAAAAAAAAAAAATTTTTTTTTAAGAAACCTCCACTAAATAAAAAAATACCAAGAGAAAATGTTCCAAATTTGATATAAACAAAGTTTTATAATTGAAATCTATGCTATTAAGAGGAAAAAAAACAATTTTTTTTCATTAATTAATTATATTTCTATTTTTTTTTAATCCTTTTTAGAACATTTTATATTTAAAAAAAAAAAAAAAAAAACTTTCAATTTAAGGGGGTGGGGATTGCAAAAATTAGTACAAGAAATTTTAGCATTTTTTGCTGTGGAAAGCATGGATTTAGAAATTCTGGCAAAAATCAAATAATTGGTGAATTTTCACAGCTTATTCACAAATAATTTTAGAATTTTTTTTTTTTTTTACATCTTCACTTTATATTAGTTAAAAGTAGAACTGGGAGAATTTAAATCATCAATATTTTTTGTAAAACAAACACCAGTTACCAAAAATCTGCTCTGAATTGTAAAATAAAAAATGTAATAAAACATTTAGTTAGAAAAGCTTTTGTTTTTTATGAACAAGGACATTGTGCTATGAAAAAAATTTTTTTGTTTTTAGATGAATAATGAATTTTTACAAGAATTGTTTGCATTTTTTTTTTTTTTTTTAATTAGAAAAATTTAGTTTCAAATCTTTAAAATTTCTACATTACTTTGAGCCAGTTAAGTGATATTGTTCTTAAAACTATATTTACTAATCATACATGGAAATGCTTAGTACAAATCAAACCCCAATATTTTTAAAAGAATTTTAAATTTTATTTTGTATGTGTATAAATGTGCTGATTTTTGTAGATTTGGTTGTTCATAGAAAATAAGATCAGTAACTACAGTAATTTTCAAGCCAGAAAGTATCTAAAAATTCAATGACAGTAAAGCATTACATTTAGGCACCTCCACAAAAACGGTAATACCTAAGGTCCAAATAATTTTTTTTTTTAAATGAAAAAGCTTTCTTGAAACTTTCAGTTAGCTTTATATGCACCTCCATGAGATTGCTAAAAAAGAGCATAGCATGATGAAAAAGACGCCAAACTTGACAAAAACAATTTTATCGTCTAAATGTTTATTATTAAGAGGAAAGACCAAAGTATTTTGGTGGTATTTTTTTTTACTCATTCCTAGCACGTTCGAAATTTTTGTTAAAAATCTTTTTTCGAGTCAGCAAAATTGACAGATCATGGCAACCATTTTTTTCCATTTTATAAAAAAAATGAAAATCTCAGTTCGAAATTCTTTTAAAAAAATCAATTTTTTCAAAACTTATTTTAAGAAAATCAGAAATTATGTTTATTTAAAATATTTTGAAACCAGCATTATTTAGTTTCTGCGCTGAAAAGGTGTGGTTTGAAAATTAAACATTTTGCGTCACTTGACAAGTAATGAATGACATTGACGGATTACAGAAGGATAATTTGTTCTACGGAAAGAGAGAAGTGAAATTATTTAGATTTAAGTGAACAAATTATTTACCTCATTATTTTTAAGGAAAACTTTCAGCACTAATTTTTTTTGTACTTAGCTTTCACCTTTACGTTTACGATGCTTTAAGGAAAATATATTATAAAGAAATTAAAATAAGACTGTTGAGAATGAGATTAAATTTTATAAGAAAGGTATCTAATTTATAGGTACCTTTCTTATGAAATTTTATCAGAAGTATACATAAAATACTATAATTTTACGTACATTTATTACATTTTACTGTGTTATTTGTATTTCCATTCATTTTATTATTAATTTTGATATTTCATTTATGGAAAAAATGTCAACAGATTAATATAAAAATAAGATCATATAAATTTCATAAGATGATATTGATACTTGTAGGTACCCGTCTCAGTCAAAATTGAAAAATCAAATTCACTTCTCCACATGTGTTTCGCAAAAGTAAAGGCCTTAATTAACAGCGGAGAACAATGCTTAACTCAAATAATGCACTTAATTGTATTCTGGTTGGTCTTCCGTACTTCATAATTACAGCCCGTTTATAAACACAAAATTACATTTCTTAATTACTGCGGGTCTTCTGATTAGTCAAAACGATACAATTTACAATGTGGTAAAAAAAGATCTATCTCATAAGGACATTTACAAAACTGGATGTGGCTTTTAACTAATTTTATAATATTTTAACAACTTGAATATAAAAATCTATTATAATTAAAGAAATAACAAATAATTGTATTAAAAATTCATTTTTCATCAAAAAAATTTTGCTTTCAGAAAATATTGTTCATATTCATAAAAGCAAATAAAAGCATTTGAAATTAAATAATATCTGTTTTATCGAGTTTTGTATGTTACAATTCAGTGCTGACTTTCAGGTGTGTGTGTGTGTGTGTGTGTGTGTGTGGTCCAATTAAAAAAAAAAAAAAATACAGGATTTGCTTTCCTCATAGCCTTGCGCTTTTAACTATTGTAATCACTAAACTTAGTTTAATAAATATATATAGTAAAAAATATTTTCCCCACAACTTAAAAAAAAAAAAAAAAAAATTTTCCATTATTTGTGAATAGTTACTGAAAGTTTCATTAACATCCAACAATTATTTTTATTTTTGCAAGATTTTCCAAATTAATGTGTCATACAAAAAAAAATAAAACGTGCTGAAAATTTGTTATTTTAATAGCTCTCATGGAGGTACCTACTTTAATAGAAAGCTAAAGGATTAAATTTACTGTTTCCAGTAAGCAAAATACTCTGGTGTATTTCAAACAGAAATTATATTGGTTGGAATAGATTTTTTTTTTTTCAAGTTTCACTTTTCAGTAACATCAAAAAAGTCGTCCATTTTTGAGACACTTATAAAGTTATAAACACAAATTAGTACTCTATTTTAAGTAGGTATGTCCAATATTTTGCTAAAAAGTGGTGCACCTTGATGAAAAAAGGTCCCCAAATTGATAAAACAATTTTTAACGTTTAAATGTTTATGGTGTTATTAAAGAGGAAAGACCAAAGTATTTTCTGAATATTTTTTCAGATTTTTTAATCCTTCCTATAAATGCTAAAAATTTTATTTAAAAATCTTGTTTTTTTCGAGTCAAAAAAATTTCGTAAAATCAAACTTATCAGCCTTTCTGTCTGAGTTTGTAAACAAGATCATAGTTAGTTAAAAAAAATCATAAAATTCAATTACACCTTTTTCTTTTGTTATCTTAGGAAATTTAGAATGATTAAAGTATACTTAATGTAATTTGAAAGAAACATTACTTACTTTTTTTAGCATAAAATTTTTTAAGAGAGATTTCCAACCGAGGTGGCCTATTTTCCTGCGCGTTGACAGGCGTAAATTGATGTACGTCAATATATTGACAACTTACGTCAGGGGAATTTATTGGATGGTAGCGCAGAAGTGATATAATTCGTTCTAATTTTAAGTGAATCTGGTTAGTAGGTTTAAAAAAAAAAAAAAAATTCACTTTCAAATTTTTTTTTTTTTTTACCTTACATTTGAGGAAGAATTCTGCACTGAAAATAACATTTAAATTATGAAAGAAAATCAAATTTTACAAGTAAAAATAAAACAGTAAAAACATTTTTTTTAAATTGAGGTTTATTATTTCAGTCATGAAATATTTTTCTGAGAATATAAAAATTACATGAAACACCATTAATTGAAACAGGTTAACTTAATGAAATGAGATTTTATTTCTTTTTATTAAGGCAGATTTTTTTCTATTTATTAATAATTGTGATATGGCAGTCATATTTTATTTTATTTATTAATAAAATTAACATGCTATGTTGGGTTTGACTCAACAAGTATTTAGTGGCGAGCTAACTCCAGAGAATTTAAACTCCAAAAATCGTTTTAATTGATAATTTGTCGTGTGGATAATAATTCCAAAGTAATGTACAATGAATTTATGCATTCGATTTCAAACTTGAAAATTTGGGTGAACTTCCAAGGGCGTTTTTTTTTTTTTGTAATTGTAAATAGTCGATATTTTCTTTTATCCCACTATTTGATTATATTTGAAAAGAAGAAAAAAATTGAAAATGCGACGATATTCAGTCAGGAAACTTGACAATCATTGCTGTGTTGTTACTGAACGAATGCAAAGCAATTTCTGAAGTAAAAACAACTTGCTTCTATCAAGGGAAACTACTCGTGACATTATTTCAATGCTGTGCATCCATACTTTCGTTGGAGACGATTTTAAATACAATTTTGGAATATTATTTTAAAAATATCAATGGTTGTCAGATTTTAATAAGCTTTCAAATTTATGATCTTTAAAAAGTAGAGAACATAATATCATTTCCATAAGGTTACATAAAGAACTTAATTTATAAATATATAACCTTTTATCATAGTGTATTTGAAAAAAAAAAAAAAAAAAAAAATTAATGTAAAAATTCATTTTTCATCAAAAAAGTTTTTTCAGATAATAATTACCTTCGTATATATGATTCAGGAAAGCCATTAAAAACTTTCTTAATTAAATATTGTCTTAGTTTTATTGGGTTTTGTATTTTTACAATTGAGGTAAAAGTTTGGACAATTTGGGACATTTTTTTAACAAAAAAAAAAAAAAAAAAAAAAAAAAAAAAATCGATGATTTAGAGTTTTCAGAGTTTTGTGCATTTAATTAAAAAAAAAAATTCAGGATGCAAATAAATTTTTTTTTAGTTTTCATAAAATTAAGTTCGAGGGGGGTAAACAGATATAAAAAAAAATATTTATACCATGACTTTCAAAGACACAAACATTTCTAAAATAAGTTCATTCATTTCTGAATAAGTTCTGAAGTTTTCATTAAAATAAAATCCAACAAGTACTTAATTTTTACAAGAATTTCCAAATTAATGTGTCTTTCAACTGAAAAAAAAAATGCGAAAAAAGCCTAAAATGGACATACCTAAAAAAGTCTTGCAAAACTAAAATATACTTTTCTGAAACTTTGCGGAATATTAAAGTAAATCTGATATGAAACATTTACTTTAAGTTTTATCGCAGAAAACAATTTTTAACTCTACAGTAGCTGTGTTTTTTTAACCCAACAGTAGTTGATTTGATGTGTTTACACAGGCTCATGACAGATCTAATGTTCTATGGAGACTTAAGAAAATGACATGAACACCTTTTTTTTTTTTTTTTAAGTACTCAGTAATCTTAAAAATTTAAGAAAATATTCTCCGTAAAATGTTTTATTAAATTTTTAGAAATGTTGACTTTAAATTTACTATAGTCATCACTCTCTTGGTCGCCCTTAAATACATGGGCACGTAAACATACAAAATAAAATTCAAAATAAATGACAGTTTTACGTTTTTTTTATTGCATTTTTATTTTACGATTCAGAGCATATTTTTAAATGGTGTTTCGGTTTGACAAAAACAAATTAATGATTTAAATTCTCCAAGGAGTCCTGCTTTTAATTAAACTAAATATAAGCAGATCAAAATTTAATTTCTCGAAATTTCCAAAAATTAAGTGGGGATAGCGAATGTAAAAAAAAAAAAAAAAAAAAAAAAAAAAAAATTTCCAAAAATAATTTAATTCATTTGTGAATAAAACCTGAAGGTAATTAAAATTCAACAATTATTTAATTTTTGATAGAATTTACAAAACAATGTTAACAAAAAAAAACGCTAAATTTCCCACACTAATTTTGTCCACTGCTAACACAAGAAAAACAAGATTTTTTAACCAAATTTTTGAGTGTGCTACAAATAAATGATTAAAAAATTTATTAAAATTAAAAATACTTTTTCGTCAAATTTGGGGCCTTTAGATTCTTTTTTTTAGTGAAAAAGTGGAGATACCTAGATTACGGAGAATATTTTCTTAAATTTTTAATGTTAACGAGTATTTTAAAAATTAAAAGGCACTTTGACTTAATTCAATTATTTTCTTTAAGCATCCCCCGCTTCCACGAACAACCTGTCAAACACGTCAACAGCTACCGCTGTGTTAAAAATGGTATTTGTGATATTTTAGACTTAAAGTAAATATTTCGTTTCAAATCAGATTTGTACTTTAAATTCCTCGAATAAAGTTTCAGAAAAGTATTTTTTGTAAGATTTATGATTAAAGAGAACTACACTGCGAGGAAAGTAAAAAGGGCGCTAATCAACTATTTTAGCAAAACAAAAAAATCTCCAATTTTTATTTAAATGTTTTTGAAATATTTTGCTTATTGGAAATATTTATTTTAAATTTAATCTATTAACTTGAAATTAAAACACACACATATACATACGTATATATAATTTCCCAAATAAAAAATAATTTAATTCATTAAAGTTTCATTAAAATCCGACAATTATCTGATTTTTTTAAGAATCTCAAAAATCAGTGTGGTCTCCCGCTGACAAAAGACAAAATTTTTAACAAAAATTTTGAACGTTCTAAAAAGGATAAAAAAATATTTAAATAATCAAAAAATTTTTTTTTTTTTAGTTTTTTTCCTCTTAAATATTTTGACGATAAATTTTTTTTTCTCTTAAAGTGTAGGACATTTTTTCATCATGCTCATTTTTTAGAGGTGCCTCACACTCACAGTGAGTATTTACTGTGTGACACTTTATTTTTTCAAATATCTCAAAGTTAAGTGGACACAAATCACAATTTACAGTGGTTTTCTCCAATTCTGTAATTACAAAAAATTATAACGATAAAATTAATTAACATTTACAGATTTTAAATAATTTTGTTTTTGCCACATATCGCTGTCAAAAGTGCGTGGAGGTAAATGTTTTAGCGCGGACACAAATCAGAAAAATTATTTTGTTATTTTTAATTAATTCATAAAAACTAATATATATTATATATATATATTTATTTACAAAATGTGATTACAATCATTTACTCTAGTCTAAATTGATTCTTTTACTTAAACTTTTAAGTTTGTTTGAAAGAATTTATTAATGTTTGATGAAATTTTAAACAAATAAAAAATTAAAAATGGTCTTCTTACATTGTAAAAATGCTCATGAAATAAAAAGCAGCTACAATATGTACACTGTAGTGTACACTACACACATTCAAACTCCATTTAACTCAAAGCACTAACATAAACCATAGTCGGGTAAAAAAAAAAAAAAAAAAAAAAAAAGTCAATATTTGTTCCACTATGGTTTCGACAATACCACAAAAAAAATTAGCAGGTGCGAACTGAGAGATGGAAAATTAAATACTTTAAGTAAAGATTTTTAAAAAATTAAATACCGCCAAATAAGTAAATAAATGTACATTTCAGTTAGCCGCCTTTACAAAAACAAAGAGACCTCCTCCTCCAGTTTTATTTTTTGAAAAAAAAAAAAAAAAAAAAAAAAAAGACAATATTAAAAATAATCTTTAATTTTAAATTGTTTTTCAAATAATCAAAAGTAAAACGTAAAAAATATTGCAAAGTAAAATTCTACGGAATATTTAATTTTTATTTCGTTTATTTTCTTTTTTTACTTCACAAACTCGACATTCGATTACTTATTTACCTTTCGACCCAGACATGAAAAATACTCCTCACCCCTTTTTTAATTAAAACCTCCTACAATTTTTTTTTTTTAATTTGCAGTTTTGGAGAATTAAAAAAAAAAAAAAAAAAAAAAAAAAAAAGGACATGTGTCGTACTGAGAATTGCGTAGAGATTATAAAGTTGAAACAAACATTTAAAAAATTGGCGAATTTTTATTTAAAACGAGCCTCCATCTTCCGTTTTTGCAAGTTTATCAATGTTCACTTTCTTAATTACACATGAACGACGGCTTTCTCAATAATCACTAAAAATAAACGTCTTGGACACAAAAAAAGGATAACAACTAAATCTTTAATACAGTTCCCTTATTTCTAGTATAAAAATATAAATAAAAGAATGCAGTTAAATTAATTATACATGTAATTTTACTACTCACCTTCAATTTTTTCTAATGTCGACTCAATTTTTAAAAAAATTCTTACTGCTGTCTCCAAAATACAAAAGCGGAGGGGATTTCTCCTCAAGAAAACGTTATTCGAGTTTAACCTCCTTCCACTGCGTGTGTCCACTTCCGGTAAATTTGTTCACTTATTAATTCCGGAAAATGAACCGTGTCACTGCTCCTACCTATTATATCTATAGTTTATTCTTTTTTATTTTCACCTTCTCATTTTAGCTGATGATTTTTCCGTTCCAATTATATTCATTGATTTAAATATGAATTATATGTTTTCAAAATAAAAAAGAAACATCTTAAGAATAAAATTATATTTTATGAACTTAAAAAAAATTTTCAACTTTACCAAAAAACACGATACCAAATATAATTTGATTACAGATTACTTTAAGTTTTACTTCTAAAAAATTCAACTGTATCTTCCTACGCACAAATAAGTATAGTGAATAATTGGTATTATTATTATCATATTGTAGTAAAATTATTATAATCAAAAAAGTGAAAATAATCTTTTTTTTATAAAAAACTAAAAAGTGATTATTACGAGAGCGACATATTCCTCCACCAGGGATATATAGGTGAGTGAACAAAAGTCCAAAATTGATAAGTGTAGCTTAGATATGGTACAAGGCCGAAAGTTTGGAGGCACACAGTGAGGATCGAACTCACTTTTCGGTTGTAATTGATCTCTAGCTAGACAAGCATGCTACCCATTTACTACACCATGAGAACGTGCCCAGTGTAAAATTGATATTGAAGTCAGATAAGTCTTACCTTTGATTATTCTCCATCCTTTCCCACTTATATTTTATAAAGTTTTGTCCTCTAATACCTTAACTTGATACTTTAAAACTGCACCTTTAAGCATAAAAAATGAAGATACATTTTTGAGAGAACAGACTGTAAAAAGAGTTACAAACCATAACCTAGTACAAAACTTGAGACTTCTTTGTTGCTGTGAAACTATAACATTATTAAGCCATACCTGCTAATGCAGAAGAGTGCAGAAACTAACTTGATTTAAATAGGTTTTTCTCTCATGAATGTTCCTTTTTTATTTTGTACCAAAATTGACACTTGATTTTGTCTTCAAAAAATTATATAATCAGCATTTGAGGAAACCATATTTTCAACATTAAATCTTTCAGTGTGATTTTAAAGACATAACATCTTACACAACTACGACCAGTTATATCCTGCTTTTTAATTTTAAAATCATGTTATTTCTTATTTAGAATTTGTATATATGGTGTTGTAGAGGACCGGGGGGTGAAGATGAAGAGAAAACGTGCGTTTAAATTTCCTGCTAGAAGAAGGTCCAGCTACAAGAGAATGTTGGACTTGAATTAAGTCCAACTGAAGATAAAGAAGACAAACAAATAAGACCAACATATATTAAAACAAATATATGTATTAACAACAAATTACAAAGCACATAGACAGTTAACATTGTGTTTGTGTGTGAACATTTGTGTTTGTTCTTTAGTGAATGTCCGTATTTTGGAAAAGTTTGTAAGAGTTTGTATGTACGTGAATGCGTGTAATATTATTTAACGTCTGACCGCATGATTGAGACGATAATTATCTGGGATTACATTTTGCAGCAAGAATAGAGAAAAAAGAGAAAAGGGCAAACTTGTGTTTGCTATTTATAGATAATGTAATCACGTGACAGGCTCACAGCGCCTTGGCACAAAACTTGACTTAGTCACACGCTGGAAAAATATATTGTGCGTGGGTGGATTGCAATGCCCACTTGTGTGTTTATTGACCAATTAGAAGCTGATTTTTCTTGAAAATATTTACTAAGCTGAGAAGGATCTTGGGATCCGATTCTCCCCAAAATGTACAAAATCAACTACATGAAAATATAGCGGTTTATAAATTGTCTATTACACAGTAGTGTTGATTTATTATCCCGTGAATGCTTGTTGTTGTATAATTTGAATTTGCATAAGTATGTATGTATGTGTGTGTGTGATGATGATGATCATTACAGTGTACTAGGTAACTGCGAAACAAAGATATTCAATAGAAAAATATCACTACTTTTAAGAATAAAGTACACATTTAAAACTTAGGAAAACAGAATGAAAAGGTTATTTAATAACATTGCCTTCTTCAACCTTGTGGACATCCTCAATGCAGCTTCATAAGCCTGCCTGGAGGGCACTTTGATGTGGTGTAATGGTTAGCAAGTTTGTCTCACTAGATCAATTACAACTGAATAGTGAGTTTGTGGGAAAATGAAATAAAATAATAATAAAAAAAATAAAGAATTTAATTTTCCCACAATGCAAAAGGTAACCAGAAAGAGTTTATGGTCACGTGTGAATTTTATGGCCTCACTTCCAAAAAGGAGATGATCATTCTCTTCTCACTTTCGAACCATTGAGCTTGAACTTGTTTGGTAGCCATACCAACAATATGGAGATTAGGCTACACCCACTCAATGTCAGGCTGACTTGAGGTTGACTATTTTCTATGCTTTCACATCTTTGTACACGCATGCATCAATCAACATTGGCAATTCATTTTCTATTCAAGTCTTCATTTTGCTTATTGTGGTCCACCAACATTCAACTTCTGTTAGAGGCACAAAGTCAAATACAACCCTCTACAAGTTTGATCCCCATACTTTCAGCCTTGTGCCACATCTATGCTATGCTTAGAAAATCACCATAAGCCTGCTTTGATCAGATGGTTATTGTTCATGATGTCCATCACATCCACAATGGCGGCCTTCAATAAGCCCTTGTTATTACGGAGTTGCTGGTTATTCTTCCTCTCAGTGATACCCAAAACATAGTAAACCAAGAGATTCCATCACTCCTGGGTACTTTGAAACATGTGAGAAGGAGCAGAATCTTACTGGAACATATACAGCTACTACATTGATCCAGGAATTCACCACTATATCTTATACCTTAATGTAAGCAGTAGCATTGATCCTGAGGCTCTGCAGTTGAGTGGTATGAAGTCAGGTGGTATGACACTGCCTTCAATGATCATGACATTCAGGACCAGCACATGGGAAGGTGATGGTTATCACTATAGATACCTTGATGGGGTTAGCACAGAAAACACTATTATTCTTTGTGTTGTCATGCTGCATACATTTTCTGCACAAACCGGATGTTGTCCGCTTGAGGACCCAAAGCGGACTGCATAAATATGTTTTCTGTGCATCAGCTCTACACATACATCTACTTTAACAAAAAAAAAAAAATTAGTAATATACCCAAATTCAACTAGACCTCCCCAACACAAACTAGCGTTTGATCTTAACACCAGCATGCTGAGAAAGAGATGCTTCACAGATCAGTATTTGATGTTAACACCAACACACTAAGAGAGAGACATCGCCAATGACACTGGCCACCACCAATGTCTATTTCACTTCTAATTTCACCACTTTCTCTCCCTGATACCTTAGCAACAACAACAGATAGAAGTTACCAGTCTTTGTATATATGCAAATAAATCATACATTTATTTACCCCTACTTAATGTCCTCTTTTGTTTGACACTTGGATTTATGTTTGCTGGGGTCGAGAAGGAACAATAGTAACAACAACAACAAAGTTCTGTTTTCCAAGTTACCCATTTCCACATCTGCAACAAGTGATAACCTGGTCACTTTTAAGAAGATCACTATCTCTGAGTTGCTGTGGTTGGTGACTAGTACCATGAGCACAGTGTGCTTTTTCATTACATGTGTCAGAGTGGAAGATGCCATGTTAATGCTCTTGATAAATTTGAAAGAGAAATGAGAACATTAAAATTTGAATGCTATTTACCACTATGTTAGGTTGTCTTCCATTTATGAACTTCTAAAGATGTATACTCAAATACCTGGCATGTCATGTGGATTCTAAATTTTAAAGAATCTTTTTTTATTTTTAGTTAACTTTTGTTGTTTATGTACAAAAGAGGATGAATATAAATCTTGTTCATACATTTGTGATCAAGTGCTTTCAAGCATCTGGTCATTATTAAAAGCAGAGAAGTTTTGTGGATGTTTTCTGGATTTCACATTTTCCAAATACTTTTAAAATCATTGATCACTTATGAATTTGGATGACTTTATATATGTGGAAACATACAAGCAAGATTCTTTACTTGACTAAATATATTGTCAATTGTTGAATACAGTTAAAATTTGTATTTCTTCTTTTTAGATGATTTGTGTGAGGTGGTGCTGAATTTCATGATTGCAACTTCATTCGAGCTAAAACACTATGGATGACTTCAAAAATTATTTTATCTTGGGAAACACAAGTGATTTTTATTTTTTATCTCTTAACTTTATAGTAAAAGTTTAAAGAAAATGGAAAACTGTTCTATTGGAAGAAAAATGCATATTAAAACTCAAAAAATATTTATGTCCAAATTATTGACAAATAGTTAACCAATTTTAATATTTTTGCTTCATTTGTGAATTCTCCAATCAACATTTTGTTGTATATAAATTTCTCAAAAAGGACTTTGTTTTAAAAAATAATATTAAGAATGTAATTAATTTTAGCGATCTTAAGTTTCTTTTAAATACCTGAGTATCTATGTAAAATAAACACAATATGAATAAATTGGCAATAATATTCTATTTAAAGTAAAACTTATTACAGACTACATGAAGATGTATATTTTTACTAGAGTGACTGTAAATAGTGCAATAGAATGCTACATAACATGATGGCTTATCAAAACAAAAAGTAATGTTTGATTTCTAATTACAACAGATTTAATAATAGAAGCACACATTCAAAAATACGCTCTTAAGTGGGCGCCGGAGGGAGTCGGCAGTGATGTAATTTGACTTGGTTCATCAAGGAGTTTCGGGTCTTTCACCATCATAACCCCCCATCACCAAGTCGACCCTTAATCAAACGTTATCAGCTACTCTGGCCTTTTAATGAATTAGGCGAGGAAAGACCACGTTTTCCGCACACCCGATTGGATGTTTGTAACAACCAATCCGCTGCGCGAACTCTCTTTTATGGTCCACGAGAGGGACTGGCTTCTTTTCTTTTTTTTTTCTTCGGTAGAAAGCAGTTTCAATGGATAACCGAGGAGGTAAATCTAACGTTCCTAAATTTGACCCTTTTTCTTAAGTATAGTATGGTGTCTTACTCTATTTGCCATTTTGATTTTATTTGTACTTTTTTTTAGAGGGTGGGGAGACTTAAACTCAACCCTAGTATCACATTTTTTATCGTTTCCTGATTCTTAACATTATTACAGGTCAGTTAACTTTTTGGTACTTCCATTCAATTTTTCGATACCTAAAGTTTAAAGGTTAAAATAAATTTAAAAAAATGAAAAGTCATTCTTAAAGATTTTATTTTAGCTTTAATTGAAAGCTAAAGGATTAAAAAATGTATTATTTCCAGTAAGTAAAATATTCTGGCGTATTTCAGATAGAAATTATATAGATTGGAATGTCAAATATATGCTCGATTTTTAAAAAAAAATTCTTAAAAAGCGGCCATTTAAATTTAAAAAAATTTGTAAACAAAAAAAAATTTCGATTTTAAACTTCTCCCTAAAACAAATTATATATTTTTGACACGTTATTTGAATAAAATTAGAAAATTTAAATTAATCTGATTTGAAACAAATATTACTTTAGCATAAAAAAAATAGTATCCTAACATTTCTTAACGATGTGTCTGAATTTTCTCGTGACTTTATTCACGTTTATCTATGTTATTGAGATGTTAGTTACGAGGTGATGACAGCTTCTATGGATGACCAAAATTTCTTCAGAAAATAATGTCCTTATATTTACAAAAGCAAGTAAAAGCTTTTCTAATTAAATAATATCATAGTTTTTTTACATTGTTTTTTTTTTTTACAATTCAAAGGTCAAAGCAGATTTTCGATGAAACCGGTAACTGTACTTTTACAAAAAAAAAAAACAAAAAAAAACTGGTGATTTACTTTCTCTAGAGTCCTGTTTTTAACTTATAATAAAAATCCCACTCTTAAAAATTTAATTTTTTAATTCATGAAAATATGTAAGTGGGTGGAAACATGTAAAAAAAAAAAATAATTTTTTTACAAAGATTTTCTAAAAAAAGAAAATTTCATTCATTTCTGAATATTTTCTGAAAGTTTCATTAAAATCCGACAATTATTTGAATTTTGCAAGAATTTCCAAATCAATGTGTTTTCCTAGGGGAAAAAGCGCAAAATAAAAAAACCTTTTTTTCTCTTTTCCACCGCTGTTGTAAAAAAAAAACAAGATTTTTAACCAAAATTTCAACGTGCTAGAAAGGAGTAAAAATTTTCAAAAAATAATAAAAAAAATACTTTGGTCTTTCCTCTTAATAATAACATAAACATTTTTTGACAAAACTTTGTTTTCGTTGAGTTATGGGCCTTTTTTCATCATGCTATGCTGCTTTTTTACGTGATCTAGTGGAGGTACCTAAATATATATATATATAAACCAATTGACGCGAGCACAATTGGCATGAGGGCTATTCTGTTTTATATCATAAGTGGAGGTTAGTAGGACTGGGAAGGGTGTCGGATACAGTCTGAATTAGGAACTTTATATTGGTATCATTATGCCATATATCAGACCATTTGATTTTCCTATAAATCATGGATCCCCATTTGGTCCACACACTTTGTTGGCTTAGTCCTACCATCTTTGCCACCCTTTTCTCCTCTTCACCCTTACATACTTCTTGTATTAAAAGGTTCTTTTCTTTACCTTTAGCCCTGTACACTCAAATGGTAGGAAAATACCCTAAGCCCACACATCCAGTAGTTACGGCACCTAATATGGCCTTTTCGCGGAGTCTTTCTTTAGCGACACATAATTCATTCTCTACTCTACATTTCTTTCCTGAGTAGACTTCAATTGCCTGCTCCAGCCACCTTTGGATCTTTAGATAACTTGTACTGCATTATTGTTCAAACTTTGGTGACTTTGAATTCCTCTACTAGACTTCTGAAAGGAAGTTGCAGAGCATTGGTATTGCCGTATGGAGCAGCACTGATCAAACTCTTCGGTAGACCTCTGAATAATAACAAACCCTCCATTCCTCCCCTGTTCAATCAGTTTGAGGTCCTGACCACCTCTGCCGACAAGGCTAAATGCTTCGCTCGGAAGTTTTCTTCCAATTCTACGCTTGACTCTTCAGGGGTACTCTTGCCCGATTTCCCTCCCAGAACTGAGGCCCTCCTGGACGGCTTGCACATAACCCCGTCGTCGGTATTGGGCATTATTTCTAACTTAGATCACCACAAGGCTACCGGTGGTGACGGAATACCAGCCATTGTCCTGAAGAAATGCGCACCTGAACTGGCGCCTGCCCTCTCTAAATTGTACAACCGCTGCCTCAAGGAGTCCTATTTTCCTGACTGCTGGAAGTCCTCAACCATTGTTCCTATCTTTAAGAACTCTGGCGACCCCTCCAACCCTTCCAATTACCGTCCTATCAGTCTCCTACCCCTCTTCGGCAAAGTCTTCGAGGCCATTATCAACGCCGAAGTGATTAATCACCTGATATCCCATGATCTGCTCTTGGACAAGCAGTATGGTTTCCGCTTTGCCCGATCTACTGCCGATGTGCTTACGGCCATCACTGAATTTGTCTACCAAGCTATCCATAATAACGGTGAAGCTCGTGCCGTGGCCCTTGACATCTCCAAAGCATTCGATAGTGTTTGGCATGCCGGCCTCCTTCGCAAGCTCCAGGGTTATGGTATCACAGGTCGATTGTTTGACCTAATACAATCATTCCTGTCAAACTGGGATTTGAAGGTTGTTCTCAGTGGATTCATCTCCAGCTCCTATCCCACTAACACAGGTGTTCCTCAAGGCTCCATCCTTGGCCCTACTCTGTTCCTCATATTTATAAATGACCTTCCTGACGCCATAGACTCCCAAGTCGGCATCTACACTGACGATACCACTATTTGCTCCTGCCTCAAACACAAATCTAGTGAGGCGGACAAAATTAACCTGGCAGCTTAAATTGAAAAGGACCTCCAATCGGTTGTGGACTGGGGAGAGAAATGGATGGTCAACTTTAACACCTCTAAAACAAAACTGCTCTCCATTAACCACCACAAGGATCCATCCCGGCATCCCATTAGAATGTCTGAAGACCAACTTCTCGAGAGCTCCTCTCTGCGGCTGCTCGGTCTCATGCTGTCTGCTGATCTGAGATGGAACAAGTACATCGAGTCAGTTGCATCAGCCACCGCAAGGAAAGTTGGTTCTCTGTGCCGAGCCAGGAAATTTTTCTCCCCGGAATCGATCCTCCAAGTCTATAAATCGACCATTCGCCCTTGCATGGAGTATTGCTGCCATATATGGTCTGGGGCCCCTGTTGTTTGCCTCAACGTTCTTGATAAGATCCAAAGACGGATAGGCAAAGTGATTGGCCCTGATCTGTCATCTCGTCTGCAGTCGCTCTCTCACAGACGTGATGTTGCCTCGCTCTGCCTTTTTTGCAAGTACTTTCACGGTAATTGCTCCGAGGAGCTGCTCTCGCTTGTCCCTAGGCCTCGTGAATTTAAACGCCCCACGAGGCTGGCATCCCGCTCCCACCCCTACACCATGGAAACTGTTAGACGTCTCTTCTACTCCAATAGCTTCATATCTCGCCTATGGAACTCCCTTCCCTATTACTGTTTCCCTGACAATTACAATCTCCAACGGTTTAAGTGTAGTGTCAATCGACATCTCCAGTTGCCTTGATCTATCCACTTCCCTTCTCCACATCCTTTCATATTTCATTCCTATCTGCTCTCGCTCCAAATCTTCTGCAACCCCCTTGCCTTGATTGACCCACTGTCTTTCTCTTTCTCCACATCCTCTCCTTTACCACTCCTATCTGCTCTTCCTCCAAAACCTTCTTTAACCCCTTGCGTGATAGTGGCTTCCAGCCTTGCTTGGGGTGATATGCTTAAAAAAAAAAAAAATTGTTCTATGTGAGATGTGAATTCGTAGATAGACATTAGCCATAAGATTTTGGGAAGAATGGCATGCTGATAAATCCATGCTTTAAATCGGCCAGGCAAGCTGGACATATCAACTCTCTTTAACCAAATCTCTAGTTTGTTTTTTGTTTCTTGGATTGATATTGTGTCTTTTAGAGAGTGATCTATATGTTTTCCAAGGCTTTTTATGGGCTTTTCCTTAATTGTTGGTATGTTCCCCCGGAAAGTCTAAATTGCTCCTTATCCAGTATTTTACCTTTTCTTAAAATGAGTGACCTGGATTTCGAGGGGTTGAAACTCGGGCCCATGTGATATGCTTTTCAATCCCCTTTAGCAGCCATCTTGTGCCAATAACAGATGTAGTGGTTATCATCATATCATCCATATAGGCCCTTATCGGCGGTTGCCTTAGTCCTGATCTAGTGACTAGCCCTTTACATTCTGTTTCTGCAGCTTTGATTAACATGTTCATGGCTAAACAGAAAAGGGTCACTGACATTGCACATCCCGTTATGATGCCCTTCTCCAATTTATGTCATGACGCAATATTTTCTGATAGTGTTCTCAATTGGAAATTATTATAGTAATCAGAAATTAGCGGGACATGTTGTCATTGGTTGATTCTTTTGTGACGTTCACTGACCCACATAAGCTATGTTCAGGTTCTGTCAGTTACCAAGGATAGGAACAATAGAAGGAAGGAAATGAAGTATGTGTAATAAGAGAAGAGAGAGAGAGAATTTTCTTTGTCACTCTCTTAGTAAAAAGGAAAGTGTATATTTCTATATGGTGTTACTACTATCTATTCCTACTACATGATAAACCCAACATCCAACAACAATAAATGTAAATGAAGTCAAATCAATGTAAATTTGAACTTTTATTCATATTATGTACAACAAATGTTTATGTTAAGGTGCGTGTATGTAGATTTGTTTGGATATACTTTTTATAATATCTTGAAAACTGCTGGTCCTAACTTCAAAAGATAAGCAAATAAAAAAAGTATGTTTTGTGTTGAATACAAGAGTCATCATCGGACCAGGGTTACAGTTTTTACGTTTTGTAGCTATATGTTGGGAACACACTTTACTACATATTTTCTCCAATTTTGAGTAATTGTAGCCAATTGGTTGCCAAAAGTTGGAAGCAGCTGGTTATTGTTGGTTACTCTCTAATAAATAAGATTGGCTTGCTTGTATTATAGGGAAAATGGTCATCTCTGTCAATAAGGAAGATAAAGCAATTGCCCAAAAATTAGACCTAGATGACCAAATAACAAACCAATCCCAATAAGCTAACTGTTAGAAAAAAACAAATAAAGATAATCAATCCAAATAAATACATGAAGTAATAAACAAATTATAAACTGTTCCGGCCAAAATAATAGTTCAAACAAACTACAACAATCAACCCCAAAATTGAATAAATAGCTTTAATTATCTTCCCAAACCAAAACAAAACTATTAAATAAGTGATATAAACAAAATTTTACTACATTAATAAAACACTGATTATAAAAATAAATAAAACCAAGCAAAATAATTTAACCCAAATAAACAAATAAACGACTTCTGGTAAAATAACCACCAAAATAGACTACCCACAATGCACCACTGACCCGTATATATAAATAGCCGAGAAAAATAATGGCACTCGTGGCCTGATGACTGCATCTAGCATGAAACAGACTGTTGCCTCTAACCGTTGACTTCTATGTTCACTTTTATATTTATATTTATATTATATACATACATATATATATATATATATATATATATGTATGTATAGGTTGTGTGTTGCAATTTTGAAAAGCTGCTCCAACTATTATAAAAATTATTTTAATAAAAAAGATAATATTAAAATTGTATGAAAAAAAATAATTAAAATGTTAGGATTGTGTAAAAATTAATATAGAAACTATTTAATAAAGATATTAAAATTGCATGAAAGAATTAAGAAAACTTTAGTATGTATAAAAATTAATATAAAATTATTTTTAATAAAAAAGATAATACTAAATTGTATGAAAAATCAATTAAAAAAATTAGAATGTTACTAACATGGTTTCTTTGAAAGATAAATCATCAAAATGAAGGCAAAAACATGAATAACAATTGATGTGTAAAAATTAAAAAAAAAAAAAAAAAAAGTATCAACATTGTTGTTATAAAAAAAGC
Source organism: Acanthosepion esculentum (assembly GCA_964036315.1). NCBI lineage: Eukaryota > Metazoa > Mollusca > Cephalopoda > Sepiida > Sepiidae > Acanthosepion > Acanthosepion esculentum. The sequence goes on from OZ038478.1 coordinate 97,818,348, forward strand.
TGCCAAAATAAAACCAGACAGTTTAAATATTCTGTGGAAAAATTTACAAAACAGCTCAACTCTGGTGACACTTTATGGAAGCAACATTTTGGGGTCTGCTGTATTAGTCTGTATAGAAAAAAGCAAGAAAAGTGACTTTATAGAAAGTTGTAGTTTCCCTTTTAGAAATAAAGACAGTTCTATTTTTTTATACACATTTTTTTAAAAACTTTTTTTCCTGTTAAGTTGATTTTGCTTTTTGTTTAACTGTTACTTTGAAAGTTTATGATTGGTATATTTAGAGCATACTAGTATGACTATGTGAAAGTAATATAATGGTACACAAACTAGTTATATAAAGAGTCAATGTGCAATATGTTGTATTTTTGTGGAGGGCAGCAAATTCAAGGACTGCCACAGGTAGTACACACTCTAACTACACCACTGGCTGGGTGCTTTTATTTATTTACCCATCCCTCTCCAGGGTTATCAAACTTATTATCTTGAAAGACATTAGTGCTTGTCCCAAGATGCCTACATCAAGACTGACATGAGCCAATTGTTCACAAAAGAGGCCATGATGCCTTCAACACTCACAAGTTTTGTCTCAGTTTTGGAGTTTTTTTAGTTTCTTAGTGAAGCAATTTATGACTTTCTGGTTTGGTAGTTTAAATGGCCAATGGCTGAGAGTGGAGTCTAGAAAAGCTATAGTCATTTGCCACCTTCCGTGGTTGGTGCAGATATATGTTGTTTGTAAGAGACCCATCTTATTGTAAACGACTGTGAGAATATTCTATTGAAGAGGTTTTGCACCTTCTTGGTGTATTTTGTTAGTCATGCAAGACTTGGCTTCTTTGCTTGTAAACCGCTCTGTGAATGCAACATGTTCACTTGTCTTTGCAGGCCTGACGGGCGTATTGTGCATGCTGGATATTACCATAAAAACTAAGCATTTTGCTTCATTGCAATGTATGTACCACATGATAAAAAGAATTAATGCAGATTTTCATTAGATTGAACCCTTAATACTGTTGTTGGGGAAAAATTCCATAGGTCACCATTTGTTGAATAAAAATGAGAGAAAAATTTTTTGCCTGTTCAAATAAAATGATAATATTTATTTAAAAATAAGATGCACAAATTTTAACTGTAATTGCTTGTCATGAAATGAAAGTTAGAAAGTTCTTCTCTTTGATTGTAAGGAAATAAACATAAATAGTTTTTCAGTGAGGAAGAGAGAAAGTGAAGTTGGGAAACAAGATCAAAGGGAGTTTGCATTGGTGAGAAAGGATGACACGGTTGACTTTGTCAGTCCTGCTGAGTTGAATGAATGTTTGGCTTTTATGGGCTTGTGTAGGCTCCAGCAGCCTGTGTTTATTTATTGGTGGGAGCTGATTTTATTGGCTATTTATTTTTATTAAATTGAAAATTTGAAGTGTGTTTGAGACGAGGAAGGCTGCACAGAGCCCTTGCGCAGTGTGTTTATTTTTGTCATTTGCTCCTTTGATTTGATACTGTTCATTTCCACTTACTCTACACTGTTAAGGCAGATAGTTTTAGCAGGTGATTGGCATACTGTCTTTGATTCTGATATAGACCAAAGGTGTGGTAGGAAGTATTATACTTACATTTCTCCCAATATGGAAATTTATTTATGAATTTATTGCTATACTTGAATTGGTCAATAAATTTCTAAATGAATAATTGAAGCAGGTAGAATAAACTTGAATTTGGTGTAGCATTCTCACTACATCAACAAAGTATTAGAAGCATTAACTTAGGACTAAATTTTTATAATATACAGTTTATTCTAGTCATAGGCAAGTCTGGGATGGATTAAATTTTGTTGAAGCTAAACTTAGGATGGCCGAATACTGGAAATTTAATATTTGTTAGATGGAAATGTTTCCAGGACCAGATATTATTGAACAAAAAGTGGGAACTGACAGAGAATGTAGTAGGGAATAAGTGGAATTACAATCTGAAAAGTAAAATTTAGTCATTTTTATTGTTGGCTCAACCTAGATGAATTAAAAACACAAAAAGCAACCAAATTAGAGTAAATAGAGTTAAATTGGGAAATATAGGCTGTTATATTCCATGCTAATAGGAATACATACTTGAAAAACAAGGTGGATAAAATAAGTAAAGGTTTACTGTAAAAAACCAGTACAATAAGAGTAAAGGTAACAGTCAAGTACAAGGTCGTCGCAAGTCAATCCAGTAGTGAGTGCTACATTTGGAAGGTCGGTAGTTCTCGCATAAGTCTGAGTCATACTCAACAGATCCCAGCTAGTCTCTGTAGTCCGTTGACTTACAGATACTTATAGATAGTTACTACCTATAGTGTAGTCACTCATGGGGGGTGACAGGTTATTCCATTACATCATAGGCAATGTATTATAATAGATATTGTTCTTTAACAACATGGACCAAAATCTAGTAGAGCAAGCTTAGAAATAATAACTGCTGAGGCAATGAATATGGCTACAAAACTATGTAGAATACTGTGATGCTAATCAACAGCATATCGCCAGTGTGTCATGTCCATAAAGAAATACATAAATAAAAAATTAATTATACTGTCACTTTATGTCCATAAAAAAATTAATTATAGTGTCAAAAATAATTATAAGAATTATAATTATCATTAATTCACACATTCTAAATCAATGAAAATTGACCCCACTTTTCTCCTCTACACACACAAATACATGGCATTCTCACTATTGGACAAGCAGTTCATGCAGACAGGTTGTTAACACATGCGTTAACAAAAATTTAATTTCCTTTTCCTTTTTCAGGCCATAATAGTAATATTTATCTTTTAACACTCAACAAAAATTCGAGGTAAGAAACCCCAGTCACTTCTTGTATTTTTCCAACTAAATTATCTGGACACTCATTGCTCACATATATAAAAAAAAAAAAAAAAAACTTACATGAAATATGAACTTTGCTTATTCTTTATCTTATCATTCTGTCAGATTCTGAACCATATCTGATCTACATTTGATCCCAAACTCACAATTTTATTTAGTATAACTGTCTCTCATGTCTCCAACACCACAATACAACCAGATAATAAATAATACTCATTTTGTTGTTTCCACATCTGGCTGTTTCTCATTCTTACGAGTATTTATGTATATATAAATGTTAGGGGGTTTATAATTACTCAGAGTTATAACTCCCCTACAAGTGTCACGTTGCTAGATGGATGACATTTTGCTACAAATGAAAGCATGTTTGAAGAATTTCATGACTACTACAATAAGCTTTTCACAGGGGATTGTAGTCTGAGCTATGCCAATTTACCTGACTGACCTCACCCCAAGATGACTTAAGCAGCTAGATGAAAATGGAATTAGTAATTCTCAACTATGATAAATGCAGAGTAACAGATTGTGGTCATGATCATAACAGATTATACTGGATCATCTACACAGAGATGGTATGAAGAGTGTGATTATCTAAGACAAGGGTTAGCAACCTGTGGGCCGGATCTGGCCCACAAAGGCATTTTGACCAGCCCGCAAGCCTGATTACCAATTAATTTCATTAATTGATTTTTTATGCAAAATATATTTTTCCAAGTGGAAAGTATTTCAAATTAGTGACCCACGCAAAAAAGATGGCATCTTTGTTTGGAAGTACCTATCAATGTGAACAACCTTTTTTTCAAAATTGAAGCAAACTAAGAGCAATTTGAGAACAGGATTGACTGATAGCTATCTTGATGATATCTTGCTCTTAGCATGAAGAAGTTTGAAACCAAATATTGAGACACTCTCAATTAATAAAAATCACCAAGTTTGCCATTAATTCTTTGGCTGTTGGTGATAGCTTAACGCCGATGCTATGTATTTATAAACAAATGATTCCAACAATGTTTTCAATTGAATAAATAATATTTTTTGACTATTACATTCATCTGTTGTTAATATAAATTATTTTTATGTATATTCAACACTTGTGATTAAATGTAAATATGCAGATCTGTCAACACTTCTCAATTTAACTATATCGTCGACCTTCAAATGAAATTTGTTATGTCATTTTCCATAGAATGTCTACACATCTCAGTGCACTAAAAATATTAGACTATCTGCCAGTTATCTTTCATGAGACTTATTTTACCAAATTGCGTTGCCTACGTTTAATGTCAAATAATGGATACATATTTGTTCTGACCCTCGGCTACATTAAAAGATAACAAGCGAAAGTAATGATAAATTGAAAGAGGCCAGGGAGGGACTGACATGCGAGGTAGCAGAAATCTAAAGACAGTCAAACATACGCGCATTATACATACATGCCTCATGAATGTGTGGATGATACCGCATGTGTACGTGTGTAAGTGTATATGTTTGCAACTATTTGTACTCATATGTATCGGTATATGTGCTCCGTTTTTGTTTGATGTGTGTGTGTGTGTGTGTGTGTGTGTGTGTGTGTGTGTGTGTGGTTCGTTTGCGGAATAATTTTCAATAAGTTTCAAACCTACACATCATAATTTCATCCATTTCACTTCGGTTGATTTTTTTCACTTTGAAGTATTTTGACATTCCTTGAGGAAAAGTAATTTTGTTAGGTGTTTTTTAATTTTAGATTTTCTTTTGTTTTTCTGATTTCTCAATGTTTATTTTCATTATGCTTTTAAATATTTAGGTTGACAGGGGTCTGCATATGTAATTTTCCTTAATTTTTCATTAATGGCCTTTGTCTGGCCCGCGACCCGTCATTAGAACACTATCCGGCCCGCGGGGTCGAATGAATTGCTGACTCCTGATCTAAGATAAGCTGCATTTGGCACACACGATCATAGTTAAACTGTAAGATCAAGACAGATTGATCAATTTCAGTCAGTACAAAGCATTTAACAGGGTTGACCAGTATGTATGGGAGGCTATCTTGGCTTTCGTTCCTAGATACACCTGCTGTATTGTGATCAATAGGGCTATGGTGAAAATGAATGTGATAATATTTTAGCATTTCATTTTGTCTAGATTGATTTGTCAATATTGTCCACTTTTGCTTATGCTGTATGTCATTGCACTACCTAGTGATATCATCACTCTTAGGTATTCTGTTGATGATATCTTTGCGCTTGTAACAAGCAGTGGCAAGATTGAGGAGATCAGCAGTCAAAAACAACCTATCTTCGATCCCAACCACAAACCAGCAAATTTATCTTGGTCAATGTGGGCCTCTGTTACCATTTTGTAGAGAGGCCCAAATTGATTGTGAAAAATCTGCTGGATTGTGGTTGGGCTTGTAGAGAGGTTGCTCTCTCCTCAGCCAATAAAATCAGCTCCCGCCAATAAATAAACACAGGCTGCTGGAGCTTACACAAGCCCATAAAAGCCAAACATTCATTCAACAGATGAATGATGCATGATACTTGGCATCTGGATCAGTCTCAACTTTCAGCTAGAGAAGAATTGGTTGGATATACAGTTTGTATCTGTAATTATTTCTATTTGTCAAAAAAAAAAGTTTGTGTTTTTTTCCTGAGAAAAACCTATAGTGGCATGGTGATTAAGGGTTAAAATGAACAGTTTATTTACTCATGTGAAGAAGATTAATGGAGGATGATAATGACAAAGAAAGACAGGTAATTTTAAGAAAACAATATAAGGAATATATTCATGAATTTACATGCTTGAAGTAATGTCAGTTGCTGGTTTCAGGAAAATAATCAGAATTCTTAAATCTAGTTTTAATGTATTATCATGAAAAGGAAATGTTCATACAACACATTAAATGATAATATTAAAAAATATTTAAGATTTTGTTGCTCACCAAATGGATATATGGTTTGCATATGTTCAAAAGTAGAGGAAAAGAGATAGTTTGAAATGCTTGGCTTTCTTGGATTGTTGAGAGAAAATTCTTTGAAGTGCCACATGCTGGATAGAGGCTGATAATGTAATTGATGAGTAATTTTATATTGTTGAGTACTTCTCTTATTTAATTTAATTTTTTTCATTTTATATCAAAAGGGATTTTGCATAGGTTCACAAATTGAGTTGAGGTAGAATAGTATTGATTTACTATTTTAAACTAATTTTAACTTAGCTAGTGAATGTATGCTCATTAGCCACTTTTATATTTTTAGTCCATTACATTTCCTTTTCTTCATATGCCCTCTTCTCCTCATTAGACGACAGAAAGTAAAATTCTCTGGCAATTTTTACTTTTTTATTTATTTTTCCTCTCTATTTTCCTCACATTATATTTTCAACCATTTAACTTTTTTGCCATATTAAATGTTATTTGCATTTGTTGTTGAACAGCTTGGAGAGCATTTTGGGTAGCATGGGATAGATCTAAGAGGAAAGTATCCTGTTCATACAGTACCTTGTCTTTCTGCTGCAGGAATGAAAACTTCTATATCTAAATAGCGATATTTAACTTTCCCTTCACACACAAGGCAAACAAGAGTTCTAACTTATGGTGCCTCACACTATAATGCCAGGATTTGGGCTTGTGATTCAGAGGCAAATACGCTCTGTAAGATGTTATTCCCCATGTCTACATTGAACGCACAAATGACCATTATATAGACACAAAACCTGCTCTTACCATTGAACAATATAAAATGCCATTTTATCCTCCATGTGACCCTTTTGTTGTACCAATGGGGACATTAACGGCAATGTTGGCATCAGTGGGGTAGTTTGCCTAGATGCACCCATGCCTGTATCCTTGCTAAAAATAAACAATTTTCAACAATGTGTGTTGACACTCCAGGGCCATATTTGCTCTGATCTGTGCTGAGGGTGTAATGTGATCTGCCACTGGTGTCCTTACAAGGCATTGATCTTAGTGAGTGTCTGTACTATGTGACTGTTCAGAACTTAGTTTGCAGATGTTGCAATGTTCATTTTAACCAGTTTTGCCAGCATCGTGTGGCAGAGGCAGAAATGGGTAACCTGGAAGACAGAACTTTGTTATTGTTGTTACTGTTGTGCTTAATTCCTTCTCCACTTCAGCAAACATAAATTCAAGTAAAAAGAAGATATTGAATATGGGTAAATAAATGTATAATTTATTTACATATATACAAAAGTAGTAACTTCTAAAGCAACAGGCAGAGGGAATGGTGACATTAGGAGTGAAATAGATATTGGTGATGGCTGTTATTGTCGGTGGCGTTTCTCTCAACACGTCAGTGTTGACATGAATGCTGGTCTGTGTCACATCTCTCTCATCTTGCTGGTGTTGACATTGAATGCTGGTTTGTTTAAATTTGAGAATATATAATTGTCAATTGGTTCCAAATTAAGGTTTTTTTTTTTTTGAGCAGCAATGGCTCTGACTGGTCCATATATTGTTCATTTTATTTTGGTTAAAGTGGATGTATGCAAGGAGCCTATGTGCAGAAAATTTATTTATGCAGTCTGCTTTGGGTTGTTGAGTGGTCAACATTTGATTTGTGTAGAAGATGTAAGAGGTACAACAATCAAAGCACCACCGATGTATCACGTCCAGCATGTGCAGTAATTCTTCAAAATGATCAACCAGTCTCCAGAAGTTGCTTCTTTACATAATCATACTGCTATCAATATTACAATAGGGCATGATGGGACAACACCTGACTTATTCAGTTAGCCCACCTATAACTTTTGCTGTATTGTGTCAGCATTTGGCATGAAGCATGATTGTCATTCTCTTGGTTATTTGATACCAACATTTTTTTAGCTAATTCATATTTGTCAATTGACAGTAATGATGGTAAATCATATTTAGGATAATTAAATCAAAATAACATTTAATATTTAATGATAACATTTTTTTTATGCATATCAAATGCAACGATTCTTTTTTTTAATGACTAAATGACACTTATTGATAAATTTTAGTGCAAAAATAAAATCATAGACCAAATTTCATTGGAGGAACATAAGCTGGAGTGAACATTAAACTAGATACCTCCATGAGATCGCTAAAAAAGAGCATAGCATGATGAAAAAGACTCCAAACTTGACAAAAAGAAAATTTTATCGTCTAAATGTTCATGTTATTATTAAGAGGAAAGATCAAAGGTATTTTTTTACATTTTTTAATCGTTTCTAGCATGTCTGAAATTTTTGTTAAAAATCTTGTTTTTTTTTTGAGTCAGCAAAATTGACAGATAATCAATCATGGCATTACATTTCTTAATTACTGCGGATCTTCTGATTAGTCAAAACAATACAATTTACAATGCGCTAAAAAAGATCTCTCTCATAAGGACACTTATGAAAGCGGATGCAGCTTTTAACTAATTTTATAATATTTTAACAACTTAAATGTAAAAATCTATTATAATTAAAGAAATAACAAATAATTGTATTGAAAAAAATTTTTGCTTTCAGAAAATATTGCCCATATTCATAAAAACAACTAAAAGCAAATAAAAGCATTTGAAATTAAATAATATCTTTGTTTTATTGAGTTTTGTATGTTACAATTCAGAGGTGATTTTCAGGTTGGGGGAGGAGTCCAATTAAAAAAAAAACATGATTTGCATTCCTCAAAGCCTTGTGCTTTTAACTATTGTAATCATTAAACTGGATTCGATCAAATTTCTAGTTTTCATAAAATTAGTTGGTGGTGGGGGGATAAATATAAAGAAAAAATATTTCTGCCATGACTAATAAAAAAAAAATACATATTTATAATAATTTCTATCATCTATGAATAGTTTCTGAAAGTTTCATTAAAATCCGACAATTATTTTTATTTTTGCAAGATTTTCCAAATTAATGTGTGTCATACAAAAAAAGAACGTGCTAAAAATTGCATGTTATTTTATTAGTTCCGGTGATACAAAGAGAAACAAGTTTTTTAATCAAAATTTAGAATGTTTTAAAAAGAAGGAAAAAATTTTTTAAATAATTAAAAAAAAACTTTAGTCTTTCTTCTTCATAATAACAAACATTTAGACGATAAAATTTTATTTTTGTCAAGTTTGGCGTCTTTTTCATCATTCTATGCTCTTTTTTTTAGCGATCTCATGGAGTTACCTATTTTAACAAATGCCTGTGGGCTTCAGTGGAATACTATTTTTATAAATACTTGGAATACTGTATGGAAGCTTAGTGCAGAGATTCGTTTTTGCCAGCTGTTTGTATAGGGCAATTCATTCACTGTGAAGAAATCTTTTTGCTTGTTTAGAATCTGTGATAGTTTGTTCTCGGTTCTCATGGCAAAATAGATGCCAGATAGCCCCCTCCTCCAAGCATGGAAAGTAGAATAAGAACAATCTATCACTGCAGCTTGAATAAAAAGGATTTGGTTCAAAATTCTGAGTACGACAAACATTTGAAAAAAGCTGAATAGTACAATGGCCAAAACTCTTTTTCGTGAGTATAAAAAAAAGTTTCCTCGTCTGAATGTGAATAAAGCTTTTCCATTTACACATTACCATAAAGTCCTGTCAGTAACTTTGTCGAATTGCAGTTTTGAGATGAAAAAGCAAACACTCTACAATTTCCAAATTCAACATACATCCGATCCAAAGAATGTAAAAGAATATATCGGTAGAAATGTTAAAAACATGAAGAGTAAAGTCAATAGTCACTAGTCTGAAAATATGTAATGTAATTTCTAACATCTCTCAAAAATCATTTTTAGCCACTGGTATTCATCCTGAAAAAGTAACATAAGCTAAAAAATGGTTTCAGAGATGCTAGAAATTAGTCTGTATATTCAATTCAGTGAAAGCGTCATTTTATGTTTCCTTATTGATCATATGTCATATTTTTATTGTTAATTGATGCTGATTAATTAACAACCACATTAATGGATCTAACATGGAAAGTATTCTTTTTCTAACATAGAGCTTTTAAATATAATTTCTGTAAATTGCTTGATAATTTATGTCAATACTGCTGCATAACAGGCCTTTGGAATTTGCCCTCTTTCTCTCTCTCTCGAGCATTGACCAGATAGAATGAATGTGAACTGATATACAGTGAAAGTGTGAATCTGCACCTGGTGGTTATGAGTTCATCTACAAAGTTAACCCGCTAATACACCTGGCTTCTCTGAATTTCTGGGGTTTTCACTGAGTGAAAAGTCTGTTTTAGTATTATCTTGGGATAACCCAGTACATGTAGGGAGCATCATAGATCAACTTCTCTCAGAACAAAGGTTCTTTGTTGACATTAAACTTGACAGACAAGGGGATACCTATATATGTATTTAGAGAATCTAGTATTTCCTGGTGTGAATCATAATACACCAGTTAACCTTTTATCCTTTTTTTTAATTGTAAAAAATGTAAGTTGTAGCATGAAATGATATTCCCAATTTCATCTTTGCAAAATACTTGTGTACTTATAAACATAATATTAGAAAGAGATTGATATTTATAGTTGTCAAATATCTTTTATAAGTGGATTCATGCTAGAGAATTTGAAAATATTTACATATTTGAAGTGCTTGTTCTTTTTGTCAAGAAGTAAAATTTCTTGAGTAAAGTTGTCTACCAATATGAGATGCCAGAAACTTTTTATATAGAGCACACAAATTGAAAAATGTGTGAATTGTTGCCACCATCTGTTATTTTTTTTTGTTATCCTTCACAAATAAGAAATTGTTACAGCTCTTGATTTAAATTTTATGATATACTGTTGTAATGAATCAGATTAAATTAATAGATATATATCTATAACCAATATTATACATATGTACATTTTTATAACCTGTTTATTCAATTTCCATAAAATATAAAATACTTTTATTTGCTGACCAAATGAAACACATTTTCAAAGTTATGTTGTATTTATTCATGTCTTTGAAATGATAAATGTTAAATTGGTAAAGGAATTTTTCTCTCCTATCTCCTAGCAACAGTCTGCAACAAGCTTGCTGGACTTTCCATGATTCCATTGCTTGCTTTTTTCTTTTCTTCTGTCCTTTTACTCTTTATCTTGTAAATTATAGAAAAATACACTTCATGTATTTGTATTATGCATATTTAGAAGTGAGTTGGCAAAGACATCTTTAGCACAATCCACAAATCTTTGCTTTTAACTTCAGTGCTGTAAATATTGTGCTAAATAATACCTGTAGGCATTTGTGTAGCTTTCCCTTTTTTTCTCCCCTTCTTTTCTGTTTACTGTCTGGTATTCACCATTACTTAACTGGGTAACATACATTAACTGTTTGTTTTGAAATTCAAAATTTCATATTTTAATTTATTAAATATTTTCATGTTCACTTTTTAAAGGTGGTTCAACCACTTGGTATGGAGCTGTTTTTCTGGTTGTCAATGCTGCTTTAGGAGCTGGTCTTTTGAATTTTCCTTCTACATACCATCAAGCTGGAGGAATTTATGTGGCCATCATGGTTCAACTTGTAAGTAAATTATAAAATATTTCAATGAAACTTTCATTTTTATCATTGCATGTAAATCGTTTTTGTGCTTGAATATAAAATTTCTTTTATTTAGATTTACCAAATCAGTAAAATATCAAGTTTAGCAGCTATGAACTGTTTCATCTTGAGAGTAATGAAAAGGCAGCATTTGCAGTCAATAGCAAAGACATTCCATGTCAATACCAAAGGTTGCACAAATTGATAAAATTTTTATAATGTGAAGTAGTGACATCTGAGAAACAGATCAGCTTCTTATTTTTTAAATTAAGGGTTTTTTCAGTATTTATCTACGCTTTCTTTGGAGCGGATAGACAGCTACTGATATAATTACAAAATTAATATGCTCCAGCTCTTTGTCATTTCTATAGTAACAGACAAATGGCTGTAATGTGGATTGAGCATTATTCCAGTGGGAGCCTTGTGCAACATTGTACAAAATAAATTAATAATTCTCAGCAAAATCTGCAATAACCATGAGTTCACCATCCATCAAAGAACCTTTCTTATTAGAACAAAATTCCAACTGTTCTTTGGCAATTAAATCACACTTCTTCAAAGTTTGAGAAGGCCTGCACAAAAAGTTTCAATAAATTTCTTTGTAGATTGTGATTCAATTTGCAGTGTGGTTCTATCAGTTGATAGCTGCTGTTTGTATATCAAATATTAAATTTTTTATTTAGAGTTTCTTCTATATATAAAACAAAATTTTCCATCAGATTGCTACAAATTGAGCAGTCACCCAAGTAGCAGATTGATTTTTTTCATTCTCAAAAAAGTCATGAGATAAATGTGAATCTTTAAAAGATAATATTTGAAGTTAGCACTAAACATATTTATATAGTTGAAGGAAATGCTTTCATTACTTTTTTAAAATTTTAAAATAATTTTTCAAAATTATTTTCATAAAACAAAAATATTTGATTTTGTTTTAATCATAAGAAAGTCAAAATAAAAATGAATATAAAATAGTCTTTAAAATATTACAATTAAACTACACTATGCACTCTCTGGTCCTGAAACATCTGTCACTTACCATTCAGTATCCAAGGAGAAAGGTGGTATTTTTCTAATTACTTGAATTTTTTACTTGCGAACTGGATTTGAAGTACAGTAGTTTCTTTTTTCAGTTAAAGATGAATTGTTCTATTTGTATTGAGTTAACAGTTGAAACATGTCATGGTTTATTGATAAACAGGGTGGATTGATTTCAGTTGATCAGTTGGTTTCAATGGATGTAAAGCTTATTGCCTATAGAACAGGACTTGATGAGGATAAAATACAGATCAGATACAAAATTTCACAGAGATGTTGCATTTGTGTATGATGTACAAAAATGGGTTAAATATTTCGTTACAAAGCAGAAATAAATCAATATATACTAATGTGGCAAAAATGCTTTCACTTAGAGGTTATTTTTCAAGTCCTTCCTCACTCAGTCAAAACTTTCATTGAAAGTAATGAGTGAAAGTGAAGATGATATCTATGAATCGTTTCAGGAATATCAGTCAGTTTTATGACTCATGAACAGAAGAATACAGCAGAAGATTCAGTGATTTTGAAGAGTATGTCACCCTGAAACTTGCTTTTCAGCTCATTTAGTTAACTTATCAGAGGCTCCCAAATTAAAAATGGAACTGATTGAGTTGTCTGAAGATAATATCCTGAAAACTTTATTTGACAGTGTTAGGGGTTGCAAACTTACTTCCCCCCCTATAAAGACATTAATTCAAAATACAACTGAGTTACGTCCATTGTCCTTGAATTGGACCATGCACTTCTGAATTCAACACAGTGATAAGCTGACATGCATGTGGAACTCATGGTTTAAAGCCAAACAAATCCTTGCTGTTTTCAGGCAGTAAATGAATAAAAGTTATTTTGTTATATGTTAAAAAATACACTTATCCCAACAAACTGGGATATAACAAATTTTTGGCAACGAGTACTCAAACTTCAAAATCAACATGGCAATTTCACCAGAGATGCTTACGGACATTTTATGCCAACAGTAAGAACAGTTTCAGAAGTCACAACAACAGTTATTGATAGCAATAACTGCACAGTTCCAGAATCAAATTGAAATTTTCCACACTGGAACAAACTAAAATACCAATTTTATTTGGGATAAAATACCAATTTACTTGTTATCTTGGCCAACAACAAGATAGAATTCCACTATGACCCAGCAAACAGAAAAACATTCACTTCATAGTTTAAATGCTGAATGGATACCTTTCACATTGATTTTCCTCACAAAGATGAAAAATGGAAAATTCATCTCCGAATTCATAAGCTGGGCACAAAGGAACATGACCATTATACAAATTATATTTTACTAAAGCAGGCAACGGATTTCACCTTCACTGAATCAGTGGGAAAACTCAGTGAAGTATTCAGAGAAAAACATTCTTTGTTTAATATTTGTTTCAATCAATGGGGGACCAAGGTGTGAGTGAGCGGGCCCAGTCAGCACTTTATGAGGACAGAATTTTGCAAGTGAAAAAAAAATGAAGATGCGATCAATCATTTTTATGTTATGGTGTTTTAAAAAAGTAATCTAAAATTCTATTTTTATAATTCAAATTTTTTTTTTTTCCACATTCATTCCTTTGTTTTTTGTTTTTTTTTTGAAAATCACAAACGTATGAAATGCTGCCATGTTGGCAACCTCAGCTTTTAATAAGCTCGGGCAACTGTCTGAGATGATAGTACTGTGATCTGGCCCTGCAGTGAGTGTCCTCTTACTGAGACTACAAGACCACACCAAGACATTCCAAGAGATATCCCCACTATATTGTATAGAATTAGATTTCTACATTCTCTGTTTTAAACCTGTTAAAAGACGGTCACAGCTAAGCATTCTCAGTTTGTGCTGAATCCATTAAAATTGGCTCCAGAGTTCAGTACGAAACAATGCTTTTTGATTGGTCCATAAATACTAATGTCATATTTCTGTCTACGTCCGCACAGTTGATCTCGAGTTGACCTGTTCAAAGTTCAACACACCAAAAAAATGTAAACGTCCTCAAGCCCCCACATGATTAAGAAAACTTATAAATATGAAACTTCACCACGACTTAGTCAGTGAGCCCTTAAAATAATCAACTCTTCACACAAATCCATGAAACCCAACTTCCTCGCTTAAAGTTAACTTTATTAACATCCACCTGGCTTGTGGGATTCAATTTCTTTTCAACATCAACTAGTGACCAATTCAACCAAGATGAGATTCATAAACCAACTCACTCAATATCTTAACAACATAAAGGAAATTGTAACTATATAAGTCGAAGTGAGACAACTACAGTAAGTCCAGCAATCTATATCATTCAATTTCACCATCAACATAAACTGTTTAATTCCTTAACAGATCTATAGCACCCTTCATCACACAACCAAGAACTCTAAAGTGTTTTAAACAACTTTATTATATCATGTGTACTTGTCATATAAAAGTATTTTCTTTTAAAATAAATATCTGCCTATTTGATTATTTCTCTTTTCATTGTTGTTGCCTTTGTTGCATTTGATTTAGTAAAAATAGAGTCAGTTTAATTTGTATTTTCTCACCAATACAGATTTGCTAACCCACTACAATTATATATTTTGTACAACAAATATATATATATTTGTTTTTGTACTGCTAATTTGAAGGCAGCATTCCTTAAAAAAAGCTGAAAAATTTGGGAATGTGTATCTTGGAGATAACCAATTATTTGCTTCTTTTTTTTTATTATTGAAAAACGTTGATATAAAACATTGGATCAGTTAAAGAATCCCCCAGACTGATCAACTGTAAAATCTCCAACCCCAGCTTAACTCAACTTTAGAATTTCCCAGACTGATCAACTGTAGATCTTTGAAACTTGTTAAAAATGAATGTTTTTTTTTCTTTTCAATTGGTTCTTTTTGTAGAAAAAGGTTGGATATTTTTTAAATAAGGAAAATCAATTGTAGTGAAATAGAACCAGAAATACATGCAATTTAAAGTTTCTGTCTATATTTCTGAGATGAGGTATTATGTACAGTATTTACATTAGTTGGACTATTGTCCTCATCTTTGTCGCCATATTTGTCACAACGTTTCAGCCGTTGTACGCTCCGGCCATCTTCAGGTGGTTGGAATTTCGAACCAAACCCTTTATTTCGATCACTGGGGTAGACTGTTCTAGTTCCACGAGCCATGTTTGATGGATGTCAGTTATCAGTTATCTCCTGCTAATTTTCCCTCTGAAAGTTCTCCACTGCCTTAACCGGGTATTGAACTCACACTCTTTGGGTCTGTCACTGGATCTAACCAACGCCTTTATCCACTGTGCGATGTGTCCTTGAGGACACATGCCACAGTGGATAAAGTTAGATCCAGTGACAGACCCAAAGAGTGTGAGTTCAATACCCGGTTAAGGCAGTGGAGAACTTTCAGAGGGAAAATTAGCAGGAGATAACTGATAACTGACATCCATCAAACATGGCTCATGGAACTAGAACAGTCTACCCCAGTGATCGAAATAAAGGGTTCGAAATTCCAACCACCTGAAGAAGGCCGGAGCGTACAACAGCCGAAACGTGACAAATATGGCGACAATAGTCCGACTAATGTAAATTTAAAGTTTGTTTATATTTCGAAAGTTTTTACTAAACTTGCAATTTTTAAAGCTCAAAAACTGTATAAATATCATGCACTTAAGAGATTTCAATAGATTTTCCATGAAATTACTTTTTTAGAATTATGTGAAAATAACAGCATTCTACATTAAATTTTAAATTTTTTTAGAGATATTTTAACTAAACATTTTCAGAAAAATCAAATCTAGTGTATATTAACTTTTTTATTAGTATTACAAACTAACAATCTTAAGTTTGTAATATAAAAAGGTAAGTTAAGATGTAAAATTTTCAAGTATTATACTTTAAAGTTTTTCCAGAACAATTTTAAAAATATTTTTAAATATTCATTCTAACTCAACTGTAGACGCCCCCCCCCCCCCCCCAGCACGTCTGGGAGAAAGAGATTCTTCAATTGATCAAAATTATTTTTTTTTTACATTTGGTAATAAAGATTTGTTCCTCTAAAAAAACAAAAAAGTTTACTTTTAATGTTTAAAAATTTTATTTTAAAACTCAAGTATTTTTTTAAATAACCAGCTGAATTAATGAAGTTACTGGAAATAAAGAAATAGAACAGGCAAGCAAAGAGATTGCTGTGTACGAAGACATCACATTTTGACCACGAACTTGCTCAGAGCAGTTACTTCTTGATCTTGCAATATTGGGACCTAAAAATTTTCAAAATAAAGATGAACGATTTGCTCCGACTGTATGACGGGAAAAAATATTCCGAGAGTAATGCTACCACATTGGTTTTACAAAACTATGGAGAATAGAGAGACTGTTTTGAGATTATGATTGCTGTACTCAAAGATGAACAAATCTCTTTATTGTTTCTGCTGTCACCTCTTTCTGAAGACAGACCAATACAAATCAAGTCTAGCAAGAAATCCAGGATTTCAGAAATTCTGGAAGCTTAATTAAAAAATGCCTGAACATGAAAATTCGTCTGACTACCAAAGAGCTTTCAAGGAATGGAAGATGTTGGAAATGACCTTTTAATAAAGGTAAAAACCTTGTCAGTAAATTAAAAGAACAAAACATGAAAGAAAGACAGATTTGGAGACAGGTTTCAAGATGGTTACTTGATGTTGTGAAATCTCTGACGAAACAGAACCTGCCTTTTAAAGGTCAAAGAGAAGATGTATATAGTTCCAATAAAGGTAACTTTATAGAACTTGTTGAACTTATGAGCAAGTATGATCCTGTTCTTGGAAAGCATTACTTGAAAAAAGTAAATGATAACCAATGGTACTTGTCATTGAAAATCCAAAATGAATTCATTCATATTTTGGGAAACCAGGTAAAAGAAAATATATTGGATTGAATTCGAAAAGCCAATTATTTTGCGATCATACTAGACAGCATGCCGGGCATTTCTCATATTGATCAGATGAGGTTCATTTGTCAATATGTCGTTGTTGAAGACAAAGAAGTGGAGGTGCGAGAATCATTTCTTGCTTTTATCACTGAGCATCGGAAGACAGATTATGATATCAAGAAGATGATTTTGGATTGACTGGAAAAAGAGAAACTTGATTTTGAAAAATGTAGAGGGATAGGATTTGACAATGCAGCTAGTATGGCTGTTCATGGTGGTGTCCAATATCTTCTATGAAACATAAATGGGAAAGCTAAATTTGTACCATGTTGTAATCATAGTCTGAATTTATGAGCTGTTCATGCCTCAGCTGGTAATGCAAGTGCCATTACATTTTTGGAGTGATTAAGGGACTCTATACATTTTTCACCTCTTCTGATGGAAGTTTTATCTTCGCATGTGAAGGCGTTTGGTAACCACACATTGGAGTGCACATTCAAAGCTATTCATTCAGTGAAAACTGGATTTCAAGGAGTTATTCAGGCACTCGATTCATTAACATTCAGAAAATCTTTAAACGAGAGGAGATGGACAAATTATTTTGCTTTAAAATTGAAAACTTCTCCATCATGCCACATTTGTTTTACTGGGAAGAAATTCTGGGACAAATAAATCTCATCCAAAAGAAACTACAAGAACCTGGGATTGGTTTGGATATATATATAACGCACACGGATGCAACCAAAATTTTCTTTAACCGAAATGTGGACAGGCTGGTGTCTGAATTGGTAAACCAAAGTGTGAGAAATGGAAATTCTAGTTGAAAAGCAGATTAGAAGAAAGAGAAAGCTATTGGGGGAAGGAAGATGATGTATGTCAAACACTTGTGCAGGAAGTAAAGAGAAATCTTTATGAATGTCATGAGTTATTTATAAATGAACTGAAAGCACGATTTAACTCTGTCTCATATGCAAACTGTCTTGGCTGGATTACAAGCAATACTGGAAGATACTGAACGCTAATTGGAGCAAAAATTTAAAATTCTCAGTAGCAAATATGGTGCTGACTTTGGAAGTTCTCCAACTTCAGGATTTTTTTAGCAGCAGCTTCCAAAGTGGAAGTGACCATGATAACCAAATCATCAGCTATCAAATGGCTGAGATGGATTTCTTGATGGCAAGTTCAAAAAACAATGCCAAATATTGTGATTGCTCTATGGCTGTTTTTGATGCTCACAGTTTCTGTTGCTACTGCAGAGAGAAACTTCTCAAAACTGAAGCTCATTAAAAGTCACTTGAGATTGAGTATGTTGCAAGATCACTTATCCAATTTGTCCCTCATTTCAATTGAACATGAAACTGTGGAGAAGATAGACTTTGACCAAGTTATTAGTAACTTTACTTCTGTAAAAGCTCGAAAGGTTAAAATATAAAAACGTTTGTTCAGCTAATTTTTTGTCTTTCAAGTACAATCAATGCCATTAAAGGTATTTCATTTATATTTTTCCTCCAAAAATAGGGGGTACCATTATGAATATGGGTCTTGGGCGGCACTTTGCTTCAGTACTCTCCTGGTTTCAATTAAAGCTAATGAAAGATGATGTTGATGATTATGTAACATCAGGAATGTGAAAAATTTAAATTAAGTTTCCTCACAGAGGAACAGTTGAAATGTTTGATTTTTATTGTAGGATTAAAATCTTCTACTTATGCTGATGTTTGCATCTGACTTATTTCAAAACTGGAACAGGAGAAAGATATTATCATGAAACTAAAAGCCTTCACTAGTGAATGCAATAATTTATTAAGCATAAAAAGAGATGCTATGCTGATTCAAAAAAAACTATCATTTATCAATAACCAGCAACATCCACACGAGAAAACAACCCTGTGATGAAAAGGAACTTCTTTCAAAATGTTGGCATTGTGGCAACTGGCATTATGTATGCTTTTGTCTTCAAAAAAATGTAGGCGCAATATTTGTCACAGAAACAGACATAAAGAAAGATTTTACAATCCAAATTCACACAAAAATTCAACTGAAAATTCAACTTGTAAAAGTAAAAAAAATGAATCAAGAAAAAGTCTGAAACAAAACAGTATTTGTAACATTCAAAGTTGATTATGAATCCCACAGAAAATATATTGTTTGATACAGTGTCAGACATAACATTAATATTGCATTCAACTTAGGAACAAATTGAAAAGCCACATGTGTCTGAAACCGATCACATAGCACTGAGCGCATCTGGAAGTACAAATTGTTTAATTGGTGAGTTAAATTGTAATGTTTCCTTTCAAAATAGAACATTTTCTGGTTTGTGTTATGTTGTAGATAATTTGAAATTAAATTTAATTGATCTTGACAGAATAGAACAACTTAACCTTTTTGAAATTCCTCTCAAATCTGTGTTTAATACATTTAATCTCATGTCAGTTTCTGATACTGAAAATCCTTTCATGGAAGAACTTAAAAATATTTTTAGTGATGTTTGACTTGGGTGCTGTACAAAAATTAAAGCTACTCTGAAATTAAAACCAGATTCTATGCCAATTTTTTACATAAAAAGGCCAGTACCCTATGCTGCTCTGAATATGGTTGAAAAAGAATTACAATGTCTTCAGCAAGAAGGTGTAATAGTGCCTGTCAATTACTCCACATGAGCAGCTCCTATTGTAGTTGTTAAAAAGGCTAATGGAAAAGTCCGGATATGTACTGATTAATTGACTAGTTTGAATGATTCTTTGGGTGCACATCAGGGGTGGGTCCAGCATTTTCTGTTAGAGGGCAAGTGTTCCTCAGTAAAAATCTCAATTCAAAATTTTAAATTTTGCAGATGTTTGCTCAGGCACATTTGTGTTTGTTCAACACTCACAGAACCCACCTGTGGTTTATACTGCAACTATGTTGAGCAGACCGTAGTTACAGTTTTTGGGAGAGAGCGTGTTATCTCGTGTGATCAACAATCTGAACAAGGCTTGCACACCCAAACTTCGGTCATGATGACTTGTGACTTTGTGCTAGCACAGCTATCGATGGTCCCTAAGTGTTCTGTCTACCCAATTTCACTCACGAGGCTTGTGTCAACAAAAAGTGCTGCACACTGGGATGGCCCCTCCTCCTCCAACTGATAACACCAAGAATTTTCCGTCCTTACAAAATCAGCCATGGTGAGATTTGAACTCGGGTCTCATGGTCAGAAAGCAAACATTCTAACCACTCAACCACATCTTATATACACACACACACACACACAC
Source organism: Acanthosepion esculentum (assembly GCA_964036315.1). Taxonomy (NCBI): domain Eukaryota; kingdom Metazoa; phylum Mollusca; class Cephalopoda; order Sepiida; family Sepiidae; genus Acanthosepion; species Acanthosepion esculentum. The sequence goes on from OZ038478.1 coordinate 97,838,886, forward strand.
ACACACACACACACACACACACACACACACACACACACACACACACACACACAAAATTAAAATTAAAAAAAGCTTAAAAGCCGCCCTATTAGGCATCATTTAGACTAACTCCTGCTCTTCATTGGGCCTTCATCACAATGGGTGGAGTAGATGAGATAGGCAACAGTAAACTACAGAAGAACTCAAAATTGATTACTGCATATAAGTATTGCATTAATATCTAAGCTTACCTTTTAGATGTTCAGCAATAATTCTGCTGCTTCTTAATTAAAAGACAATTTGATGTATATAGGCCCTTACTTTCCACCCAAACAATTATTTTTATTTCCTGTGTGACTTTTGCTGGATTTCACAATTAATTTCAATTATTCCCAAATTTATTTCTAAGTTATAAAAATTGTTATTGTATGAAAAAAAAATCACGTAAAAGAATTACCGAAAGTAATCACAGTAATGAAAACTTGTGAATCCAAAATTTCAGGTCCAGAATATTTTTAATTTGGTCAGTAAGTCGGCTTGATTATAAAATGGTATGATATGTTTCTCTATAGCCTCTAGGAGTAAAGTTGAAAAAGTGTGTCACACTGACATTTACATTTATTTTTTATATATGTATATTTTTAATGATGCTTTAATAAAAGTATCATTATATATATATATATATATATATATATATATATATATATATATATATATATATATATATATCAATATTTTACATTTTGACACAGAAATTTCTGTGTTTCGAGACTTAATATTTTTATCTCAAGTCTTGAAACATAGAAATCATTAAAAAATATTATGCTCTATGTTGTATTGAGCACTTTTTAAAAAAGTAAATGCCAGAGAACTGTGGATTCTAAATCTGTTCTTTCTCTGCATTTGGAGATATATATGTGCAGTACTTATTGGAAAGCGCTCAATATCAGTGATAGAGCTAACATATTTAGTTGGATTGATGTGAGTTTCTGACCCTGGGTTTCATGCTCTCTCTCTAACACTTTCGCCCCAGCCCCTCAACCTCTGACGTCTTACTCTCTGGGTTGAGGTGTCTACTCAGTCTTAACCGAAATTAAGGGAGTGATCGTAGGTTCCCTGAACATCCGTAGATCATTCGGCCGGTCCACTGGTTTAATCCTGCTTCCTGCCCACATTGTGTTTGGTTTGATCCAGAAAGCAGAAGTGATGTTCATCCATTCATGGTTGACTGAAGATGTAGACACGGCTGAAGAGTCTGCACTAAGAAATTTAGAATGCACCAAAAAAAAATATATATCTGCAGAAAGCCGGACAAACAACTATTCAATGGTTGAAATGTTAATGTCTTTTATATAGCAGAAAAGAATAGTATAGAAAAGAAATGGGTTACAGAAAAGAAAATAATTGATGTAAAAACTCATACACTGGATTCTAGACAAAGAGAGAGTGGGTTGTGATTAGCATGTTGTGAAATCATCTTAGAACGATATACAACTCTTGCGATGGAGAGATAAAGATTTCTGTGCGCAGCTTAAAGATTATAGTTGCGTTCCTCCTCGGCGGTAGTAACAGTAGTAGTAATATTCGTGGTAGAAGAAGCATCGGTACTTATATTAACAGTACATATTAGTGGGGGTTTTGTTCCAATCCCTGACGTCACTTCCAGTCTCCGATACCTCTCCACCCAGCTCAACTGCACTTGACAACAGATGAGCCCAAAAACAACCTTTTGATTATTGTAGCTTGTTCGATGTTTCCATTTCCAGTGGTAGTAATCATAGTAGCAGTAGCAGTCTTAGATGTTGGAGGAGTAATTTGCTTCTTCGTACTTATATCAACAGAATATGTTAGCGGGCGTTTGGTTCCAATCTCTGACGTTGCTTTCAATCTCCAACCTCTCTCTACCCAGCTTGACTGCACTCGACAGCAGACGAGCCAACCACTCTGTCAACAGATTTCTGTGCGTGTTTATATAGATAAACATGGCTGATCATAAATCGACCCTTGGCCCACACGCGATTATCACGAGTACTGCCATCAACCCCAAATCATGTGAATTTCAAAGTTCCTCATAGCCTTAGTAAGCTCTATTTCAAATTTTAACCGATAAAAATTATCTCTGTCATCTTCCATTGTCTTCCTAATGACCCAATTCCAAATGGGTTAGATCAGATTCCCATCAATAAACAAAATTGTTCTGATCTAATTTCACTGTTCAAATCTACTCCAATTTCAATAAAAAAATGTGTGTGTGTGTGTGTGTGTGTGGTTCCCAAACTCTCTCTGTTACATTTCCTCCCCTACCCATCTGTCATTTACTAGTAAATATCACACAAGCTTTCCTATCAACAAAATATGAGAAAACCCAGTCCAACATGCTTCTGACTAGGGTCTACTTAAACACACGTCTCTTCCAGCATGCAAAGGTAGAGTCCTCAGTTCTTCTTAGGGCTCATTATGCCCATTTATATTTTCATTGTCCTTACGATACATATGTACACGCAACTTCCGGTTAAAGTACACTGTTGTGGTGATCTCATGCAGTAGAACATTTTCACATAGTTCACTAGTTCGAGTGTTCTTTCCATTTTTTCTTTTTTTTTCTTTTTTGTTGGAGTTTGCAACACTCCTTACCAATTATTTCAGTCTCATTACAAAAAAATAAAAAATAAAAAATTTGATTTATTTCATAAATCTGTCCCTCCGATTTTGTCTCGCCTTTACAACAGGCTTTGTCGAAGCTTTTGTTGGTTCAGGTCCTTCCACGACAATCGTGGACTCTTCTTCAATATCAGGGGGCCCAGTGCACTCAGGTCGGACCTACCTTGGTAAAGTGCACTAACTGGAATCCCTCCTTCACTCATGCACTCCCGTGTGAATGTACAATTATATATGGAGGTAGTTATTTACTTTTGCATGTAGTGTGTCGAAAGCTATATGGTTTAAAAATATATATTTATATATATTTATTTGTTTAAATTTTATCTAAATATATTTGACCAGATTAGTTATATTTCAAGTTAAAATTCGTTTAATAACATATTAAGCCACGAATATGTTCACTTTGGCAATGACATCTGACCGTCTAGGTCATTGTGAATATATGTGCCTGTGTTTATTGATGTCTATGTGTAAGGAAAGTGCATGCACATTTAGTCGTATGTTTGCGTACGTATGGGTGTGTGTAGTGTAGATGTTCGTTTTTTTTGTTTTTTTTTATCAAGTGTTGTCTCGTCACCGTATTTTATGTGTGTATATATATCTAAATACATCTGAGCGCTTATGTATTATAACCTGAGTATGTTCGAATGATTTCGCGTGAGAGGCGACTAACATGTTGAAATGAAACTAAAAATGTATACATTTCTGTCTGGGGATCTGAACATCCTTTTTAACATAATTTCAATGAAAATATAAATTAAATAGCATATATATCTTTTATTTTTATTTTTATATTTTATATTTTTCCTCCTCGGTAATTCTACAATTTAAAACTTAATAGATTTGATTTAGATTTCTAAATAGGTAATTTTTTACTTTTAA